>OX401417.1:20043027-20643027 GCA_947846245.1 Cerastoderma edule
ACCGGAAACAGCAAGGTGAGTAGGGAAGACAACAGTATGCAGCTGAATAACACCCGCTTCCCGCCAAATCTGAAACACGAGACGAGTGGTAGAGGGGCCAGTGCAGAGGGTTGAAAGGTTTGTGGTTCGAACCAGGAGATGGTCAAACCAAATATAAAATTCGCAACTGAATTATTGTAGTTTCTTTCTTTTATGGCACTCTACATGTTTGTCCAAGGGAAATCATTGAAGTCAATAACACTTACTCCGGGGAGTGATAAAGGTACTTTACTTCTAAGTAATATACAGTGACTATGAATATGTTGTGATCTATTGATACGGCATTATTTTGAAATATCAACACTTCTGTCTTTCTTACTCGCATCTACCTGGCAATCCCAGGCTGGTACCGGGGATTGCCGAGTAGATACGATTGCAAGCGGACATGCCCTTCGTCGCCGCCATGTTGCCGGACTACTTTCAAAATGGCTCCTCATTACCTTCGAGTTTATTTAAAGAAATGGTCGAGGTCTTCCGAATGAAGACCAAACAGACCACAAATCCTGTGCTCGAAGGCTCTCGTTTACTAGTCTTGTGATACTTATGTCAGAGGTGTTTTCATTGGATAAGCCCTATGGATTAAGATTGGTACAATGTAGAGGGATTACTACTGTGATCAAACTCCGCGCATAATTACCTCCCTTTGCTAACCTGCCATACAGTACCAAATGAAAAAGGGAGATCACTGCGTAGGAGTAATGTGATGGGTTTAGATTATCGTACCTGTCGGATACCCATCCCCCCAGTACTTGGGTCACGATATAACCGTAGAAAAACGAGGAAAGAACGCCGGACTTTGTATCGGTTGACCAGTCGAGTTCGGCTCTCTGTAAAAAAGGAATATGCCGAATTAGGCGGTATTGTCTTTCTCCAAATAGCCATAAACTTCATGTAGTTTACTCATATTCCGCCATTTTGAAATTCATTATTTCGTGAGTTACTTTGGTCGTTTGCGGTTTACCTCGATCTGGGCCGGAATTATTCGCATTGAACCGTTCGCGACATCGATCGAGGTTAACCGAAAACATCTGCAGTAATCATACGACAGAATGAGTTTTAAAATGACAGGTAAATGGTATTTTACCTAAAACAGGTGATGACATATAGAACAGGTTTATCAGACAGTCTTTAAAAAAAGAGGAGGCTCTCATACGAGCTTTCACGTTTCAAGCACTGATCTGAATGTCTGGTAATAGCCTACAGACAAAAAACGTCACTTTTAAAGCGATATTTCATTTGCGAGTTCGTCTTCTATATATAGATGGATATTTCACGGAATCAACGGTATCATTTGAAACCGGCCTTTGATATATCACAATTAGATTGTATGCACATTGATTATCTATCGTAATGGTATTTATGCTTTTTATCATTAGGGTTGCTTTAAACTCAATTTCAATCCGGTGCTCTTAAAGGCGTTCACATATAGAGAGGTACTGTATAAAGAATTACAAAGAAATATATAAGTTTAAAAATGTGCTCTTGATCTACCTTAGATGATGGTGAAAAGTTAGTTGGAAGCTTTGGAAGCTATCCACCAATATCCTCAAACTTACATCATTGGAGCTGGACGCCTCGGCCAGTTCCGCGACACACCCGCCCTCCGGGACCAAAGTCTCGTTGTGAACGAGATCTAGCGGATCAGTGTGATTTGACGATTTCAGCATGCAAACGACAGCCACACTGAGATTGACTCGGACCGCGTAAACAACACCGAATCCCAGAAACCCGATGTACGACAAGATCCATCTTTGTGAACACAACAAGGGAACTTTCTCTAGAAAATAAGGAGACGACATTGGATAACATATTATTCTCTGTGAACATACCAAGGGGACTTTCTCTGTAAAATAAGGAGACAACATTTTATAAAAGAATTTTCTCTGTAAGATAAGGAGACAATATTGTTTATCAGGATCCATCTTTGTGAACAAATGGAACACAACAAATGGACTTTCTCTGGAAAATAGTTTTGTTTAAGTTTAAACTTATTCGTTTTACATCGTTTGTGTTACAAGTTCTTAAAGCTTAGACTGATCCCTCTAAATTATGCTTCCTGGATAAATTACCAGAACTCGCACTGAACGTGGATAAATGAAAGGTCGCATGGCGGAACCCCTTCTCACGGGATTCGAGTCCACGACCCTAGTGTCTTAAGGCCGAAGCTCTTCACCTAGACCTAGGTCTTTCAAAATTATTGACTACCCGTGCCTTCGTGTCTGGTAAATATTGAGAACCTGCTTGTAAGTTGTACACAAGTTTGAATACTTAGTGTTGATGAAATACATGATATGTTATGTTAATGATTATCTATCTTTTTACATTTGTTTTTCATCATTTGTTGTGTTTTGACATGGAATAAAACTCTCACATTCAAAATTAGCGAGATGCTTCGTTACGCATTAAGGGAAAAGGGCTTTAGTTAGCTCTTGTAACATGGTGAATGGGCTTTATTCCGCAAATGTAAAATAATGAAGGTTGCTTAGATCCCACCTCCAATTTTTTAAGGAAGGGGCTTAGTTCCAAAGGGGCGTGTTTCCATACATCCACAGTGAATGCGTTCTCAGTAAGAAAAACGCGGAACCAGGCGAATATTCTCTGTTTGATACTGGATTTGATTTCCCAAAACTACCCTTGGCATAAAAAATGAACACGAATTTTTATGAAACTGATTAATGATCCGGCTCTAGGGACACAATCCAAGTACAATTCCAAGACGAAAAAGAAGCTTGTTATTCAGCAATAATTACGACTTCAGTACTTAGAAAACGATGTACAATCATAGCTCTAAGTGAAGCTTAAAACTTTATTAACACACAGTATGGTTTATTATGTTGTTTTATATCACGTCTTTTGTTTTCCTTTACTTAAGATGTAAAACAAATTAACGGTACACGCGGATCCAAGCTGATATCTTATGAAGCCTAACGTTCATTGGAACATATAGTCATTCTAATTAAGGAGGGGTCCATGTCATATTGGTTAGAGTACAGAACTGTACATCACATGGCCTCTCTCTGTATCAAATTCCGTTAAGGGCATTTTGATTATCATAATCATACTGCCCCTCTGATGTAGGCTTCAAATAACGGTGAGGGCATTTTGATCATCATGAGAGCCTGATTGACCAACGAATCTCCAAAGGTTCTATCCAGAATGACCAGTCCTTATGGGCAGACAGGTTTTGGGGTATTTCTCATTCATCATGTGCCGAACATTGCAACAGAACTTAAATACTGTTGACCTATTATAAAATCCCAAAAAAAGATGAATAAATATGCAATGTGATGCTGACATCATATAATAATTGTAATACCGACTATCGTATCCAAATCATGACCACAAAATGCAATAATGATTTCCTGAAAGTCACAATCTGAGTCTGTTAACCTTTTATCAAACGCCAAATTGTCGACTGTCCAAAATTGAAAGAGTGCAGACGACATTTCAAAATGTGTTGAAATTGGAAAACAATCTTCTGATAGGGTAGAAAACATTGTGGGAAAAGGAGAAATTGCTCGTCACGAGCAATTTTTCCTTTCCCACAATGTTTTCCAGAGTCGTATGCAACAGATTAATAAAATGCCGTAACTGTTTTGTAAAGGGTTATATCATATACCTTTTTTGTCTATGGTCCCAACCTCTTTCCCATCTTTCGTATCCATCCTTTTCGAACCTCACTAAATTAACATTTAAATTTGATGGCGATCTTAGATTACCCTCAACTGTGCCATCTCATTATTTATAGGCAACGTTTAAATGCACCCTTACTATGTCTGTTAAGATGCCCCTATCAAACCATGGTGGTAGATAATCTCAAGTGTGACCCATACCCTCTTTGGGAATAATGTGAGTTGTTCAAATGATACGTTTGTGACGTCGCTGTGATTTAAAGATGAAGCTTTCGGAGAGCAAGTAATAATAAGCTTGTCATGCGCAATGTCTTCCTTTTGTTACAACAGTTTCCGATGAATTTACTTGCTACAAAAAGGGCCGAAGTGATCGATAGCAAAGATAGAGGGTAAACTCATTGCGGGAGTGGGTTTAAACGTTAATAGGTTTGGTACATATGCGTTTTGTATCATTAAAAGAAACAACTAACGGACACAAGGGGAGGGAAATTATTTTTGTTGTTTATGTAAGCAATAACCACCCGCTTACACACAATTAATTGATACTTTCTTCTTAAACTATATTGTTAAATCCAAGAACAACTCATATTTATTCATCAACGATGTACAAACGTCTTTGTTTTATCGCCCAAAACTGACAGGATCGTTTTCTCACGCCCAGGCTAGGATTAAGGACGCATTACATTTTGACGTAGTTAGATCAAGTGGAATGGGGAGTTACTAGTTACGTACACTAGTATGCAGACGTTGTGTAACTGTGACACTTTATAACACCTCACTTAACGCATCGACTATAGCAGAACACTTCTAAAACCACCGTGACAAAACGATTAACTATTTCTAATGAGTAGTTTATCATTTCTTCACAACAGTCTTTACCGTGTATCACAAGGACAATGCTTCTATCATACTTCATGAATGCCGTAAATGTATGATGTTGTTTTCTTTTCGGATTGATAAACTGTGTTTTCTATTATGGATTCGAGTGCAAGTAAGAGAAGTTCTGTTCTTTTCGCGCTTAAAAGACCACCAGGACGGCTACATGATACATGTATCTCGCCTGAGACCAGTTTTGACGACGTTCACATGCTGATCCAAAACATATTTTGGTCTATGAATGGGATGCTACTTCGGGATATTTTCTCCGTACCTTAAATTGAATCTAATGGAAGCGTACAGTTCCTGATCGATGAGTTTGGAATAAGTACGTTTATTGATGATACCATTCAAAACCCTTAGAATGCTGGGTGATTTATTTAAATAGATTTCTGTGTCGTCTGCTTTCTAAAACCTCAAATATCTGCTTTATTTTGACGAGCTAGGATACCCAGAGTAGAAAACAGGTTATATCAAAGGCCAGCTGCTAATTTACTTGGCGGCTGGCCTGGATCCAACCTGTTTGCATAAGCGTGAAGTTGGTTCCAGCACTAAAAGGGTTACCGGAGATATCAATAGGTACATTTCGTGCACATATTATATAAATACCCTGTTTTACCGTTATCTATGTCACACAGCTGATAACAAACTCTAGACCCCGTCTGTCAGACAGTCGATGGGTTGTTACGAAATGATTCGCCAAAAAAAATGTCCCACATCTTCGAAACTCGGGTTATCCAAGTGGTGAATTACCATTACAGCTAGAATTGCGCCCAGTTACGATACAATTGTGAAAATTCTGGAATAATTGATAATTAATATAAAAAGCCTCAAATTCCCTTTTATAAGAGTAACTGAGACGGTCACATGTTCGTATGATGCTTTTGAAAAAGTTAAGACGATAAGGGTTGGTTTACAATTAGCAACAAAACGAGGCCAGCCTGCGGTCGAATCATTGGCATACTTATAGAATATGTGGTCAAATTATTGTCAGTTTTTAAGAAAACATGGTTGAATTATTGGCAGGCTTTGAAACCTTGGTAAAGTCATTGGTCTTGCATTGAATGCGAAATACTATCCTTGACTGCCTCATAGAATCTGTGGGCGACTGCCAACCGTCGTTTAATCGCAATGTTTGGGTGTCAAAACCGTGATACAAGGGAAAAGCTAACTTTTTTATTCGGTCTGCAATACTTTTCCCGTCTAAGCAAAGCATGCCTGGCATCAGAAAATGATCTTTTATACATCGTAAGTCCTACGACTTCAATAAGAAAAAACGTTTTCAAAGCTATGATTATCATCAAATCCTCATGGGACTATTTTCAGAATGTTCGTTTTGATCATGGATTAAGTGGTGATTTAAACTGCCGCATTCGGTCATGGTCACCGTTAACACTCTATATACCTAATATCAGGTCAACTAAAAGAGATATATAAAGACGATACTAGTTTTAGTTTACTTTGATTATGCATCTATATTGAGTTGAACGCATTGGTATTTGTAAAATTCAGTCTGAGTAGTAAACAATAAATTCAGACAGTTCTCATTAAATTTTATAAATCAGTATTGCCACGTCCCTCTTTGATCATTGGCCGCCGTTGGACTAATAATTGTTACATTGTTAATATTGAACAGCTTTTAATGTGATGCTATGCATTGTGCCATCTGTCCTAAATAAACAATTTAAGTAAATCTTGAATGCGACAAAGAAACTCAAGTACTGACCCTACTAATCGTAAACGTGTACATAAACTAATAAAACATTATATTTTTCTCTCAAAGCTCTTCATTTTCAGTCAATTCTTCTTAGATAGATGCCTTGTTTACTTAAAGATGAATTGTCTTCATGAACCGTTTGCCAAAAAGCTATTTTAAAAGTTGTTAATCACAAGCGAAAAAGAAATTATTCGTTCATTAATTCAAGCACAAGTAATACTGACACGATAATGCATGTGACAAACATGAATGCACGTTTGGTTTGTTTCTGTTACAGGATCGAATAAGTAAAGTATCTCTCCCAAGACAATGCCTAAGACAACATTCCGTTCCCGATAGAGGAAAGATCTGGCTCTGACGGATTATTTCCAAGGGTGCCGCTTACTAAACAACTTAAAGAAAATATTTAGCGTAAGTCAAAACTGATCAACATAGATGTTTGGTTTGTGTGTTTGATTGATTATTTACAGTAATATAATAAACCAAACAAACGCATCAGCCATTTGTCGCCATGCACCCTCCCCACTGTTCAATACACTCTACTTTCTGTGTATACATTAAAGTGATTGCAGTAAAAAAGATAGACAATTGTTACTATAATATGTTCAATATAGTGTTGATGAGATATTTGAAACACACAAAGCAATGAATCAATCGGTCAAAATGAGACACATAATTAATTAAGTTTTTAACAGCATCTATTTATCAATGCTCCCGATATCGTCTCACGATAATTGAATAGAGAGCCCTTGCTTCATAGATACGCGAACACATACTTTTATGATATATTACAGTGGTTGTTCGCGTATCGATCATGTTACCCAGATTCTTGAAATGACGAAACTGTACTTTTAAATGCAGACTCTTATCCATGGAAACCTTGTCGTTAAATGTGGTTCCCTTCCCTAGATAAAGTGTAAAACTTTACAAAAATCTTACCTTTTCCAATGACAGTATAATACCTCAGACACTCAACATTCGGACTAATAAATACTGTAATGCCTGCAATTAAAGGTGGCTGCCCTTCCTAGATAAAGAATGAAACTTTACAAACGTCTTACCTTTTCCAACGATTGTATAGTTGATACGTTTCATGTCTAGAGTAGTAGTACATGTAGTACATTTGGCGAAAGTCGACCTGACTCTCTCGAGTTGTACAGTGAATGACGGAGACTTAATTAGCGTACACTACGACATGTAGAAATGAGATATCGTGTTCCAGCGAGTAATAATGTAATAGATGAGCTCGAGAAACACATACAGGCGGGTCCTAAACGCCATGATTTGATACTTACAGTATTTATTTTTTCCATGAGAGTCTTGTTTATTAACAAGGATTCTGTAGGAACATGTAAGCTAACCAGATGTCGTCGCTTCTGATAAGTCATAGAGAATATATGGTTGGTGTCGTGAATCCGAAATGTTATCAGGCAAGGCAATGAATATTATCCGGTGAGCCGAAGCCGAACCCGATAACTTTTCCAATTCAAAGACAGCAACTTTCTATTCTATTTATCCTGTTACCATTATGTATTCTTTCAAGCAAACAAGATGTAAATAAAACAAGAGAAAAAAGAAAGAAAGAAAAAGTAGAGAATGATGTAAACATGACGTCATGTCGTTCTTATGACGTCATGATTTGTCGCGTGGATGTGTTATATGGTTAATGCCGGATATCACACATGTTATACGGCACCATGTTATCGGTCCCAAAATGGCGCTAGTGACAGGATAAAGTGAGATCCTTGGATGCTGATTGTAGAAGTCGCCTGAATATGCCCAACAATGATATGAGACTATACGCCCCATCTTTATCGTATTGAAGCTTTACCAGGGGTCTTGCTATGGTAAGTGGTTACGACGGACGACTTGTAGCTAGAGAACCTGGGTTTGATACAGATCGTCGCAAGGATTTCGCAGTAGTGTCCTTTGGCAAGACACTTCAGAGGCCTAACCTAGAACTGTAGAATCCTTGGACATCCTAGCTGAACGATTGTTGATTTGTTGTTAAACTCCGCCAAGCATATGCTTTGTCAAGATTTGTTACATTCCTAATATGTATGCTTTTCCATATCCTTTTTTATAATGTCAAACTGTGAGCGAATTTTGGGCTGTGAATCATTCGCGCGTATTTCAACATCGACTTAGAATATGTACCGAATAGACATGCGATTGTTTGAATCAGTCTGACAATAGAAACTACGTGTGAAAAATAAGGGAATGTTCGTAAGGTATTTAACTCCCATTTTTACAAAGGTGTTGGCCTTTCAAGACCAATGTTTTCCATTCGTAAATGTATTATATTTGTAGATCCAACTGCATAAGGGACGGGAATTAAATGTCATATGGCTAGAAGTTCTGGGTGCTCAGAATGAGCTTGGATTCCTTTTGCCGTTTATTAATTATAGAACATATAGGATTGGCATCCGTTAATGTTTCAGTGAACAATAATCATTGCAAAAGAGACGGTGTTAGAACAAAGTAAATATGTACTATTTGGCCGATTACCGTCAAACGATGTACAGCCACGTGTGTAGACCAGGGTCCAAAATGTATTCAGGAGCACGACATGCATTAATTACACGTTGCAGGCTGTCGCTGTACCTCAAGAAAGTCCTAATGCCTTCATTTCTATGTACGATATAAGACCCTTTGGCTTTATTTGGCCGCTCTCTAACTTAACGTGTTCCTGTTTCATTAACTGACAACACATCTTTAAATCAGCGGGCCTGCAGACAACGTGGAAGATGACTTAACCCTTTGCCAAACGCCAAATTTTCGACTGTCCCAAATTGTCAAGGCATTAGTTAGTTCGTCCAAGCGTCTTTGAAGATTGCTTCTTTTTGTTTTAATGTTTCTTTAGTACGAAAAAAAAAAACATTAACTGTTTTTTTCGTTCATAGGTAACACGCGTGATCGCGAAAAATAAGAAAATAGAAAAATATAGATTTCAATCCTATACTGTACAACCTTAGCCGTATGTGATCGGGTATAAAAATATAGACGAATGTTTTAACACAAAAAGCGCCAAGGAGATTGGACTCACGGAAATTTTCAATCTAAACACATCGGGTTTATCAAATGAAAACACCTCCGAAATAATAGGGATGACGCCATATTGGTTCCCAGCGGAATGACGTCACTTCACTTTCGTGTTTAAAAATAGATCTTATATGTGAAATCGAAAAAGCCGTTAAAGTTGATTGCGGAAACAACTATACATGTCACAACAACAATTTCGCCATTTGGTATGAGTTACTGATAAAAATTGATTAAAAAGGATGTCCAACACTTCCATACACATTGAACTACTTAACGTGCACGCTTAGAAAATGTGTTAATTGGCGGATGCCGATTTACCCGAAAAATTGTAACCCTACACTTAAATCCGAGGTGTATTTCACAGCTCACGGAAATACCCGAGTAGTTCCGATTGGGAAAGTTTATTAAATCAAATCGTTACTTATCGGACATTTCCGTAACTTTAGAAAAACACGTTTAGTTCAGATTTGCTTTAGATTGATTGATAGATTATTTTAATGCCAGTTTTAGCGATTTGTTACTTTAAACAAAGTAAAATGAAATTAATTGATTGGCACTCATATCAGTTATGTAACATAAATGTTCTTCTTACTCCAAATGACAATGCATTGATTCCATGAATTTGGGGGAAAAGACATTAAAAATAGGGAGAAAGAAAGGAAAGAACAAAGTATAGAATAGATCGTTGAGAACAGAACCAACCTATGTTTCGGTACTAAACCACCTCAATGAACGTTATTTCAGCAATGCCACTTTACCAGCATACGAAAAAACAACTATAAGAATATATATATAAGAATAAAATATTCGATTGAATGGAATTAGTATGTATTAAGTGATTCGTAGTAACAGAAAGTGTTTGGGATCCGAAATACTTTGTATACCTTACAGATGAATAAAAGAAAATAAAAAATAAGAGTTCAAATGCATGCAAACATGATAGATCCAGGCACTATTTCTAAAATGACGTTAACAGCAGCGTTAACCGCCAAATAATCCGAGCGATAGAATAGAATATTTTGGAACTAATCGGTGCTATGTAACCATAAGATATTGTAATTAGGGATTCAGTCTTTTCATACAGTCTATTCTGAGTCTATATGCTGACGATGCTTCTGATTTTACACTAAGTTCACCGGAATGTCGTTCCTTCAAGACCCGGTCCGTCCACTATTTCTTGACATGAATTCAAACGGCTATGATGGTTGTCTTCTCTCACCACTGATTGTTTGTGTTTATATGGGAAAGCAGTCATTGACTATGTAAGGTTATCGTTCAGTATTGGTAAAAAGTCATGAATAGGTGCACTGACGACAACACTATGCGTAGGAAAGAAGTGTAACGGCTATGTGATGATAACCAAATAAGTCGTTCTCTCTTTTCCTACAGTGTTTTATTGAGTAATTGAGTTATTCTACACATTATCTTTCTGACTGCTAACCCTTTACCAATAATCTTGGCAAGGCTGTGATTTTATATCCACATAGAGCCCAGAGCCCTCCCTCCCTCCCCTCCTCTCCACCCCCTCCCAAATCCAAACCCCGCCCGACCCCCTTCTAAAGCATAGATATGCTCCTTATGACCGAGCCATACATTAAAGAATATGCCGTGAAAGTCAGAGTAAGGGGATCAATTGCAAGTTTTTTCATGGGGAAAGATGTGCACAGTTGTCTCCCTTTCTTCATTGTTATTGTTTGAAATCATGTATAAACAGCTCACATTACTCAGTACACATGTCCTTTCTGTCCCCTTCTTATATCCATCTTTGACCGGTCCTAATGGAGAGATAAAGCATACATTATTGTTGAAAGGGTTAAAAGAACTGAGCATTTCCGATGAAAACCATTGCCTTCAAATGGGGTAGGGGGTGGGTTGGATCCGTAGGTTTGACTTGGAATGTTGGAGTCTGAAGTTTGAGACCTGGCCAGAGCAAACTCTTGAGGCCTTTTGTGTGCAGTGTACACATCTCGCGTAATGGATGAATTTGAAAGGTGGGTATTTTGTTTTACTCATTTGGACATAACGAACCTGCAGTAAGAAGAAACAATCCACGAATGCTCCTTCTTGATAGAAGGAAATTATGTAAAAAGACCTCCAAACAATGAACTTTGAATTAAGGCTTGTTAAAAATTGGTTGATTTCTTCTTTTATCCAAACCATTATTTTGAGAAATAAAATTCGAAGAAAAGAACAACATTCAGTTGCAAGCTTTGATTGACTTTGCTTTTCATCGCATTTATTTTACTTAGAATTTGGAATTACCGTATGAGGCAAGAGGTTAATATGAAACGATTCAACCATGGTGTAATTTGAAAGGCCACAAAGCGCATGAGTGTCGTTCAAGGATAAGTGTTGTAACACGCTCGCCATATAATAAGCGGATTACCCGTGCTGAATGGCGTGGTTACATGAACTCACGATATTTCACGATGTTTCTGTTGGCCAAAATTGAGACTTTTGTGTGCCGTAATTATATATTATGTAATTTCACCTTTTAAAAGCCGGGTGTTTTGGAGATATACGCCAAACGACTTTAGCCACAGCCAGGAAAGGACGTATGTTTGAAAATACGTCTCTTAATTTGGATTTCTAAAACGAAAAGGTAATTCGTTATTCTGTCTGGTTTTAATTTTCCCCCAATGTCATTTCGTAAGTTGTGTATACTTTTACCAAACGCCAATTTTCTACTGTCTACTGATGTAGTAGAAAACATTGTGGGGAAAGGTGAAACTGCTCATTGTGAGCAATTTCTCCTTTTCCCATTGTGTTTTTTTTCAGCGTCGTCTGCAACAAAGCGGTAAATTTGTTGCTATTGTTTTGTAATGGGTTAATATATTATTTCAAGATACTTTCGTAATCCTCAGCCGTATTTACCAATACATTCTGTAAGTTGTGTATACTTTGTTTAACGTTATTTGGTTCGAGTCTTCAGCATTGCTGTTTATTACAGATCGCAAGTATGGTCGAAGTAGGTCGGAGCTAGATGAATGGTGGCATCCAATTGCATACAATGACGACCGACCCAAGGTATGTTTCGATTCTTTCCGTATTTCTCTATTCATATTTCTTTCCATATAGATGAGTAGCTTATTTACCAGCAAATCAAACAACGTATATGGCGTTCGCATTTCTTTATCTTTATATTTCAGCAGCGAAAGGCCTACATGTGCCGTGATTTGGAGCCCACCGTAGATAAGTTAAGTATTTTTTCATTGTCGATTTGCAACGTTATGTATAGGTTTATTGTATATATTGTAATATATTGTATTGTATATAGTTTGTAGCGTGATTGTATAGTTGTTTACATTGTATTTCTTTATCTTCTCCTTTCTTTTCTACTCTCCACTTGTATTCTTTGTACATTTAACACTGTCTTGTTTTTTAACTTTTGTATGTTGTGCCCTGTCTTACAGTACACAGTCATTTTTAAATATACCAAACGGCCCTTCTAAACACACTTCATCTTTTTTTTTAATCGCACCCTCCCTATATATACTACCCCTTTAAAAATTAACAAAACTTAAAATAACATTAAACGCATTGTCATTTTTAAAAGTACACACACACACACACACACACTCCGTCCCTTTTTAAACTTGTGATAAGATTAGTCTGATATATTGGTAGTCCCTTTTAAGACTCTTACAACCGAATAGTACACCGCCCCTTTTAAAATTGTGATAAGAGTACTATTTGTTGGTAAGCTTAGATTTAAAGGTTTTTGTTCATAGATGTTTTACTCTTATCAATTTGATTTCTCCTTTCAGCAGCCACACGATCATGATTTAACTTCAGCCATTTGGAATTTATTTCAGAGGCTCCCTTCCTGTGTAGAGATTTCAACACTTAAGTCATTCTAAAGATATTTTCGCCATCTTGAGCAGTTTTCATCATTTATGATTGTAATATATTGTATTGTATATAGTATGTAGCGTGAATTTAAGGTTGTTTACATTGAATTTCTTTATCTTCTTTTTTTCTTTTCTACACTCCATTTGTATTCTTTGTTTTCTTTTATGTTTTGCATGTTGTGCCCTGTCTTACCCATCATTTTAAAAAACATAACACAAAACGACCCTTTTAAAATTTTTCTCACTGTATCTTTTTAAAACGCACCCACCCTGTATATACTATCCCATTAAAATTTAAACAAAATTG
Organism: Cerastoderma edule; assembly: GCA_947846245.1. Taxonomy (NCBI): domain Eukaryota; kingdom Metazoa; phylum Mollusca; class Bivalvia; order Cardiida; family Cardiidae; genus Cerastoderma; species Cerastoderma edule. Next base: position 20,056,492 of record OX401417.1, read on the forward strand.
AAGATAATATTACACGCATTGTCCCTTTTAAAAGTTCACACACTTATAGATATAGATAGTCCCTTCAAAAACGCTTACCATAAAATAGTACACCGCCCCTTTTAAAATTGTGATAAGACTACTATTTGTTGGTAAGCCTAGAGTTTATGGTATCTGTTCACAGATGTTTTACTCGTATCAATTTGCTTTCTCCTTTCAGCAGCCACACGATCATGATTTAACTACAGCCATTTTGAATATATTTCAGAGTAACACTTCCTGTGCAGAGATTTCAACACTTCAGCCATTTTGAATATATTTTCGCCATCTTTAGCAGTATGGTCTACCAGATATCTTTTTGTTTCAGAGCACCCTTTCTTTGCAGAGATTTCAACGCTTCATGAACAATTGTAGCCCAGTGCATCTACGGATGACCGATGGTATGTGAACACAGATTTGATACGAATTCGTATGACGTTGATGCTGTTTAACCAAGTACCCAATGCCACTTTTTCTACCCTCTACTTATATATTAGAAAACTTTGTTGGAAAAGGTGAAATTACTCGTTATGAGCAATTACTCTTTTTTCAACAGTGTTTTCCAGAGTCGGTCTGTAATAAAGTGGTAAAATATTGTTATTGGTTTGTAATTTGTTAATGTATCATTTCAATATACTTTCGTAATCAAAACATCTACCAATACATGGATTATTCTAAGCATCTCTTTTTGTTTCAGATAATCCTGTCTGTGCAGAGATTTCAACGCTTCATGAACAATTGCAACCCAGGGCATCTACGGATGACCGATGGTATGTGAACATAGAACTTGTTGACTCATTACCAAGCGCCAAATTGTCTACTGTCTAATGATATAGTAGAAAACATTGTGATGAAATGTGAAATTGTTCGTCATAAGTAATTTCTCCTCTTTCAACAGTGTTTTCCAGAGTCGTCTGCAACAAAGTGGTAAAATGTTATTGTTTAGTAATGGGTTAATATATTTCTAGATACTTTCGTAATAAACAGTAAAATCTACCAATACATGGATTCTTTTAATCCGCTTTTTATTTCAGACAGTCCTTTCCATGCCCATATGCCAACGCTTCACGAACAATCGTAACCCCAGTGAACCTTAAGATGGCAAATGGTAGGTGGATATAGCTTTGTTTGATTGATTAGTACTTTTCACCTTGTAGACATTTAACATGGTTCCACGCCAGCAGCAAACGACTGCTCATGATATGCTCACCGATTAATTAATATCACATTGAAATGGTAATTGCTTAAAGGTGCTTGATCACAAAATTTGAAAGTAAAACAAAATGTCATTGAAATTATAGAGTTGTTGTATTATTGTTTGATATACACCTATTGGTATCGTATTTAATTCAGGAAGCGTCAATTAAGTATCTACAAGCCATGTTCTGCTTATTGATTTCTAGAAATCATCTTCCAATGTTCCTCAAATCTGTTAACACTCACTATATGGGTGTTTTTAAGATTGAATGTAAATTTCAGGTCATCTTTATGGTTGATCAAAGTCTGCAATGATGATCCAAGGTAAGATCTCATTATATTCATATATATCGTAACACAACCATTTATTCCAAAATTCAAAATTACTTTCATGACTGCATTACACGTCGCCATAAACATGTGTTGATGATCAATTTTACCAAATTCTACCGATATTGGTTCGTTTGCTGGAAAAGGGTTATATCGTTAAAATCTGATGGTACTTTGCGATAATCATACAAAATACATTGGTCATTCATGATTCTTCCTTGGATTATCCAAATTGAACGTATTGTGACTTTTTTCTATATAAAAACAATGTAACAAATGATGTTTGTTTGCACATTAAAACCCTTCTGTTGTGATTGTGGAACTAAAGGGTAACTCAGTATTGCTCATTAAGGCAAAATGTCAGTGTACTGAGAGTAATTCAAAGGAAAGGACGTATGTTTGAAAATACGTCTCTTAATTTGGATTTCTAAAACGAAAAGGTAATTCGTTATTCTGTCTGGTTTTAATTTCCCCCCAATGCCATTCCGTAAGTTGAATATACTTTTACCAAACGCCAATTTTCTCCTGTCTACTGATGTAGTAGAAAACATTGTGGGGAAAGGTGAAATTGCTCGTTGTGAGCAATTTCTCCTTTTCCCACAGTGTTTTTTTCCAGCGTCGTCTGCAACAAAGCGGTAAATTTGTTGTTATTGTTTTGTAATGGGTTAATTTCTTATTTCAAGATACTTTCGTAATCCTCAGCCGTATGTACCAATACATTCTGTAAGTTGTGTATACTTTGTTTAACGTTATTTGGTTCGAGTCTTCAGCATTGCTGTTTATTACAGGTCGCTCGTATGGTCGAAGTAGGTCGGAGCTAGATGAATGATGGCATCCAATTGCATACAATGACGACCGACCCAAGGTATGTTTCGATTCTTTCCGTATTTCTATAGTCATATTTCTGTCCATATAGATAAGTAGCTTATTTACCAGCAAATCAAACAAAGTATATGACGTTCGCATTTCTTTATCTTTTTATTTCAGCAGCGATAGGCCTACATGTGCCGTGACTTGGAGCCCACCGTAGATAAGTTAAGTATTTTTTCATCGTCGATTTGCAACGTTATGTATAGGTTTATTGTATATATTGTAATGTATTGTATTGTATATAGTTTGTAGCGTAATTGTTTAGTTGTTTACATTGTATTTCTTTATCTTCTCCTTTCTTTTCTACTCTCCACTTGTATTCTTTGTACATTTAACACTGTCTTGTTTTTTAACTTTGTATGTTGTTCCCTGTCTAATAGTACACAAAGTAATTTATAAATATACCAAACGGCCCTTCTAAACACACTGCATTTTTCTTTAAATCGCACCCTCCCTATATATACTATCCCTTTAAAAATGAACAAAACTTAAAATAACATTAAACGCATTGTCATTTTTAAAGGTACACACACACACACTCCGTCCCTTGTTAAACTTGTGATAAGATTTGTCTGATATATAGATGGTCCCTTTTAAAACGCTTACAACCGAATAGTACACCGCCCCTTTTAAATTTGTGATGAGAGTACTATTTGTTGGTAAGCTTAGAGTTTAAGGTATATGTTCATAGATGTTTCAGCAGCCACACGATCATGATTTAACTTCAGCCACTTTGAATTTATTTCAGAGGCTCCATTTCTGTGTAGAGATTTCAACACTTCGGCCATTTTAAAAAATTTGTTTTGCCATCTTTAGCAGTTTTTATCATTTTCGATTTGTAACGTTATGTAAGGTTAATTGTATATATTGTAATATATTGTATTGTATATAGTATGTAGCGTGAATTTATAGTTGTTTACATTGAATTTCTTTATTTTCTCTTTTCCTTTCTACACTCCATTTCTATTCTTTGTTATTTTATGTTTTGCATGTTGTGCCCTGTCTTACCCATCATTTTCCAAACATAACACAAAACGACCCTTTTAAAATTTTTCTCACTGCATCTTTTTAAAACGCACCCACCCTGTATATACTATCCCATTAAAATTTAAACAAAATTTAAGATAATATTACACGCATTGTCCCTTTTAAAAGTTCACACACTTGTGGATATAGATAGTCCCTTTAAAAAACGCCTACCATAAAATAGTACACCGCCCCTTTTAAAATTGTGATAAGAGTACTATTTGTTGGTAAGCCTAGAGTTTATGGTATCTGTTCATAGATGTTTTACTCATATCAATTTGCTTTCTCCTTTCAGCAGCCACACGATCATGATTTAACTACAGCCATTTTGAATATATTTCAGAGTAACACTTCCTGTGCAGAGATTTCAACACTTCAGCCATTTTGAATATATTTTCGCCATCTTTAGCAGTATGATCTACCAGATATTTTTTTGTTTCAGAGCACCCTTTCTTTGCAGAGATTTCAACGCTTCATGAACAATTGCAACCCAGTGCATCTACGGATGACCGATGGTATGTGAACATAGATTTGATACGAAATCGTATGACGTTGATGCTATTTAACCAAGTACCCAATGCCACTTTTTCTACCCTCTACTTATATATTAGAAAACATTGTGGGAAAAGGTGAAATTACTCGTTATGAGCAATTACTCATTTTTCAACAGTGTTTTCCAGAGTCGGTCTGTAACAAAGTGGTAAAATATTGTTATTGTTTTGTAATTTGTTAATATATCATTTCAATATACTTTCGTAATCAAAACATCTATCAATACATGGATTATTCTTAGCATCTTTTTTGTTTCAGATAATCCTGTCTGTGCAGAGATTTCAACGCTTCATGAACAATTGCAACCAAGGGCATCTACGGATGACCGATGGTATGTGAACATAGAACTTGTTGACTCATAACCAAGCGCCAAATTGTCTACTGTCTAATGATATAGTAGAAAACATTGTGGTGAAATGTGAAATTGTTCGTTATAAGCAATTTCTCCTCTTCCAACAGTGTTTTCCAAAGTCATCTGCAACAAAGTGGTACACTGTTGTTATAGTTTAGTAATGGGTTAATATATTTCAAGATACTTTCGTAAAAAAAAAGTAAAATCTACCAATACATGGATTCTTTTAATCAGCTCTTTTTATTTCAGACAGTCCTTTCCATGCACATATGCCAACGCTTCACGAACAATCGTAACCCCAGTGAACCTCAAGATGGCAAATGGTAGGTGGACATAGCGTTATTTGATTGATTAGTACTTTTCACCTTGTAGACATTTAACATGGTTCCACGCCAGCAGCAAACGACTGCTCATGATATGCTCACCGATTAATTAATATTACATTGAAATGGTAATTGCTTAAAGGTGCTTGATCACAAAATTTGAAAGTAAAACAAAATGTCATTGAAATTATAAAGTTGTTGTATTATTGTTTGATATACACCTATTGGTATCGTACTTAATTCATGAAGCGTCAATTAAGTATCTACAAGCCATGTTCTGCTTATTGATTTCTAGAAATCATCTTCCAATGTTCCTCAAATCTGTTAACACTCACTATATAGGTGTTTTTAAGATTGAATGTAAATTTCAGGTCATCTTTATGGTTGATCAAAGTCTACAATGATGATCCAAGGTAAGATTTCATTATATTCATATATATCGTAACACAATCATTTATTCCAAAATTCAAAATTACTTTCATGACTGCATTACACGTCGCCATAAACAGGTGTTGATGATCAATTCTACCAAATTCTACCGATATTGGTTCGTTTGCTGGAAAAGGGCTATATCGTTAAAAACTGAAGGTACTTTGCTATAATCATACAAAATACATTGGTCATTCATGATTCTTCCTTGAATTATTCAAATTGAACGTATTGTGACTTTTTTTCTATATAAAAAACAATGTAACAAGTGATGTTTGTTTGCACATTAAACCCCTTCTGTTGTGATTGTGGAACTAAAGGGTAACTCAGTATTGCTCATTAGGGCAAAATGTCAGCGTACTGAGAGTAATTCAACAATTTTACCCGCTTACCATATGGGGTAATGGTTAATACGAAACTGTTCGACTGTTATAAAAGCCGGGTGTTTTGGAGAAATACGCCAAACGACTTTAGTCACAGCCAGGAAAGGACGTATGTTTGAAAGTACGTCTCTTAATTTGGATTTCTAAAACGGAAAGGTAATTCGTTATTCTGTCTGGTTTTAATTTCCCCCCAATGTCATTCCGTAAGTTGAATATACTTTTACCAAACGCCAATTTTCTACTGTCTACTGATGTAGTAGAAAACGTGGGAAAAGGTGAAATTGCTCGTTGTGAGCAATTTCTCCTTTTCCCACAGTGTTTCTTCGTCGTCTGCAACAAAGCGGTAAATGTGTTGTTATTGTTTTGTAATGGGTTAATTTCTTATTTCAAGATACTTTCGTAATCCTCAGCCGTATTTACCAATACATTCTGTAAGTTGTGTATACTTTGTTTAACGTTATTTGGTTCGAGTCTTCAGCATTGCTGTTTATTACAGATCGCTCGTATGGTCGAAGTAGGTCGGCGCTAGATGAATGATGGCATCCAATTGCATATAATGACGACCGACGCAAGGTATGTTTCGATTCTTTCCATATTTCTATATTCATATTTCTGTCCATATAGATTAGTAGCTTATTTACCAGCAAATCAAACAACGTATATGACGTTCGCATTTCTTTATCTTTTTATTTCAGCAGCGATAGGCCTACATGTGCCGTGACTTGGAGCCCACCGTAGATAAGTTAAGTATTTTTTCATTGTCGATTTGCAACGTTATGTATAGGTTTATTGTATATATTATAATGTATTGTATTGTATATAGTTTGTAGCATGATTGTATAGTTGTTTACATTGTATTTCTTTATCGTCTCCTTTCTTTTCTACTCTCCACTTGACTTCTTTGTACATTTAACATGTCTTGTTTTTTAACTTTTGTATGTTGTGCCCTGTCTAATAGTACACAAAGTCATTTTTAAATATACTAAACGGCCCTTCTAAACACACTTCATCTTTTTTCTTTAAATCGCACCCTCCCTATATATACTACCCCTTTAAAAATGAACAAAACTTAAAATAACATTAAACGCATTGTCATTTTTAAAAGTACACACACACACACACACACACTCCGTCCCTTGTTAAACTTGTGTTAAGATTTGTCTGATATATAGGTAGTCCCTTTTAAAACGCTTACAACCGAATAGTACACCGCCCCTTTTAAAATTGTGATAAGAGTACTATTTGTTGGTTAGCTTAGAGTTTAAGGTATATGTTCATAGATGTTTCAGCAGCCACACGATCATGATTTAACTTTAGCCACTTTGGATTTATTTCAGAGGTTCCCTTCCTGTGAAGAGATTTCAACACTTCAGCGCCATTTTAGATATATTTTCGCCATCTTTAGCAGTTTTTGTCATTTTCGATTTGTAACGTTATGTAAGGTTAATTGTATATGTTGTAATGTATTGTATTGTATATAGTATGCAGCGTGAATTTATAGTTGTTTACATTGCATTTCTTTATCTTCTCTTTTCCTTTCTACACTCCATTTGTATTCTTTGTTTTTTTTTATGTTTTGCATTGTGTGCTCTGTCTTGCCCATCATTTTCAAAACATTAAACAAAACGACCCTTTTAAAATTTTCCTCACTGCATCTTTTTAAAACGCACCCACCCTGTATATACTATCCTATTAAAATTTAAACAAAATTTAAGATAATATTACACGCATTGTCCCTTTTAAAAGTTCACACACTTATAGATATAGATAGTCCCTTCTAAAAACGCTTACCATAAAATAGTACACCGCCCCTTTTAAAATTGTGATAAGAGTACTATTGGTTGGTAAGCTTAGAGTTAAAGGTAGCCGTTTTATGTATTATACCGTTTTTTTTTCAATCAAACACCCTGTCCTTTTTAAAATAGAACATACACACCCTATCCCTTTTGAAATTCAACACACACCCTGTCCTTATTAAAATTGAACACACACCCTGTCCTTTTTAAAATTGAACACATACGCTGTCCTTTTTAAAATTGACCACACACCCTGTCCTTTTTAAAATTGAACACACACTGTCCTTTTTAAAATTAAAAACATTATTTATTTAATTTCACACATTCATTACATCTATCACTATCAATGTCTTTACACCTTTTCTATCTACTTTTATTCATCTTATACATTTTAACCTGTCAATATTTTTAATATGCATTTATCCACATCATAATGCGCGCTAAATGACCTTAGCTGTCGATGCGCCTTAAAGCACCATTCATTCATTCATTCATTCGTGTCCGTATATCGTCTCCGTATAGCATGCTCTCGTGGCCGTATATCATGAATGGCAATGGCGAAGACTGAATAAGACTGAATGGCGAAGAGTGAATAAGACTGAATGGCGAAGACTGAATAAGACTGACTGGCGAAGACTGAATAAGACTGAATGGTGAAGACTGAATAAGACTGACTGGCGAAGACTGAATAAGACTGAATGGCGAAGACTGAATAAGACTGAATGGCGAAGACTGAATAAGACTGAATGGCGAAGACTGAATAAGACTGAATGGCGAAGACTGAATAAGACTGAATGGCGAAGACTGAATAAGACTGAATGGCGAAGACTGAATAAGACTGAATGGCGAAGACTGAATAAGACTGAATGGCGAAGACTGAATAAGACTGAATGGCGAAGACGAAGACTGAATAAGACTGAATGGACTGAAGACTGAATGGCGAAGACTGAATGAACGGCGAAGACTGAATGGCAATGGAGAAGACTGAATGGCAATGGCGAAGACTGAATGGCGAAGACTGAATGGCGAAGACTGAATGGCGAAGACTGAATGGCGAAGTCGAAACGGTGGTACCAGCAACGCACGGACTGATAAGCTAAACATACAATTGCTCTATGGTGAGTATAACTTGACTTTTCGTGAAATCATTGTTTTGCCAGACCTGTTATCTTTTACCAATATACTTTAAGTGGTCTGTGTAATACTTTAAATGTCACACCACTTTTACAGGGACTAACAGAAATGCCTTTTTTCGCCAAATAAATGTTAAATTGGATATTTATTATCCGTTTTGTTTATTTCCAGAAAATGAATCGCCTTGGCAAAAGATCAAGCTACACCTCGGAAACCATACTCATGAACAGACATGCTGCGTTCGACTCAAATCCAGCGGTTGTGTTAGACTGCAAACCACGATATAATAACTTTGATCGAAGTACCTTCTCCGTGATATTAGCCATCAGACATTTAATAAACGCCATTGTGTGTGTGTGTGTGTGTGTGTGTGTGTGTGTGTTAGGTGAGCTTTTGCTTTACAAGTTAGTCATACCTGATTTTACTTTAGATTGAATCGATGGAATAGAATGTAACAAGATTGAATTGATGGAATAGAAGTGAACTTTAAAATACAGATTAGTAGTTCGTTCGAATACTAAATGCGTTTCCAACATGTTTATTTGTTGTTCATCAAACGTAATGAGGTCCGACATATCACGCGATCTGACACTGACAAACGGACAGAGGTTTCCCAGACTCTGGGTTTTTCCTCGGCGAGACAGTCCGCATACGTTTTCAACAAATATCATGTTACTTAGTCAATTATTAAAGATGCTGAATATTTTTGATATAGTAATTGCTAAGGTTTTAACAGTCTTCAATTGTTGTAGTATTAAAATGTTTGTAAATGTTAATGCTCAATCAGTGTGCTCCGCATTTAGACGGTCGATCTTAATGATTATTCACTTTAAATGGTATAAATAATGGGCTTTGTATAAGGTGTCCGTCATGATAAAAATCATTCTTTTTATACGTTAAACCTTTATTTAAACATTGTTTTGAACAATTCCATTTTTTAAGTCTTGTTCAGTTACTTTTACAGTTATAACGAATTTGTTGGGTACGCGTTATAAAATATTGTTTTGAACAATTCCATGTTTAAGTCTTATTCAGTTACGTTACAGTTATAACGAATTTGTTGTGTACACGTTATAAAATATTGTTTTGAACAATTCCATTTTTAAGTCTTTTTCAGTTACTTTACAGTTATAACAAATTTGTTGTTTACACGTTATGGAATAATGTTTTGAACAATTCCATTTTTAAATCTTATTCAGTTACTTTTACAGTTATAGCGAATTTGTTGTGTACACGTTATGAAATATTGTTTTGAACAATTCCATTTTTAAGTCTTATTCAGTTAATTTACAGTTATAACGAATTTGTTGTGTACACGTTATAAAATATTGTTTTGAACAATTCCATTTTTAAGTCTTATTCAGTTAATTTACAGTTATAACGAATTTGTTGTGTACACGTTATAAAATATTGTTTTGAACAATTGCATTCTTTTCAGTCTTATTCAGTTATTTTCCAGTTATAACGAATGTGTTGTGTACACGTTATAGAATATTGTTTTGAACAATTCCATGTTTAAGTCTTTTCAGTTACTTTACAGTTATAATGAATTTGTTGTGAACACGTTACAAAATATTGTTTTGAACAATTCCATTTTTAAATCTTATTCAGTTAGATTCTTTAGATTTTCCACGATCAGTTATAAATGTGTTCAAAACAAATACATATATCTACCATAGACATTTTTATAACATCCACAAGAGCGGACTGTCCAAAACTTAAGTCTTGATAAAGTATGCCAATTCTGCACAAACTGGGGGTTTGGAATAAATACAGAAAAACTGAGATAGTGGTACTTAGAAAAAGGGGCTGTACATTTGAAGATGAGAAATGGTATGACAACAATGATGAAATAAAAATAACCGACAATTTTGATTATTTAGGAATAACACTCAATAATACTGGTTCATTTGTACTGAACAATCAATATTTAAAAGGTAAAGCTTTAAGAGCGATTTATGTTCTGTACAACGATATTAAACTACACTAAGTATTACCGGACACTTCTTTACAATTGTTTGATTCATTTGTCGTGTCTATTGAAATATGCAAGCCCTATATGGGATTTATATAAAGCTAAAAATCTTGAGCAAGTTCACCTTAAGTTCTGTAAATGAATCTTAGGGGTAAAAAGCAATGCTTGCATTGCAGCAGTATATGGCGAACTTTGGCGATATCCATTATATATAAATAGATATTTTCAAATTATCAAATATTGGCTTATGTTATCACAAACGGATAATATTATATTGCATACCGTATTTAGGAATGCACATGAGATATATTTAAAGGGTAATAAAGGTTGGATTTATAATGTAAAACAACTGTTCAATGAGTATGGCTTCTCCTACGTTTTTGATACAGTAATGTTGTGACAGAATAAATGTTTTTATTGGAATTCAAACAAAGGGAACTCGATAATTTCTATTAAGAATGGTATTCTGATGTATCAAGTAACGCTGTTCTAAGCACACTATATATTTTCACAAAAAGAGATCTCAATTCATATACTAAAAACTCGAAGAATATGCATAATTTGGGTAAATATGTATCCTTAGCATTACAAAGACATAATAAACTTATTTAGTACCACAATAGTAGTATGTTATCTGTTTAGTACTTAACATTTTTGGAAACATTTTAAGTAATAGTTTATTAAGCTGTCGTAAACACATCCATAATAATATGTTTATCTCTAACAACAAAATGTCCTTTCTTGGACCAGAAAACTTTATAAAAATTCGACGAAAGCCCGTCACATCCTGGACTTTTATCAATTTTCATGTGTTTCAATGTACTGGTTATATCTTCATATGTTGAGGTCCTCTCTCTACATATAAATTGTGTTCATCTGTTAATTTATTTACTTCAATGTTAGAAAATTCTTCATCTAAATTGAAAGTTGTATTTCTATGTTTATCATCATATAAATTTTTATAGTAGTTTTTAGTTTCATTTAAGATGTCGATTTGGTTATAAAGATATGTTCCATTGTCCTTCTCTATGAAAGGCATTGATTTATTTATTGCCTTTTGTTTCTCTAAGTTACAGAAATATTGTGTATTTTTTTCGCCATATTATGGTTTAAGCTTTTGTAATTGTTATAATCTTCTACAGATTTAAGTACTAGATTGAAATCTCCGCATATGATAAAACTTTCATTATACAAAGTGTCTATGGTTTTAAACATCTCAATGAAAATAGTTGGATTATCACCCGTTAGGTGCATATAAATTAGCCAGAAGAAAACTAGTATCGCAGAACATATCTAAAATGATATATCTCCCATTTGTGTCATTGACAATACTATTTACTTAAATATCAAGACCCCCTTTGCGTTAGCTTGACCATGGCTAAACTAGCATTCGCCAACCCATTCAGAGTACATTTTCTTCCCCATATCCTCGATAACGTGTTTCTTGTAAGCATACAATGTCTGCATTTGTTCTCTTAACAATGTGAACAAGTAAATTCTTTTTTATTCTTATTCAAACCTCGGCGATTGTAAGATACTATCTTTAGATTATCCACGATCAATCATAAATGAGTTCAAAACCAATACATATATCTACCATAGACATTTTTATAACATCCACAAGAGCGGATTGTCCAAAACTTAAGTCTTGATAAATTATGCCAATACTGCACAAACCGGGGGCTGGGAGTGAATACAGAAAAAACTGAGACAGTGGTACTTAGAAAAAGGGGTTGTACATTTGAAGATGAGAAATGGTATTACAACAATAATAAAATATAAAAAACCGACAACTTTGATTATTTAGGAATAGCACTCAATTATACTGGTTCATTTGTACTGAACAATCAATATTTAAAATAATTATTTGAGATCAAAATAGATTAAGCATTATTACTATTCACGTCATAACATGAACAAATTCATAGAATTATTGAATACTGAAAACTCGAAGGATATGCATAATTTGGGTAAATATGTATCCTTAGTATTACAAAGACGTAATAAACTTATAGAGTACAACAATAGTAGTATGTTATCTGTTTAGTACTTAACATTTATGCAAACATTTTAAGTAATAGTTTATTAAGCTGTCGTAAACACATCCATAATAATATGTTTAGCTCTAACTACAAAATTGCCCTTCTTGGACCAGAAAACTTTATAAGAATTCGACAAAATCCCGTCACATCCTGGACTTTTATCAATTTCCATGTGTTTCAATGTATTTGTTATTTCTTCATATGTTAAGGTCCTCTCTATATATATATTTTGTTCATCTGTAAATTTATTAACTTCAATGTAAGAAAATTCTTCGTCTAAATTGAAAGTTGTATTTTTATGTTTTTCATCATATAAACTTTCATGGTAGTTTTTAGTTTCATTTAAAATGTCGGTTTGGTTATAAAGATATGTTCCATTGTCCTTCTCTATGAAAGGCAATGATTTATTTATGGCGCTTGTTTCTCTATGTTACAGAAATATTGTGTAGTTCTTTCGCCATATTATGTCTTAAGCTTTTGTAATTGTTATAATCCTCTACAGGATTAAGTACTAGATTGAAATCCCCGCATATGATAAAACGTTCATTAGACAAAGTGTCTATGGTATTAAACATCTCAATGAAAATGTTTGGATTATCACCCGTTAGGTGCATATAAATTAACCAGAAGAAAATTAGTATCGCAGAACATATCTAAAATAATAAATCTCCCATTTGTGTCATTGACAATACTATTTACTTAAATATCAAGACCCCCTTTGCGTTAGCTTGACCATGGCTAAAATAGCATTCGCCAACCCATTCAGAGTAAATTGTTTTTTTCCATAATCTCGATAATGTGTTTCTTGTAAGCATACAATGTCTGCATTTGTTCTTTTAACAATGTGAACAAGTCAATTCTTTTTTATTCTTATTCAAACCACGGCAATTGCAAGATACTATCTTTAGATTAGCCACGATCAATTATAAATAAGTTCAAAACCAATACATATATCTACCATAGACATTTTTATAACATCCACAAGAGCGGATTGTCCAAAACTTAAGTCTTGATAAATTATGTCAATACTGCACAAACCGGGGGCTGGGAGTAAATACAGAAAAAAACTGAGACAGTGGTACTTAGAAAAAGGGGTTGTACATTTGAAGATGAGAAATGGTATGACAACAATAATAAAATAGAAATAAGCGACAACTTTGATTATTTAGGAATAGCACTCAACTATACTGGTTCATTTGTACTGAACAATCAATATTTAAGATAATTATTTGAGATCAAAATAGATTAAGCATTATTACTATTCACGTCATAACATGAACAAATTCATAGAATTATTGAATACTGAAAACTCGAAGGATATGCATAATTTGGGTAAATATGTATCCTTAGTATTACAAAGACGTAATAAACTTATTTAGTACCACAATAGTAGTATGTTATCTGTTTAGTACTTTACATTTATGCAAACATTTTCAGTAATAGTTTATAAAGCTGTCGTAAACACATCCATAATAATATGTTTAGCTCTAACAACAAAATGTCCTTTCTTGGACCAGAAAACTTTATAAAAATTCGACGAAAGCCCGTCACATCCTGGACTAATATCAATTTTCATGTGTTTCAATGTATTGGGTATATCTTCATATGTTAAGGTCCTCTCTACATATAAATTATGTTCATCTGTAAATCTATTTACTTCAATGTAAGAAAATTCTTCTTCTAAATTGAAAGTTGTATTTTTATGTTTTTCATCATATAAATTTTCATAGTAGTTTTTAGTTTCATTTAAAATGTCGGTTTGGTTATAAAGATATGTTCCATTGTCCTTCTCTATGAAAGGTATTGATTTATTGATGGCGCTTGTTTCTCTATGTTACAGAAATATTATGTAGTTCTTTCGCCATATTATGGCTTAAGCTTTTGTAATTGTTATAATCTTCTACAGGATTAAGTACTAGATTGAAATCCCCGCATATGATAAAACGTTCATTAGACAGAGTGACTATGGTATTAAACATCTTAATAAAAATGTTTGGATTATCATCCGTTAGGTGCATATGAATTAACCAGAAGAAAACTAGTATCGCAGAACATATCTAAAATGATATATCTCCCATTTGTGTCATTGACAATACTATTTACTTAAATAGCAAGACCCCCTTTGCGTTAGCTTGACCATGGCTAAAGTAACATTTGCCATCCCATTCAGAGTAAATTGTTTTTTCCATATTCTCGATAATGTGTTTCTTGTAAGCATACAATGTCTGCATGTGTTCTTTTAACAATGTGAACAGTCAATTCTTTTTTATTCGTATTCAAACCTCGACAATTGTAAGATACTATCTTTAGATTATCCACGATCAGTTATAAATGAGTTCAAAACCAATACATATATTTACCATAGCCATTTTTAAAACATCCACAAGAGCAGATTGTCCAAAACTTAAGTATTGATGAATTATGCCAATTCTGCGCAAACTTGGGGCTGGGAGTAAATACAGAAAAACTGAGATAGTGGTACTTAGAAAAAGGGGTTGTACATTTGAAGATGAGAAATGGTATTACAACAATGATGCAATAGAAATAACCGACAATTTTGATTATTTAGGAATAACACTCAATTATACTGGTTCATTTGTACTAAACAATCAATATTTAAAAGGTAAAGCTTTAAGGGCGATTTATGTTCTGTACAACAATATTAAACTACACTAAGTATTACCGGACACTTCTTTACAATTGTTTGATTCATTTGTGGTGTCTATATTGAACTATGCGAGCCCTATATGGGGTTTCTATTAAGCTTAAAATCTTGAGCAAGTTCACCTTAAGTTCTGTAAATGAATCTTAGGGGTAAAAAGCAATGCTTGCATTGCAACAGTATATGGCGAACTTTGGCGATATCCATTATATATAAATAGATATGTTCAAATTATCAAATATTGGCTTATGTTATCACAAACGGATAATATTATATTGCATACCGTATTTAGGAATGCACATGACATATATTTAAAGGGTAGTAAAGGTTGGATTTATAATGTAAAACAACTGTTCAATGAGTATGGCTTCTCCTACGTTTTTGATACAGTAATGTTGTCGACAGAATAAATGTTTTTATTGGAATTCAAACAAAGGGAACTCGATAATTTCTATTAAGAATGGTATTCTGATGTATCAAGTAACGCTGTTCTAAGCACACTATATATTTTCACAAAAAGAGATCTCAATTTCATATACTAAAAACTCGAAGAATATGCATAATTTGGGTAAATATGTATCCTTAGCATTACAAAGACATAATAAACTTATTTAGTACCACAATAGTAGTATGTTATCTGTTTAGTACTTAACATTTTTGGAAACATTTTAAGTAATAGTTTATTAAGCTGTCGTAAACACATCCATAATAATATGTTTAGCTCTAACAACAAAATGTCCTTTCTTGGACCAGAAAACTTTATAAAAATTCGACGAAAGCCCGTCACATCCTGGACTTTTATCAATTTTCATGTGTTTCAATGTACTGGTTATATCTTCATATGTTGAGGTCCTCTCTACATATAAATTGTGTTCATCTGTTAATTTATTTACTTCAATGTTAGAAAATTATTCATCTAAATTGAAAGTTGTATTTCTATGTTTATCATCATATAAATTTTTATAGTAGTTTTTAGTTTCATTTAAGATGTCGATTTGGTTATAAAGATATGTTCCATTGTCCTTCTCTATGAAAGGCATTGATTTATTTATTGCCTTTTGTTTCTCTAAGTTACAGAAATATTGTGTAGTTTTTTCGCCATATTATGGTTTAAGCTTTTGTAATTGTTATAATCTTCTAAAGATTTAAGTAATAGATTGAAATCTCCGCATATGATAAAACGTTCATTAGACAAAGTGTCTATGGTATTATACATCTCAATGAAAATGTTTGGATTATCACCCGTTAGGTGCAAATAAATTAACCAGAAGAAAATTAGTATCGCAGAACATATCTAAAATAATAAATCTCCCATTTGTGTCATTGACAATACTATTTACTTAAATATCAAGACCCCCTTTGCGTTAGCTTGACCATGGCTAAAATAGCATTCGCCAACCCATTCAGAGTAAATTGTTTTTTTTCCATAATCTCGATAATGTGTTTCTTGTAATCATACAATGTCTGCATGTGTTCTTTTAACAATGTGAACAAGTCAATTCTTTTTTATTCTTATTCAAACCACGGCAATTGCAAGATACTATCTTTAGATTAGCCACGATCAATTATAAATAAGTTCAAAACCAATACATATATCTACCATAGACATTTTTATAACATCCACAAGAGCGGATTGTCCAAAACTTAAGTCTTGATAAATTATGTCAATACTGCACAAACCGGGGGCTGGGAGTAAATACAGAAAAAAACTGAGACAGTGGTACTTAGAAAAAGGGGTTGTACATTTGAAGATGAGAAATGGTATGACAACAATAATAAAATAGAAATAAGCGACAACTTTGATTATTTAGGAATAGCACTCAACTATTCTGGTTCATTTGTACTGAACAATCAATATTTAAGATAATTATTTGAGATCAAAATAGATTAAGCATTATTACTATTCATGTCATAACATGAACAAATTCATAGAATTATTGAATACTGAAAACTCGAAGGATATGCATAATTTGGGTAAATATGTATCCTTAGTATTACAAAGACGTAATAAACTTATTTAGTACCACAATAGTAGTATGTTATCTGTTTAGTACTTTACATTTATGCAAACATTTTCAGTAATAGTTTATAAAGCTGTCGTAAACACATCCATAATAATATGTTTAGCTCTAACAACAAAATGTCCTTTCTTGGACCAGAAAACTTTATAAAAATTCGACGAAAGCCCGTCACATCCTGGACTAATATCAATTTTCATGTGTTTCAATGTATTGGGTATATCTTCATATGTTAAGGTCCTCTCTACATATAAATTATGTTCATCTGTAAATCTATTTACTTCAATGTAAGAAAATTCTTCTTCTAAATTGAAAGTTGTATTTTTATGTTTTTCATCATATAAATTTTCATAGTAGTTTTTAGTTTCATTTAAAATGTCGGTTTGGTTATAAAGATATGTTCCATTGTCCTTCTCTATGAAAGGTATTGATTTATTGATGGCGCTTGTTTCTCTATGTTACAGAAATATTATGTAGTTCTTTCGCCATATTATGGCTTAAGCTTTTGTAATTGTTATAATCTTCTACAGGATTAAGTACTAGATTGAAATCCCCGCATATGATAAAACGTTCATTAGACAGAGTGACTATGGTATTAAACATCTTAATAAAAATGTTTGGATTATCATCCGTTAGGTGCATATGAATTAACCAGAAGAAAACTAGTATCGCAGAACATATCTAAAATGATATATCTCCCATTTGTGTCATTGACAATACTATTTACTTAAATAGCAAGACCCCCTTTGCGTTAGCTTGACCATGGCTAAAGTAACATTTGCCATCCCATTCAGAGTAAATTGTTTTTTCCATATTCTCGATAATGTGTTTCTTGTAAGCATACAATGTCTGCATGTGTTCTTTTAACAATGTGAACAGTCAATTCTTTTTTATTCGTATTCAAACCTCGACAATTGTAAGATACTATCTTTAGATTATCCACGATCAGTTATAAATGAGTTCAAAACCAATACATATATTTACCATAGCCATTTTTAAAACATCCACAAGAGCAGATTGTCCAAAACTTAAGTATTGATGAATTATGCCAATTCTGCGCAAACTTGGGGCTGGGAGTAAATACAGAAAAACTGAGATAGTGGTACTTAGAAAAAGGGGTTGTACATTTGAAGATGAGAAATGGTATTACAACCATGATGCAATAGAAATAACCGACAATTTTGATTATTTAGGAATAACACTCAATTATACTGGTTCATTTGTACTGAACAATCAATATTTAAAAGGTAAAGCTTTAAGGGCGATTTATGTTCTGTACAACAATATTAAACTACACTAAGTATTACCGGACACTTCTTTACAATTGTTTGATTCATTTGTGGTGTCTATATTGAACTATGCGAGCCCTATATGGGGTTTCTATTAAGCTTAAAATCTTGAGCAAGTTCACCTTAAGTTCTGTAAATGAATCTTAGGGGTAAAAAGCAATGCTTGCATTGCAACAGTATATGGCGAACTTTGGCGATATCCATTATATATAAATAGATATGTTCAAATTATCAAATATTGGCTTATGTTATCACAAACGGATAATATTATATTGCATACCGTATTTAGGAATGCACATGAGATATATTTAAAGGGTAATAAAGGTTGGATTTATAATGTAAAACAACTGTTCAATGAGTATGGCTTCTCCTACGTTTTTGATACAGTAATGTTGTCGACAGAATAAATGTTTTTATTGGAATTCAAACAAAGGGAACTCGATAATTTCTATTAAGAATGGTATTCTGATGTATCAAGTAACGCTGTTCTAAGCACACTATATATATTCACAAAAAGAGATCTCAATTCATATACTAAAAACTCGAAGAATATGCATAATTTGGGTAAATATGTATCCTTAGCATTACAAAGACATAATAAACTTATTTAGTACCACAATAGTAGTATGTTATCTGTTTAGTACTTAACATTTTTGGAAACATTTTAAGTAATAGTTTATTAAGCTGTCGTAAACACATCCAATATTATAAATAATATGTTTATCTCTAACAACAAAATGTCCTTTCTTGGACCAGAAAACTTTATAAAAATTCGACGAAAGCCCGTCACATCCTGGACTTTTATCAATTTTCATGTGTTTCAATGTACTGGTTATATCTTCATATGTTGAGGTCCTATCTACATATAAATTGTGTTCATCTGTTAATTTATTTACTTCAATGTTAGAAAATTATTCATCTAAATTGAAAGTTGTATTTCTATGTTTATCATCATATAAATTTTTATAGTAGTTTTTAGTTTCATTTAAGATGTCGATTTGGTTATAAAGATATGTTCCATTGTCCTTCTCTATGAAAGGCATTGATTTATTTATTGCCTTTTGTTTCTCTAAGTTACAGAAATATTGTGTAGTTTTTTCGCCATATTATGGTTTAAGCTTTTGTAATTGTTATAATCTTCTAAAGATTTAAGTAATAGATTGAAATCTCCGCATATGATAAAACTTTCATTATACAAAGTGTCTATGGTTTTAAACATCTCAATGAAAATAGTTGGATTATCACCCGTTAGGTGCATATAAATTAACCAGAAGAAAACTAGTATCGCAGAACATATCTAAAATGATATATCTCCCATTTGTGTCATTGACAATACTATTTACTTAAATATCAAGACCCCCTTTGCGTTAGCTTGACCATGGCTAAACTAGCATTCGCCAACCCATTCAGAGTACATTTTTTTTCCATATCCTCGATAACGTGTTTCTTGTAAGCATAAAATGTCTGCATTTGTTCTCTTAACAATGTGAACAAGTAAATCCTTTTTTATTCTTATTCAAACCTCGGCGATTGTAAGATACTATCTTTAGATTATCCACGATCAATCATAAATGAGTTCAAAACCAATACATATATCTACCATAGACATTTTTATAACATCCACAAGAGCGGATTGTCCAAAACTTAAGCTTGATAAATTATGCCAATACTGCACAAACCGGGGGCTGGGAGTGAATACAGAAAAAAACTGAGACAGTGGTACTTAGAAAAAGGGGTTGTACATTTGAAGATGAGAAATGGTATTACAACAATGATAAAATATAAAAAACCGACAACTTTGATTATTTAGGAATAGCACTCAATTATACTGGTTCATTTGTACTGAACAATCAATATTTAAAATAATTATTTGAGATCAAAATAGATTAAGCATTATTACTATTCACGTCATAACATGAACAAATTCATAGAATTATTGAATACTGAAAACTCGAAGGATATGCATAATTTGGGTAAATATGTATCCTTAGTATTACAAAGACGTAATAAACTTATTTAGTACAACAATAGTAGTATGTTATCTGTTTAGTACTTAACATTTATGCAAACATTTTAAGTAATAGTTTATTAAGCTGTCGTAAACACATCCATAATAATATGTTTAGCTCTAACTACAAAATTGCCCTTCTTGGACCAGAAAACTTTATAAGAATTCGACAAAAGCCCGTCACATCCTGGACTTTTATCAATTTTCATGTGTTTCAATGTATTTGTTATTTCTTCATATGTTAAGGTCCTCTCTATATATACATTATGTTCATCTGTAAATTTATTAACTTCAATGTTAGAAAATTCTTAGTCTAAATTGAAAGTTGTATTTTTATGTTTTTCATCATATAAATTTTCATAGTAGTTTTTAGTTTCATTTAAAATGTCGGTTTGGTTATAAAGATATGTTCCATTGTCCTTCTCTATGAAAGGCATTGATTTATTTATGGCGCTTGTTTCTCTATGTTACAGAATATTGTGTAGTTCTTTTGCCATATTATGACTAAAGCTTTTGTAATTGTTATAATCTTCTACAGGATAAAGTACTAGATTGAAATCCCCGCATATGATAAAACGTTCATTAGACAAAGTGTCTATGGTATTATACATCTCAATGAAAATGTTTGGATTATCACCCGTTAGGTGCATATAAATTAACCAGAAGAAAATTAGTATCGCAGAACATATCTAAAATAATAAATCTCCCATTTGTGTCATTGACAATACTATTTACTTAAATATCAAGACCCCCTTTGCGTTAGCTTGACCATGGCTAAAATAGCATTCGCCAACCCATTCAGAGTAAATTGTTTTTTTTTCCATAATCTCGATAATGTGTTTCTTGTAATCATACAATGTCTGCATTTGTTCTTTTAACAATATGAAAAAGTCAATTCTTTTTTATTCTTATTCAAACCACAGCAATTGCAAGATACTATCTTTAGATTAGCCACGATCAATTATAAATAAGTTCAAAACCAATACATATATCTACCATAGACATTTTTATAACATCCACAAGAGCGGATTGTCCAAAACTTAAGTCTTGATAAATTATGTCAATACTGCACAAACCGGGGGCTGGGAGTAAATACAGAAAAAACCTGAGACAGTGGTACTTAGAAAAAGGGGTTGTACATTTGAAGATGAGAAATGGTATTACAACAATAATAAGATAGAAATAAGCGACAACTTTGATTATTTAGGAATAGCACTCAACTATACTGGTTCATTTGTACTGAACAATCAATATTTAAGATAATTATTTGAGATCAAAATAGATTAAGCATTATTACTATTCACGTCATAACATGAACAAATTCATAGAATTATTGAATACTGAAAACTCGAAGGATATGCATAATTTGGGTAAATATGTATCCTTAGTATTACAAAGACGTAATAAACTTATTTAGTACCACAATAGTAGTATGTTATCTGTTTAGTACTTTACATTTATGCAAACATTTTCAGTAATAGTTTATAAAGCTGTCGTAAACACATCCATAATAATATGTTTAGCTCTAACAACAAAATGTCCTTTCTTGGACCAGAAAACTTTATAAAAATTCGACGAAAGCCCGTCACATCCTGGACTTTTATCAATTTTCATGTGTTTCAATGTATTGGGTATATCTTCATATGTTAAGGTCCTCTCTACATATAAATTATGTTCATCTGTAAATCTATTTACTTCAATGTAAGAAAATTCTTCTTCTAAATTGAAAGTTGTATTTTTATGTTTTTCATCATATAAATTTTCATAGTAGTTTTTAGTTTCATTTAAAATGTCGGTTTGGTTATAAAGATATGTTCCATTGTCCTTCTCTATGAAAGGCATTGATTTATTGATGGCGCTTGTTTCTCTATGTTACAGAAATATTGTGTAGTTCTTTCGCCATATTATGGCTGAAGCTTTTGTAATTGTTATAATCTTCTACAGGATTAAGTACTAGATTGAAATCCCCGCATATGATAAAACGTTCATTAGACAGTGTCTATGGTATTAAACATCTCAATAAAAATGTTTGGATTATCATCCGTTAGGTGCATATGAATTAACCAGAAGAAAACTAGTATCGCAGAACATATCTAAAATGATATATCTCCCATTTGTGTCATTGACAATACTATTTACTTAAATAGCAAGACCCCCTTTGCGTTAGCTTGACCATGGCTAAAGTAACATTTGCCATCCCATTCAGAGTAAATTGTTTTTTCCATATTCTCGATAATGTGTTTCTTGTAAGCATACAATGTCTGCATGTGTTCTTTTAACAATGTGAACAGTCAATTCTTTTTTATTCGTATTCAAACCTCGACAATTGTAAGATACTATCTTTAGATTATCCACGATCAGTTATAAATGAGTTCAAAACCAATACATATATCTACCATAGCCATTTTTAAAACATCCACAAGAGCAGATTGTCCAAAACTTAAGTATTGATGAATTATGCCAATTCTGCGCAAACTTGGGGCTGGGAGTAAATACAGAAAAACTGAGATAGTGGTACTTCGAAAAAGGGGTTGTACATTTGAAGATGAGAAATGGTATTACAACAATGATGCAATAGAAATAACCGACAATTTTGATTATTTAGGAATAACACTCAATTATACTGGTTCATTTGTACTGAACAATCAATATTTAAAAGGTAAAGCTTTAAGGGCGATTTATGTTCTGTACAACAATATTAAACTACACCAAGTATTACCGGACACTTCTTTACAATTGTTTGATTCATTTGTGGTGTCTATATTGAACTATGCGAGCCCTATATGGGGTTTCTATTAAGCTTAAAATCTTGAGCAAGTTCACCTTAAGTTCTGTAAATGAATCTTAGGGGTAAAAAGCAATGCTTGCATTGCAACAGTATATGGCGAACTTTGGCGATATCCATTATATATAAATAGATATGTTCAAATTATCAAATATTGGCTTATGTTATCACAAACGGATAATATTATATTGCATACCGTATTTAGGAATGCACATGAGATATATTTAAAGGGTAATAAAGGTTGGATTTATAATGTAAAACAACTGTTCAATGAGTATGGCTTCTCCTACGTTTTTGATACAGTAATGTTGTCGACAGAATAAATGTTTTTATTGGAATTCAAACAAAGGGAACTCGATAATTTTTTATTACAAATGGTATTCTGATGTATCAAGTAACGCTGTTCTAAGCACACAATAAATTGTCACAAAAAGAGATCTCAATTTGAATACTAAAAACTCGAAGGATATGCATAATTTGGGTAAATATGTTTCCTTAGCTTTACAAAGACGTAATAAACTTTTTTAGTACCACAATAGTAGTATGTTATCTGTTTAGTACTCAACATTTTTCCAAACATTTTTAGTAATAGTTTATTAAGCTGTCGTAAACACATCCATAATATTATGTTTAGCTCTAACAACAAAAAGTCCTTTCTTGGACCAGAAAACTTTATAAAAATTCGACGAATCCTTTCACATCCTGGACTTTTATCAATTTTCATGTGTTTCAATACATTGGTTATTTCTTCATAGGTTTTAGGTTTTTAGGTTTTATTTACATAATTCCATAAGGCTTATAAGCCCATTAGGTATTTTGCTAACATAATTCAATGAACATAAATACGAGAATGAAATACATGAAATTAAATATTGTCAACATGACGATCTACAATGAGAAAAATAAGGATGTAAATATTACAAGAATATTCAACAGATACAACATATACAAACAAACGTCTATAGATGTTCCTACAAACACATTTATATGAAATGTAGACAATGGAGAAAATTCCACAAATACAAACATTGACAAACAAACGTCTTTAGATGTCCATACAAACACATTTATATAAAAATGTACAAATAGTAGATATGGTCGGAGCAAGGTTTGATATGTTGTATATATTAATACCTGCGTCTTGATAAATAAACAAAAGCCTATAATTTCGATAAGAAAATACAATAATAAAACCAAAAAACATTGAAACATCAACCATACATGATTCTATTTCTCTTTTCAAAAGCATGGAAAATAAATAAACCCAAATTGTTGATGACTTTAGCACTTTTTGAAGTTATTAATGTAATAAACTTGTGCATATTAGGAAGATTGAAATAAAACTTATTGATATATCTTTTTCTTAATTCAGCATATGTAGCACATTCTAAAATGAAATGATACTCGTCCTCTAAAATATTACATGTAACACCTTTTCTATTTTCACGAGGAATTTTATTTGGTTTGTGCCAACGACCAGCCTCAATCTGTAACCTATGAGAAGACACTCGTAATCTGGTCATAGCAGTACAGTGCTTTGCACAATTGAAAATACTAAGATATACCTGAAATTGAAAAGAACATATCTTAGAATAAAATAGAGCTCTTGAAGAGTTATTAATACGGCCATTCCAATTCTGAATTAATTGATCGTCCAATCTTTGTCTAACGATAGATAAAAATACTCTGTTATCGCCAATAGTTTGAGAGATCCATGGTTCATAAAGCCCAAGTGAACATAAAAGATTGCTTACTAGCGATGCCCAGTTAATCTTACTTTGAGAAGTTTGAAAATCCTCTACTGATTGAGTATAACAGCATTTAGGGTATTTGGATGTCGTCATTTGTAAAAGCTTTACCCAATATTTAAGAATATTATAATATCTATTAATTTGTAATGAGTTTCTGCCCAATTCCCCGTATATAAAATTATTCTGTGTTGTTTTCTTAACATTTAATAATTTCTTGGACTCTTTCAATAGAATCAGCTTTGGCAAAGCCCCAAACTTGGCCGGAGTAATTTAAAATTGGTGTAATCAGTTTATCAAACAGATAAAGCCTATGTTCTATTGATAATCGTGTAAATTTATATAAATATTTGTTCATTACAAAAATGGCTTTTAATGCTTGGCCGGATAATGTATGCTCGGCATTATTAAATGATCCGCCTGAGGAAAATACAATACCTAAATACACAAATCGATTCACTATTTCCAAAACGTTATCATCATAGTTAAACCGTAAATCATTCGGCAAATTACCTCCCTTTTTGAAAACCATCACTTTAGTCTTTAACGTATTAACCTTTAATTTCCACGTATAACAATAGTCACGCAAAAGATCAAGATGATTCTGCAATTTCTCAGGTGACTCAGCTAAAAAAACAATATCGTCAGCATACATTATCATGAAAACATTTAAAAGACCTATATCGATACCTCTTACACCTTCATTAATAAATGATTGTTCGATATCATTAATGAACATAGAAAAAAGGAAGGGTGATAAACATTCCCCTTGTCTTACTCCTAACGTACATATAAAATCATCACTTAACTGGTTAAAATATTTTACCCTTGTCTTCACTTCCGAATTTAAGGATTTAATGATATCTAAAATTCTACCCTTTAGTCCAAGTTTAAGTTTAGGTCCTCTCTACATATGAATTATGTTCATCTGTTAATTTATTTACTTCAATGTTAGAAAATTCTTCATCTAAATTGAAAGTTGTATTTTTATGTTTTTCATCATTTAGATTTTCATAGTAGTTTTTAGTTTCATTTAAAATATCGGTTTGGTTATAAATATATGTTCCATTGTTCTTCTCTATGAAAGGCATTGATTTATTTATGGCGTTTGTTTCTCAAAGTTACAGAAATAGTGTGTAGTTTGTACGCCATATCATGGCTGAAGCTTTTGTAATTGTTATAATCTTCTACAGGATTAAGCACTAGATTGAAATCTCCGCATATGATAAAACGTTCATTAGACAAAGTGTCTATGGTATTAAACATCACAATGAAAATGTTTGGATTATCATCCGTTAGGTGCATATAAATTAACCAAAAGAAAATTAGTATCGCAGAACATATCTAAAATGATAAATCTCCCATTTGTGTCATTGACAATACTATTTACTTAAATATCAAGACCCCCATTGCGTTAGCTTGACCATGGCTAAAGTAACATTTGCCATCCCATCCAGAGTAAATTGTTTTTTCCATACTTTCGATAATGTGTTTCTTGTAAGCATACAATGTCTGCATTTGTTCTTTTAACAATGTGAACATGTCAATTCTTTTTTATTCTTATTCAAACCTCGGCAATTGTAAGATACTATCTTTAGATTATCCACGATCAGTTGTAAATGAGTTCAAAACCATTACATAAATCTACCATAGACATTTTTATAACACCCACAAGAGCGGATTGTGCTTTGTTTATGTGTTATATTATCCATTTTCATGTTTCAATGTATTGGTTATTTCTCATATGTTAAGGTCCTCTATACATATAAATTGGGTTCTTCTGTTAATTATTCAGATTAGGGAAAATGCAGACTCTTTTCCTATTAAAATGCTTTATATTCATTTTTACTTCTTTTTTTTGGCTTTGAATAATACTTTAAAAGAAGCGTTCATATTCGAAGGAATATTCTTATACTATCAATGCATTTATGCTTTTCGAAAGACAGGTACTAATATTGATTTTATTCATTTAATATGAGCTATGATCATAACAAGATAAGGTATCATGCAGACTGGAGGCTTTCACTATGCTGTTAAATGATCGAATGAATAAACCTGTACAATCGTCACCTTATCATGAAATCTATCATTACTTGTTACATCATCTCCGTTTTTTTAATCTTTTGTAATGTATCTTTTAGTAAATGCACCATAAATTGTAAATGTGTTTCCTCCTTATTTCAAGATATGTTTTGTACAATTAAACTGTCGTAAACACATCCATAATATTATGTTTTTTGCGATTTGTTGCTTGTCAAATGATTGTCCAAAACAATTAAATACATTCATTATTACGTACTCTGAGTTTGTTTGTTTATTAATCCACACTTGAATCGTATTCTGATCCTGATATTCAGGAGCCACAATCTGAGGACCAAAGTCTTTTTCGACAGTTGACCACTTTGTTCCAGACGACTTTAGAAAACATTGTGGGAAAAGGAGAAAATGCTCGTAATGAGCAATTTCTCCTTTTCCCACAATGTTTTCTGCCCTATCAGAAGATTATTTTCCAATTTCATAACATTTTTAAATGTCGTCTGTAAACAGTCGAAAAGTGGGAAAGGGTTAAACCCTTACTCGATGAACACACACTTTTACGCTTCTGCTTCGAACGACCAAGAACCCACCATGACAAAGGGGCGAATTGTTACAAATAAGCAATTTATTTGTATGTACCATATATATATATATATAACACATAACGACACATTTTTGCGTGTTGCAGCAGACGACTTTCTAAAAGCAGTGTTGCAAAAGGAGAAATCGGTTGTCACAAGCGACTTCTCCTTTTACCTCACTACTATTTCAATCAATTCACATACCACAACAGCAGAACAGAAAGCTTTTTCACATGTCTACAAAACTTTTCTAAAGTCGTCTGCTTCAATTAAAAACCTGCTTCTGAATGTGGTAAAGTGTTATCAAACAGTATCTTAGCATTTACTATGACGCAACACGACGCCCACCTACTCGCATGCAATTTTGGCAGACGATATTGGACCAGCTCACAAAAATTACTATAGACACTTCAAGTGATTAGAAAACTTAAATGTCTCTGTAAAAACACACAAGTCGATTATTCATATGTTACAAGAAAGCTTTAATGATTTGAAAGATGCCTTGGAGACGTTTCTCACTATTTTTAGCAAATTGCCTTTCGGCATCATTTGAGTCATTTCGCCTATGTTAATTTAGTAAATCTTGTTTAAAGCGACCATACTAAAAGTAGACAGAATCATGGTATATAAAACAAATAACGTCTTCAAACGGGCGCCAGTCATTCAGAAAGCTCAGGTAGGAGCGACCTATATTAAAGTAATATTATTTCAAAGCCCTGTTGTCATAGGCAAGATAACAAACCCTACTTCGTACAACAATTAGGGGTTTACATGGCCTAGCTACGAAACCAGAATCACCAGTACATATCCTCGCTGTTTCCTTCGTGTTAATCGGCTTCATTAACCATGGATTTCTTGACAAACAAATATCTCTGTTGTATCTCGTTAAAAAGAACGGAATCGTTCGCTAATAATCGGAATTCTCCGGTCTTCAGTTCAATGGTATCGCAGAAGTATAGCTTGCTGACATCGATCGTTTGGCTGTTGGTTCTGTAGTCAGAGTAGAGAGCTGTCCAGCATGTTTGCACGGGTCGCATGGCTTCAGCTGCTGTATTGAAGAAAAGAACAACATTCAGTTGCAAGCTTTGATTGACTTTACTTTTAATCGCATTAATTTTAATTAGAATTTGGGATTACCGTATG
Organism: Cerastoderma edule; assembly: GCA_947846245.1. Classification (NCBI taxonomy): domain Eukaryota; kingdom Metazoa; phylum Mollusca; class Bivalvia; order Cardiida; family Cardiidae; genus Cerastoderma; species Cerastoderma edule. Next base: position 20,085,190 of record OX401417.1, read on the forward strand.
AGGCAAGATGTTAATACGAAACGATTCAACCATGAAGTAATCTAATCTGGAAGGCCACAAAGCGCATGAGTGTCGTTCAAGGATAAGTGTTGCAACACGCTCGCCATATAATTACCCGTGCTGAATGGCGTGGTTACATGAACTTACGATATTTCTGTTAGCCAAAATTGAGACTTTTGTGTGCCAAACGACTTTAGCCACAACCAGGAAAGGACGTACATTTGCAAAGCCGTTTCATAATTTGGAGTTCTAAAACGAAAAGGTTATTCGTTATTCTATATCTGGTTTTAATTTCCCCCAAATGTCATTCTGTTAGTGGTGTATACTTTGTTTAACCTTAATTGGTTCGAGTCAGGAGTATTGCTGTTTCGGATCGCTCGTATGGTCGAAGTAGGTCAGAACTAGATGGACGATGGCATCCAATTGCATACAAAGACGAACGACCGATGGAATGTTTCAATTATTTTCATACTTCCACATGAATTAGTAGCTTCTATTTACCACCAAACCAAACATAAGATATGACGTTCGCATTTCTTTATTTTCATTTTTCAGCAGCGATGCCTGTCCCGTGACTTGGAGCGTGATTTGAAGCCCACCAGAGATAAGTAGTAGTCCTGTAAATATTTTTTCCGTGGAGATAAGTTAAGTGTTTTTTTTTATTTTCGAATTGTAACGTTATGTATGGGTTTATTGTATATATTTTAATATATTGTATTATATATAGTATGGAGCGTGAATTTTTAGTTGTTTACATTGTATTTTTTTCTCTTTTCCTTTCCTTTCTACACTCCATTTGTATTTTTTTTTATGTTTTGCATGTTGTGCCCTGTCTTACCCGTCCTTTCCAAAACATTACACAAAACGACCTTTTTAAAAAAATTCTCACTGCATATTTCTTTTTTTTCAAAACGCACCCACCCTGAATATGCTACCCCTTTAAAAATTAAACAAAATTTAAGATAATATTACACGCATTGTCCCTTTTAAAAGTTCACACACTTATAGATATAGACAGTCCCTTTTTAAAACGCTTACCATAAAATAGTACACCACCCGTTCTAAAATTGTGATAAGAGTACTATTTGTTGGTAAGCTTAGAGTTATATGTTCATAGATGTTTTACTCCAATAAATTTGCTTTCTCCTTTCAGCAGCCACCTGACCACAATTCAACTACAGCCATTTTGAATATATTTCAGAGGATGCCTTCCTGTGTAGAGATTTCAACATTTCAGCCATTTTGAATATATTTTCGCCATTTTTAGCAGTATGATCTACCCAATATCTGTTTATTTCAGAGAAACCTTCTGTGCAGAGATTTCAACGCTTCATGAACAATTGCAACCCAGTGCATCTACGGATGACCGATGGTTTGATATGAAATTGTAGGACTTTTATCTTGTTTAACCCATTTTCAAACGCCAAGTTTTCTACTGTCTACTTATATAATAGAAAACATTGTGGGGAAAGGTGAAATTGCTCATTTCTCCTTTTCCTACAGTATTTTCCAGAGTCGTCTGCAGCAGGGTTCTTTGTTTTGTTTTCAGCAACGTGACTTGGAGCGTGATTTGAATCCCACGAGAGATAAGTAGTAGTCCTGTAAATAGTTTTGCCGTGGAGAGCCCTCCGTAGATAAGTTAGCTGTTTTTTTTTATTTTCAATTTGTAACGTTATGTATAGGTTTATTGTATATATTGTAATATATTGTATTGTATATAGTATGTAGCGTAAATTTATAGTTGTTTACATTGCCTTTCTTTTTTTTTCTCATTTCCTTTCTACTCTCCATGTGTATTCTTTGTGTTTTTTTGTTGTTTTGTATGTTGTGCCCTGTCTTATCATTCCCCTTCAAAACATTACACAAGACGACTCTTTTAAAATTTTACTCACTGCATCTATTTTTTTTTTTAAATCGCACCCTCCCTGAATATACTACTCCTTTAAAAATTAAACAAAACTTAAAATAATATTACACGCATTGTCCTTTCTGAAAGTTAACACACTCAAAAATATAGATAGTCCCTTTTAAAATTGTGATAAGAGTACTTTTCGTTGGTAAATACACTCCAGTCAAGAAAAGGTTAGCTTGTAAATATTTCAGCTCTTTTCCTTCTTAGGAAGCATTTAACAAGGATGTTTGATAACGTACGGAGATAATTAAGCTAATGTGTCTATATAATGACCAATACTGACGATTATCCGGTGTTGTGCAACAATGTTAAATACGGGAAAACCCTTGTTCTAGTGAGGATAGTTTAACAACTATCGTCCTTGCCTTATATTGAACAGGACAAATTGAAAAGAGGAGCATTTAATCATTTGATGTAATGTTTTATTTGTCACGAATCTAAAGCATATAACAACACGGCTGGCGAATCTCTCTGTATGACCAGTTTTAACCTTTCGTTGGCTGTAATAGAATAAGTAATACATCATTAAATACATAAACGCCGATTAAGAATGTGTTTTAACTTCAAAGAGCAATTACATTTACAAGTGTTTATTTATATAATTAGTATGTCATTTCCAAGAGAAGGGTAGAACGCCTGTAATAAATGGTGTGGTGGACTATTTTCCGTCAGATGAGAACAAATCTATGTCTTTTAAGATCGAGTACTTTACCCAATCACCAATAACAACATTTGTGACTGATGAAAGCACAATGAGCGGCACCAAAATCCTTAATATTAAAACCATGAAATTTAATAGAATTTATCCTGTCACTAGTGCAATAAACGGACCGATAACAGAGTGCCGTATAACATTTGTGATATTCGGCACTAATCATATATCACTCATTCACGTGCGAAATCAATCATGAAGTCATATCTACGTCATGGCATATGACGTCATGTGTGCATGTCATTCTCTACTTGTTTTCTGTCTTTTGTTTCCTTTATTTTGTATTTTGTTTTCATTGTGTTTGTTAATAATAATCCATGGAGGCAACATGATAAATAGAATAGATAATTTTGTCTTTGAATAGGAAAATTAATCGGGCTCGGGCTCGGATTATTGTCCGTTTCGCCTTCGGCTCACCGGATAATATTCCTATGCCTTGCCCGATAACATTTCCAATTCACGACACCAACCATCTATTCTCTATTTATCGCTATGTCATGTTGGTTTAGAAAGACATTTTTTCAGCAGATGCGTTACACGAGCTAGCATGAAGTAAGGGGGATTAATCATTCCCCTAACTACTGATTAATCATTCCTTTAGTCGAGCTATAAACGTCTTGGACGTTGGAGGAAGCAATTTGTCGAAGTGTCAAGAAGACCATATACTTACTAGGGCGGTGGTGGGCCTGGTGTGGCAGAAAACGTCATTACCGTTTACATCATACCAGTTGTAGTTACAACCGCCGCAATAGTTTGAACTGAAAGTACCATATGTATCAAACACTACACATAAATATGTGATAAAGAACTGCGTTAGTTACAACCTACTCATCATATACGTTGCAACAAGTTGTCCCAGTGAAAACCATCGTTTACCCTTCAATCATGGTGAGGAAATTACCATTTTACAGAGATGATATGCGTGTCGGTGATAGTTTTTGTTTCTAAAAATCGCATCATTTATATATACAAATGTTGTTAAAAGGGTTTTTCAGCAACTACCTAGGTTAACTTCTGATTTTTATCTTCAAGCTCAGCGTTGTTTAGTACTCTAACCACGTGACCAAAGATGCCCCAATACACAGCATATATCAATTGTGAGACAATTGTCAGAAGTCCAATTTATGTCTGACCTTGACTTTGGTTTACATATCATAGATTATAGCTTTATACATTTACTTTTCTTAGCCATTTTATTCAAATTGTCTTTAGTCAACCCATCGACTAATTGCATGAAGAAAACTGCCAGAAAAGGATGACATACACGCATTTGGCATTCGGGTATCCATGGCAACCTTCTCTAAGAGCGTTACTGCAAGGATCCACAAAACAGTTCACCGTCCCGAGACCTCCCGGGGGCATATTGCTCGAATATTCGCCATTTCCACACCTACGAGTAAAATAAAAATGCACGTGAAGGACATTTATTGTTGGATAAAAAGTTTTATTCCCGAACGTAAACGATCCTTCTTTTTCCTATGTGTGTTTTCCCTGTACATTGCTTTAGCGGCTTGTTGATCTAAGAATAGAAACAATTTGGTCAGCAGTAATAAGAGTACTTTAATGAGTGTCATGTCAATGTTAATTGTATTTTATGTGACTAAAATACAAAAACCAGTTTTGTTTAATCGTATAACAATATTTCTATAAAAACACTAATGAGTTAAGAGAAATAAGACATAAGGTTATTATCTTCTTGTTTCTATAAGCCTAAAAAGATAAGACTCCAAATGCTAATAGTCCTGATCTCGCCATAGGAAAATTTAAATATGTACGCCTTTTTATTGCAGTCTTTTTATAGTCTATTCTCATCAATTCCCTCCCCTATATTAAGAATTTAGAAAGGTCCGATTTGAGAGCAACAACAGACATTGATTATGATGTATGAAACATAACCTTTCATTCTAATGATTTTCACAGACTACATACTATACTGTCATGTCACATACTCCCCATTACACTGTCAAGTCAGATAAACTCTTCTACAATGTCTTGTAACATACTCAATTCCAAATTGTCATAACTTTATCATGCCTAATTAAGTACAACACTGTCCAGTCACTAACTTTATGCTAGATTGCCATGTTGTATGATCTACAATGTCATGTCACATGGCCCCTAGTACAATATCATGTCACGCACACCCTACTACAATGTCATGTCATATGGCCCCTAGCACAATGTCATGGCACTCACACCCTACTATAATGTCATATCACATGGCCCCTACTACAATGTCATGTCACACACACACCCTTCTACAATGTCATGTCATGCACACCCTACTACAAGGTCATGTCACATGATCCCTACTACAATGTCACATCACACACACCCTACTACAATGTCATGTCACATGACCCCTACTACAATGTCATGTCACACACACACTACTACAATGTCATGTCATGTACACCCTACTACAATGTCATGTCACGTACACCCTACTACAATGTCATGTCATGTAAACCCTACTACAATGTCATGTCACATGGCCCCTAGTACAATGTCATGTCACACACACCATACTACAATGTCATGGCACTCACACCCGACTACAATGTCATGTCACGCACACCCCACTTCAAAGTCATGTCACATGACCCCTACTACAATGTCATGGCACACACACCCTACTTCAATGTCATGTCACATGACCCCTTGTACAATGTCATGTCAAGCACACCCTACTACAATGTCATGTCACATGACTTCTTGTACTATGTCATATCACACAAACCCTTCTACAATGTCATGTCACGCATACCCTACTACAATGTCATGGCACTCACTACCCACCATAATGTCATGGCACACACACCCTATGATAATGCCATGTTACATGGCCCCTAGTACAATGTCATGGCACACACACCCTACTACAATGTCATGTCACATGGCCCCTAGTACAATGTCATGTCACGCACACCCTTCTACAATGTCATGTCACATGGCCCCTAGTGCAATGTCATGTCATGCACACCCTACTTCAATGTCATGGCACTCACACCCCACTACAATGTCATGGCACTCACACCCCACTTCAATGTCATGTCACGCACACCCCACTTCAATGTCATGTCACGCACACCCCACTACAATGTCATGTTACATGGCCCCTAGTACATTGTCATGTCATGCACACCCTACTACAATGTCATGGCATTCACACCCCACTACAATGTCATGGTGCTCAAACCCTACTACAATGACAAGTCACATACACTCTACTACAATGACAAGTCACATACACCCTACTTCAAAGTCAAGTCAATATTAAAGAGATTGGAATTTACACTTAATTGTGATTCCTTACTCAATCTATATATACATATATGATAACCATTAAGCCATTACAAATTGATTATTTCATACCACACATTCATTACAAATTATATATCTTCTATCGTTGTTTTTTTTATACAAAAGTTCAATCTACTATCATTCATTCATTGCAAATTCTTATTTATTTTCCTTAAACCAAATACATTTTAGCGTGTAAATAATTCAATATACACTATCAATATCATCATAATGCAAGCTAAACGACCTTAGCTGTCAATGCCCCTTAGAACACTATTAATTCATTCTTCACTACTCTGTCATGTCACATACTCATTTCTATATTGTCAGTTCACATAATCAATTCTACCCTTACATGTCAACTTCTCCATACTTAATAGATTCATAATCATGTCACGAACACCCTACTACAATGTCATGTCACGTACACCCTTCTACAATGCCATGTCCCGTATACCCTACTACAATGTCATTTAATGTACACCCTACTACAATGTCATGTCACGCACACCATACTCCAATGTCATGGCATTCACACCCCACTACAATGTCATGGCACTCACTCCCCACTACAATGTCATGTCACGCACACCCCACTTCAATGTCATGTCACATGACCCCTACTACAATGTCATGTCACACACACCCTACTACAATGTCATGTCACATGGCCCCTAGTACATTGTCATGTCACGCACACCTACTACAATGTCATGTCACATGGCCCCTAGTACAATGTCATGTCAAGCACACCCTACTACAATGTCATGTCACATGACCCCTTGTACAATGTCATATCACACAAACCCTTCTACAATGTCATGTCACGCATACCCTACTACAATGTCATGGCACTCACGCCCCACCATAATGTCATGGCACACACACCCTACTACAATGTCATGTCACATGGCCCCTAGTACAATGTCATGTCACACACACCCTTCTACAATGTCATGTCGCATGGCCCCTAGTACAATGTCATGTCACGCACACCCTTCTTCAATGTCATGTCACATGGTCCCTAGTACAATGTCATGTCACGCACACCCCACTACAATGTCATGGCACTCACACCCCACTACAATGTCATGTCACACACACCTCACTACAATGTCATGTTACATGGCCCCTAGTACAATGTCATGGCACTCACACCCCACTACAATGTCATGGCACTCACACCCCACTTCAATGTCATGTCACGCACATCCCACTACAATGTCATGTTACATGGCCCCTAGTACAATGTCATGTCACATGACCCCTAGTACAATGTCATGGCACTCACACCCCACTTCAATGTCATGTCATGCACATCCCACTACAATGTCATGTTACATGGCCCCTAGTACAATGTCATGTCATGCACACCCTACTACAATGTCATGGCACTCACACCCCACTACAATGTCATGGTGCTCACACCCTACTACAATGACAAGTCACATACACCCTACTACAATGTCAAGTCAATATTAAAGAGATTGGAATTTACAATTAATTGTGATTCCTTACTCATTTTATATATACATATATGATAACCATTAAGTCATTACAAATTGATTATTTCATATCACACATTCATTACAAATTATATATCTACTATCGTTGTTTTTTTTTATATAAAATTTCAATCTTCTATCATTCATTCATTGCAAATTCTTATTTATTGTTCTTAAACCAAATACATTTTAGCATGTAAATAATTCAATATACACTATCAATATCGTCATAATGCAAGCTAAACGACCTTAGCTGTCAATGCTCCTTAGAACACTATTAATTCATTCTTCACTTCTCTGTCATGTCACATACTCATTTCTATATTGTCAGTTCACATAATCAATTCTACCCTTACATGTCAACTACTCCATACTTAATTCCTTCATAATCATGTCACATGCACCATACTCCATTGTCATGTCATATACTCCATACTACCCTGTCATGTCACATACACCATACAGCACATTCATGTCACATACTAGATTCTTCCCTGTCATATCACAAACACCATACTGTTAAACACTTCATTTTACATTGTTATGTCACATACTGGATACTTGAATGCCATGTCATATACTCATCAATACCCCCTCATGGCACATGCTTCAAACTACATTGTCATGTCACATACACCAACGTATCTGTTTTGTCACATACTCCTCACTACCCTGTCATGGCACATGCTTCAACCTACATTGTCATGTCACATACACCAAATTATATGTCATGTCACATACTCCTCACTACCCTGTCATGGCACATACTTGATTCTACATTGTTATGTCACATACACCAAATTATCTGTCATGTCACATACTCCTCACTACCCTGTCATGGCACATTCTTCATTCTACATTGGTTGGTCAAATACTGGATACTTCTTTGACATGTAACATAATTTTCACATCCCTGCCATGTCACATACTTCATTCTGCATTGGTATACCACATACTGGATACTTCTATGATATGTCATATACTCCTCACTACCCTGCCATGGCACATACTTCATTCTACATTGTTATATCTAATACTGGATACTTCTATGACATGTCATATACTCCTTTCTATCATGCCATTTCACATACTGCATTCTACATTGGTATGTCAAATTCTGGATAATTCTATGACATGTCATATGCTCATCACTACCCTGCCATGGCACATACTTCATTCTACATTTGTATGTCACATACTGGATACTTCTTTGACATGTCATATACTCAATACTACCCTGCCATGTCACATACTTCATTCTACATTGGTATGTCAAATACTAGATACTTCTATGACATGTCATACACTCCTCACTATCCTGCCATGGCACATACTTCATTTCATTTGTATGTCACATACATTTGTATGTCACATACTGGATACTTCTTTGACATGTCATATACTTCATTCTACATTTGTCATGACACATACTTCATTCTTCATTGGTATGTCAAATACTAGATACTTCACTGACATGTCATACACTCCTCACTACCCTGCCATGGCACATACTTCATTCTACATTTACATGTCACATACTGGATACTTCTTTGACATGTCATATACTCCTTACTACCCTGCCATGTCACATACTTCATTCTACATTGGTATGTCAAATACAAGATACTTCTATGACATGTCACATACTTCTTTCTACCCTGCCATGTCACATACTTCATTCTACATTTGTATGTCACATACTGGATACTTCTTTGACATGTCATATACTCATCACTACCCTGCCATGACACATACTTCATTCTACATTGGTATGTCAAATACAACAAACTTCAATGACATGCCATACATTCCTCACTACCCTACCCTGCCATGACACATACTTCATTCTACATTTGTATGTCACATACTGGATACTTCTTTGACATGTCATATACTCATACTACCCTGCCATGTCACATACTTCATTCTACATTGGTATGTCAAATACTAGATACTTCTATGACATGTCATACACTCCTCACTATCCTGTCATGTAACATACTTCATTCTACATTTGTATGTCACATACTGGATACTTCTATCACATGTCACATACTCCTTTCTACCCTGCCATGTCACATACTTCATTCTACATTTGTTTATCACATACTGGATACTTCTATAACATGTCATATACTCTTTACTACCCTGCCATGTCACATACTTCATTCTACATTGGTATGTCAAATACTAGATACTTCTATGACATGTCATATACTCATCACTACCCTGCAATGGCACATACTTCATTTTAAGTTTGTATGTCACATACTGAATACTTCTTTGACATGTCATATACTCCTTACTACCCTGCCATGACACATACTTCATTCTTCATTGGTATGTCAATTACTAGATACTTCATTGACATGTCATACACTCCTCACTACCCTGCCATGGCACATACTTCATTCTACATTTGCATGTCACATACTGGATACTTCTTTGACATGTCACATACTCCTTTCTACCCTGCCATGTCACATACTTCATTCTACATTTGTATGTCACATACTGGATACTTCTTTGGAATGTCATATACTCATCACTACCCTGCCATGTCACATACTTAATTCTACATTGGTATGTCAAATACAAGATACTTCTATGACATGTCATACACTCCTCACTATCCTGTCATGTCACATACTTCATTCTACATTGGAATGTCACATACTGGATACTTCTATGACATGTCACATACTCCTTTCTACCCTGCCATGTCACATACTTCATTCTACATTTGTATGTCACATACTGGATACTTCTATGACATGTCATATACTCTTTACTACCCTGTCATGTCACATACTTCATTCTACATTGGTATGTCAAATACTAGATACTTCTATGACATGTCATACACTCCTCACTATCCTGTCATGTCACATACTTAATTCTACATTGGTATGTCACATACTAGATACTTCTACGACATGTCACATACTCTTCACTATCCTGTCATGTCACATACTTCATTCTACATTGGTCTGTCAAATACTTGAAACTCCTATGACATGTCATGTACTCCTCATCATCCTGTCATGTCACATATTTTATTTTACCTTGGTATGACACATATTGGATACTTCTATGACATGTCATATACTCCTCACTACCCTGCCATGGCACATACTTCATTCTACATTTGTATGTCACATACTGGATACTTCTATGACATGTCATACACTCCTCACTACCCTACCATGTCACATACTTCATTCTACATTGGTATGTCAGATACTAGATTCTTCTGACATTTCACATACTCCTCACTTCCCTGTCATGGCACATACTTCATTCAACATTGGTTAATCAAATACTTGGTACCTCAATGAAATGTCACATACTTCTCACAACCCTGTCATAGCTCTTGCATTATTCTACATTGGTATGACACATATTGGATATTTCTCTGACATGTCACATACCCCTCACTACCCTGTCATGGCACATACTTTATTCAACATTGGTAAGTTAAATACTTGATACTTCTATGACATGTCACATACTTCTCACAGCCCTGTCATAGCACATACTGGATACTTTTATGACATGTCACATACTCCTCACTTCCCTGTTATCGCACATACTTCATTCTACATTGGTATAACAAATTATCTGTCATGTCACATGCACTATACTTCATGACCCTGTCACACCACTCACCCCTACTACAATGTCATGTTGTATAATTTCATGTATGTTTAATAATGAAAATGATTGACATGTACATGTAAAATATGCCAATATCATTTTTTCTTCTACTTTAAGGTTCGAGCAGTTCTATCATAGAAGGAGCATAACCATGAGGCTGACTTCAACAAGATTAAGACAGCTAAAGCTATCAATGTGATGAAGGACGAGGCTAACTAACATCAGTCGTGGACGCCCTCAGCAGCTTCTAGTTGACATTCTTCAACCTCTACAAGTGAACAAATACCACCCAAAGACCCTGCATCACTTTAAGAACTAGACGTTTCTGAAGAATGGAAACACACTGACAAGCACTACAGACATCCTTTCCTTCTACATGATAGCGCGAGGAAATCTAAGAACTGTATCCTCATGTTTTGAGCTGGCCAAGCCCTGAGACACCTGTGTGCATCGAACATGTGGTACATGGATGGAACTCACCCACCAACTAGAGGTCTCTTCAGACAGTTGAATATTATATGTGCACCTCTTGGGAACACAACAGCTGCTGTGAGCTGTATTTAAGCCCTTTTGCCTGGTGAATCCATACACCTACCCTAATTGACTTATTTTGCATACAAGACCATATGCTTTTCTGTTCCTTAAAGATGGTTCCATACTTTGATAAAGGCTGTGTGAGGTTTGAACTTAGGACATTCCAAGAAAGTAGTCTATTTGGTAAAATAAAGGCTATTTTCATTAAAACGAAGGCTAGCTTCTTCATTGTTTAATGACATCTAGCAGGAAATGGTTTAATTATGTTGTTTGAGACAGAAATTTAAGGGTTTTGGGGGTAATCTATGGTGGATATATATATATGGGCTTTTTAAATTAGTATGGGAAAATGTGTGCAACATAGCTTTGTACTCATGATGTGTTATTTATGGTGTGAGAAATGTGATTTCTTTAGCTAAAAATAACTGGACAATTAAATGATTGACTAAAAATTCTCTTTAGTATGTAAAGGAAATTAATTTTTTTTAGAACATTATGGGAAAATTAGTCAAATTGGTCCTCATCTTAACACTGAACATGTTCATGTTACAAAGCAAATGACTGATTTTCATGCATACATGTATAAGGGCTTTTGAAACAGGTGAATCCTGTATCAAAGGATATCTTTGGAAAAGCAGACCCAAACATGCAATCCATATTTAAATGATTGATATAAAAGTGTATATTTTTCAATGGCAGAAAATCCATATCTAAAATACTTTCTAAAACACAGCTATTGAGAAGAATGTTTGATATTCAGGCTTCATCTACAGAAATGTGCAAAAATTTTCATAGGAAAAATAGCATTGGGAAAGAAATCATTGATTTTTAACTATGGTTTTCTCTTTTCCACCAATGTTTTCATTTACTTGTTTTCAACAGTTTTCTTAAAACTAGCATTACCTATGAATAAAACTCACCAACTAACATGCAATGGATATATGGTAAGATAACAATAATAAGTAATATAAATGATAATAATAACCATAACTGATGTTGAAATGATGATGGTTATGATATGAGGAACATGATATATACTTATGAAGATTTTTGGGAATGAGCAATTTGTCCATCAAATTGAATTAAAAAAGTTTGACATAATTTTTTATAGGATTGTGTGATTGTTTCTTTTGCACTTTACCAGCCACCTTAACCTGTTTCACTTGAAACACCTTTGAACAGTTCTTTTTGTCTTTTTACAATTATTGTAACACAAACGTTTAAGACTGTAAAATGCTGTTTCGGTTAAGGAAAAGTATTGTTTAAAAGCCTTAGCTCTTGTCGAAAGATCTAAGGCGACAAGTATACAAGCTAATCTAGACCGACACATCCCACACCAGCTGCTAAAAGAGAATCCTTAAAAAGCAGAAAGTCCAGTCTGAGATCAGACAGTATGAGATGATGTATGGGAGGGAATGTCATTTCAGATGTGCATTTCAGATCATTGCTCGATGAAATGTAGTGGCATCAAATATAGTTGACAATCATATTTCCTACCATTGCAAAAAACATACTATTATATTGTCATGTCACATACTCCCTACTACAATGTTATGTCACATACTCACTTTTACAACCTTAAGTCAAAAACACACTACTGCAATGTAATGTCACATACTCACTGATACAATGCCATGTCTTGACATGTCTCATACTCATACTACCGTGTGATGCCACATACTCCATACTACCCTGTCATGTCTACAACTTCATCCTACCCGAACATCTCACATACTCCATGCTACCCTGTCATGTCTCGTACTCCATACTACCCTGACATGTCCCAAACTCCATACTAAACTGACATGTCTCATACACTGTACTACACTGACATGCCTCATACTTCATACTACCCTGACATGTCCCAAACTCCATACTACCCTGACATGTTCCAAACTCCATACTACCATGTCATGTTCTCCTTACTTCCTTGACAAGTCTCATACTCCATACTATCCTGTCATGTCTCATAATGCATTCTACCCAGTCATGTCTCATAATCCATACTACTCTGGCATGTCTCATACTCCATACTTTGGCGACATGTCACATACTCCATACTACCCTGTCATGTCTCATACTACCCTGTCATGTCACATACTCCATACTACCCTGTCATGTTTCATACTCCATGCTTTGGTGACACATCACATACTACATACTACCCCGACATGTCTCATACTTCATACTACCCTGTTGTATCACATAATTCATACTACTCTGGCATGTCTCATACTCCATACTTTGGTGACATGTCACATACTCCATACTTCCCTGACAGGTCATGTTTTCCTTACTACCCTGACATGTCTCATACTCCATACTATCCTGACATGTCAGATACTCCAAATTAGCTGTCGTGTCACATACCCCATACAACCCTGTCATGTCATGTTCTCCTTACTACCCTGACATGTTACATACTTCTTACTACCCTGACATGCCTCATACTCTAAACTACCCTGACATGTCACATACTCCTGACAACTCAGTCATGTCTCATAGTCAATATTATCCTGACATGTCTCATAGTCAATACTTCCCTGACATGTCTCAAAGTCCATACTACACTGACATGTCTCATACTCCATACTATGCTGACATGTCTTATACTCCATACTTCCCTGTCGTGACACAAACTCCATTCTACCCTGTTGTGTCACATACTCCATACTACCCTGTCGTGTCACATACTCCATACTATGCTGACATGTCTCATACTCCATACTTCCCTGTCGTGACACATACTCCATACTACCTTGACATGTCATGTTTTCTTTACTACCCTGACATGTCTCATACTCCATACTACCTTGACATGTCAAATACATAATACTACCCTGTTGTATCACATACTCCATACTACCCTGTCATGTCATAATCTTCTTCCTAGCCTGACATGTCTCATACTCCAAACTACCCTGACATGTCTCTTACTACCCTGACAAGTCACATACCTATACTTCGATGACATGTCTCATAGTCAATACTTCCCTGAAATGTCTCATAGTCAATACTACCTTGACATATCACATACTCCATGCTACCCTGACATGTCTTATACTCTATAGTACCCTGTGGTGGCACATCCTCCATACTACGCTTACATTTCTCATACTCCATACTACCTTGACATAATACATACTCCATACTACCCGTACATGTCTCATAGTCTTTACTACCCTGTGGTGTCACATCCTCCATACTACGATGGCATGTCTCAAACTCCATACTACCTTGACATAATACATACTCCATTCTACCCTGACATGTCACATCCTCCATACTACGCTGACATGTATCATACTCCATACTACCCTGTCATGTCTCAAACTCCACGAACTTGCTGATCACGGTATCTCCTGTACCAGGTAAGTACTACGCTGACATGTCTCATACTCCATACTACCCTTTCGTGACACATACTCCATACTACCCTGGCATGTCACATCCTCCATACTACGCTGACATGTCTCATACTCCATACTTCCCTGTCATGACACATAATCCATACCTCTCTGTCGTGACACATTCTCCATACTTCCCTATCGTGACACATTCTCCATACAACGCTGACATGTCTCATTCTCCATACTATCATGTCGTGACACATACTCCATACTTCCCTGTCGTGACACATCCTCCATACTACGCTGACATATCTCATACTCCATACTATGCTGACATGTCTCATACTCCATACTACGCTGACATGTCTCATACTCCATACATCCCTGTTATGACACAAACTCCATACTACCCTGTCGTGTCACATATTCCATACTTCCTTGTGACACATATTCCATACTACCCTGTCATGTTTCATACTCCATACTCCTCTGACATGCCTCATACTACCCTGACCTGTCTCATAATCCATACTTCCCTGACATGTCTCATACTCTATACTACCTTGCATGGCCTAGAGTGTACCTCTGTATAGCATTCATATTGAGAGATGGTATAGTCACGGATGGCTTCATGTAAATCTTGACTTGATGCTGCTTATCATTCATTTGGAGAGTGGTCGAAGTTACGGATAGCTACATGTAAACCAAGAATAACAGAGAATGTTCAAGTTTCTTCTACGCGGTCTGTATAACTAGCTAAAGTTTCCTTTATTCATGTTTTAAATCATTATAGCTATATATTTCCGAAACTGTTGATTGAAAAGTAGCAAACACTCGTTTTGACCGTCTTTTATGTTTGAAATAAGCACATTTTCGAATAAATGAAGAGTAAGAGTTAGACAAGCTAGTGAACGGGGATTTCCGTGGGACCCAGTAGTTAATGTTCTAAGGGTTGTCCATATAGGGCACGTGTTCGATCCCCATCTGTACTACTGAGTAAGTGCACATGTCTTTAGCGAAGCACGTTTGAGCCCCAATATAGTAGTGTGGGGAAATCTGTAATATGCCCGAATTATTTGTTAACAATGTGTTTAACACCGTAGAGTGACTAGACGGCCCTATAGGAAAAGAAGAAAATAGTTGAGTTCTCATATGGAAAGACGTGTGCACATAGATTTGACTATACATGTAATTTTTAAATTGTTGTTTTCTATAGTGTTTGAAACTGCCTATTAAACGGTATGTAGTTTTAAATATATATATATATGATATATGGGTGAATATCATTTAAAATAAATGTAAAATCCCAGTGGAAATTATTTGAAATTACCAATTTTCTCGTTCTATCGTACTTCCAAGTCTTCCTGAGACATACGGACGGACAAATATGTATAGACTTTCTTTGTCTAAAAAACTCCCTTACCCCACCCTGATTAATAAGCATTCCTCTGGACATGGGGATTTAGTTAAGAACATAGGAAATGTAATGCTATATCAAACGAGCTAAGTTAATTATGTCCTTGCTTTTTTTTTTGAGACACAAATTATGTTAAAACCAGGGATCGGACATTCGTCTCACATGCGTAAGGTAATTAGGTCGGAACAAATTAACTATCTTGTAATGCAAATTCTGGCAATATGCTGTCAGAATCCGAATCCAAAAGACATTTTTGTTTCAATTTTATTTTTGTAACAAACCGAATTGGGTGAAGTGCCCTCTATAAACTATCAATATGTTTTTGTGCTTTCTCGGACGGATGAACACACAGACATGTGACGGTTGTAACATTTGGATATATTTATTCGGATAAAACGAATGCCGTATATATAGCTGAACGGCTAAAGAAACGGGATAAAACGTTCTAGAATTAAGTTTCATGAGAGCAGTCTTCCGACTGACCATTCACGGCGTGCCGATGGTTCTACCCGGCTTAACCAGCTCTTTTGGGAAGTTGAGTGTGGGGTCTTCCTCTATCATTTAAATGTACTATTGTTGACGCGATGTAAAACCCCCATACAAATAATAAAATAAACCTTTTATCAAATGCAAAATTTTCGACTGTCCCAAAATGAAAGAGTTTGCAGACCACATGTCAAAATGTGATGTCAAAATGTGATTAAATTGGAAAATAATCTTCTGATAGGGTAGAAAATATTGTTTGGAAAAGGAGAAATCCCTTCCTCTCCAACAATGTTTTTCAGAGTCGTCTGCAACAATCTAGTGATATGTAATTATTTTTTTTGGAAAATGTTAAGGTACGTTGGTTGAAAAACGTCGCATAAAACGTAGAAACTTAAACATATCCAACTTGATATTTCGATAAAAAAAATCGGAATGACAAAAGAAATTGTTGGATGATAATCGTCTGCTGCAACTGTGTCTAAACGAGTTTTCATCGAAATTATTCTTAAGGAAAAACATTCGCATCAATAAATTTATTTTATTGTACATTGTATTTAGAGAAAGAGAGACCCCAATATTGTTATCGTTTTTTTCTTCTAATTTTTTCTAATCGAATGTTTGTTGGGGCAGAAAAACTACCACGAGGTGAATGAAAAAGAAAACACTTAAAAACTAAAAAAATAGAAAATAAAAAAAAAAATAACAAACAAAATCCGCTGCCAAAGATTTCTACATACCGATTGTATACAAAAGTAGATGTACTTAAATTGTATGATAGCGTCTTGAAAAGAAATTAATGATTATGTTTTTCGGCTTTGGTTGTTACCGTTAGTTATGAAAACCTCTTATGATACAAGAGCGTTGATTGGTTGTTGAGAAATAGAGGGTGATCTATAAATAGATAAGGGTCTACCCTCATTTCGGGATACCGCCATTTACAATTTCGGTCTATTTCGTACACCATAGGCCTAGAGATATTCCCAGTCACGCTGACTAAAATATTTCTTTTTTGCCAAGCCCAGGACACGCAGTTACAGACAGGTTTTATTTCAAGTGGGCGAGGTTAGTCTTTATTCTGGGCTACTAATTCTGCATTATCACAAAAACCATGTATTCAGCCGCGTCATATGTGAACATAACGTGTTCGTTATTTCAAGAGACGCGAATACAGTGAGATTGATGTGCGATTTAGTATTAAAACAAAGACGATACTGTTTTTAAAAATTCTTTTTCATTATAATACAGTCAAACTTGTGTTAGGCAACCATCATTTGAAGCAGCTAACCTGCCTTAAACAACCACTACAGAAAGTCCCATTGTTGGAGTTATAGTGTACATTGATTTGCGTTAACCAGCCAATTTTCTCAGTTCCATAGCCTGGCCTCTTAACACAAGTTTGACTGTACTATAAACCAATACGTCAAATGATATACACTTTAAAACTTTCCAGTCCATACCGTATATATATATGAACTGTTGAACTGTTTGGACACGTTACTTGTCACTTCGCCTCCTCTGATTTGCATTTTCAAAGCAATTTTAGATTGACTGGATTTGTTTGGGACAGGTTTCTTAAGGTTTTAAACTTCACCTGGAAAAACTTATATTGTTTTACTTTTATCAAAGGTTTGTTTGCATAATTTGTTTTCCATCGATTGTGAAGGAGGCTTAATAAAGCCCGTCTTATCACTCTCGATGACTGCTTCCTGGACAATACACCAGTAACCGTTTGTGGGTTAGTCCCGGCAGTTTTCACCCCGCCTCACGGGGAGTCGAACCCGGGATTCTCGGTACAGTAGTCTGACACTCTACCACTGTGCCACTGTGCCACTGTGCCACTGTCGCTTGTACCTATTAAGAAACACCAGAGTTCAAGGATACTCATACTGAAATATGCATAAGGGCGTTTGAAAGCCGTGCATATCACGAACTTAATACATGTACACTGTACACAAATCAAGCGAAAGGTACAACCATTTCATTCTTTAACGACGAAGCATAAACTGTTGCACTGTCTCTTCTGTTTTTCCAAAGTATTTCTCCCATCTGAGTGTTTAGCAATGGCGATTTTTCCCATGCAACATTTCTTCTGCCATTGCAGGATGACAAAGGACTCATTTAACGACCCATATCTTGTCAAAGAAGTCTGACAGGTCCTACAAAATTCCTTAGATAATCTCAGATAATGATCTTAACGTGATTTAGACCAGATAATGTGAGATAATTAACCCTTGGAATGTTGGGTAATTTTCTAAAAGATATATTTGTGTCGTCTGATTTCCAAAACCTTAAACATCTGGTTAATTTTGTTGAGAAAAGATACTCAGAGTAGTAAACATGTTAGATCAAGGGCCAATTGACAATTTACTTGGCGACTGGCCTGTCATTTAACCCGTTTACATAAGCATTAATTCGATTCTAGCACTATGTAGGGTTGAGCCGTAGAAAAATCCAAAGAAAAAGAGCATTCCTGCATCTGCTATATTCTCCCAACTAGCCAACGAGGTGTCCTGCTCAAATCGGTTTTATCATTATGATAAATGGCTTTTAGAATAATGAATACGCAAAAAAGCTACTTTTAGAAACAAGTCTTTCATCACTTGTTTGAAAAACGGTTAATTTCTCTCCCCAACGTTAAGTAAGATCAAAGTGACTCGCTTTAATGCTGTCAAAAAACGCAGAATATATTATTATGTATGTTGTTCCCATTTCTTTCCAATGATTTTCTATTTCACTACAACCAATAAGAAAATCTTCGTTTTATGAAATCGCAATACACCGTTCTTCTTTCATCCCCTTAGGCAACAGCATTGGCAGCCCACCATATCTGTCTCAGATAGTTCTTAGTTCGAACCTCGACTCGGCAATTTTTGTTTCCAACATTCGTGCAAGCTAGTGCGACATGGTTTGTCTCTCATCCCCGAATGCTTGTCTTCGTGTGGGAAAGCAGTTTTTTACTTGCTGATGGCGATGAGTAGCACAGATCCAGAACAGTTCCTTGATAAACAGAGCATCAGGAAAACAGTTCTTTATACGTCTGCTATACATTTACCCTTTTGGTACTTGCCCGTTTGCTCAAATAGGTTTTAGCGCCAAACGAAAATCATGAATTATAACAAACCAAGTTTTATATATATAGTCTAAAAACATTGTCACATTCGAAAATTGTTCGATTTGAAAAATGTATGATTCAGTCGCAATATATTGTACTGATTATCATTTAAATCGTACTTGATATTGGATAAAACCACTAAAAGGCATGTGCCTGATTATAGGCCTCCTAAGATATTTGTAAAAATACTTGGGCACCATCGGTTGAGAATGTGTTGCTTTTCTAATGCAGACAGTTGCTTGGTATAAAATGACAACTAGTATGCTGGAAATGAACTCAAAGAAGACTTCTATATCTTTAAAAGAGAGACTACCAAAATGGCCGTTTACATTTATACGATTATGAAAGCGATGACAGCTTGCATTAGTACGAAACAATGAAAAACAGGATCAAGTTTTATTCTATGTTTATACTGAACACTTCTAAAGTATGCTGCGGTAAAATACAAAAGTCCTAGCTCCTGTTAGACATTGATAATCGTTAAAGATACAACTCTTTAAAATTGTTTTTTGAAATATATATGTTGTATGAAGGGTCGTTTCTCTTTATGAACAATATTTTTTTTTATGATATTGTTATTTTTAACATATATAGTTTATATTCAAGTATTTTTGTGTAGGTGCGTCAATGATGGCAAATATGAAATTGAAGATGCTGAAAATATCTACAATGACAAGAATACTATAAAAGCATTAGCAAATTCTCCTTTTGTTACATTGATTTTATCTGCTGCATAACGGTGGACTGAGAACTCGGGAGTCCGGAGTTCGAGTCCCACCGATACATCCGTTTCCTAGGAGTTACCCTTGGCAAAGCCCTTTAGAGCCCAAGCCTAGTACTGGTGGATCCAGAAAAGCCTTAGGCGTAACAGACTTGGGCCTTTATCCTGTACCAAACGGTAAACGGTATATATATATATATATGTATATAACCGTGAAAAGTATTTTGCCTTTTGGTAAAGGGTTACCCGCTTGTTTATTGCAGATAATGCATAAACAATAGGTGTATATCGTCGGAATTTAAAGTATAATAGTCGGCAGAATGAGATAACATCACCTATCAATACAAAAACAAACGCTATATGTTTGAATATAGGCTGGCTCGGATAAAGTAATCAGTTAAGGAGATACCCTCATACAAACATATACCGACGTACCTTATACAGAAAACTATAGAAGCGACGGTGACAAACTGGGAAACTGTCAAAATCGAGAAATGTTTTCCTTTTGCCGCTGTGGTTCATACCCAAAAGCGCAAAGGTGAAAACTTCGTCTAGCTGTCGGCCTTTCAAATTTAGCTCAGTTAAAGATGCCGTAATTGGGAATGGCTCTTACCCTTGTGCAAACAGGTTAGATCCAGACCAGCCGCCAAGTAAATCGGCGTCTGACTTGTGATCTAACCTGTTGGCTACTATGTGTGAGTAATTCATCTCTTTTTGTCACAATGGCTTTTACTATTATTCTTTCGGAACATGTATTTTCCATACTAAAATTTGTCGTCTGTTGCTGCTTTCAATATGGACCTATCAGATATTCAAATAGAATGAAATTTGTTTGATCAGCTGGACACCGCGGTTGTGTCATAGTCGGTACCGAGGATTTGGTACATATACCAGACGTTCCGGGTTTGAGTTATACGAAACATCAACGACAATACAGACAACACCAGGTACAAATCAACAAGTGTATTAGCCAACAGAAACGACAAAAATAAACTTAACATGTAAATAAAGACTTAACAAGACTCGATACACAAAACAAGATAACAGTTAACATAATAAACATGTTGTTCGAATATCGGTAATCAGTCTGTATACATGTAATCGTTAGTTTGGTTGTTATTGCATAGGAGTTTGAGTTCATCGAAGAAAAATAAAAAAGGGTGTTTATTTTGGCAAATGTGAATCATATAGGAAAATACATCATTACTCAAATCATGGCAAAATGGCAATAAACAATAATAAAAGGTCTGCAAAACAATGCGTTTCGACGATCAAACAACCGATTAATTATTGAAACAATTTCAAGGACATGAGTTCTTAACCTTTACCAATATACGAGACTGTATGGCTGGGTGATATTGAAAGAACATTTAAATGTTCAGTCACATGTTATCGCATATTGCAATCTAGGGTAATGAAAAAAAAAGATACAACCTCCAACGAAAATAATAAAAAAGAAAACAAAATACTTTTTTTTTTGCGATGTATATTAGAAATAGTTATAGCTAAAGGATACGTTGCTCATTCAGAACATTGTTTTTCGGTTAGTCACAGTAATTTCAACGATACTCTGCAACAGAAGAGATAACGTGACGTAAATAGGGGATAATCAACTCCTTTCGATTGATATCAAAAATATGTCACGAGAATGGGTTGTTATCAGGTCGAGAAAACGAGTTCGAAGAACGAGTTTTTTCTACATGATAACAACCCATTCAAGTGGCACATTTTTTATATCAATAAAATGGAGTTGATTATTCTATTTATTTCATTCCATTTTAGTAAGTCGAAATAACGACTTAACTATCTCGTTGTTTCGACTTACTAACTCGAAATAAAGACTTGATTATCTCATTATTTCGAGTTAGTAAGTCGAAAAAACGACTTAGTTATCTCGTTATTTCGACTTACTAACTCGAAATAACGACTTAATTTTTCATGATTTCGACTTTTTTTAGTAAGTCGAAATAACGACTTAACTATCTCGTTATTTCGACTTACTAACTCGAAATAACGACTTAAATTTTCGTTATTTCGACTTTTTTTTTTTGAACAACGAAAAAAAAACCAGCATACATGTCACCTCTATGCCACCGTATCATGCCACCGTACTTGATACTTATTTACCGACAGTTTGCTTGTTGAGGTTGGAACAATTATTGGGTGTACAGCTACAACAAAAGCACACACACACAGGACAATTGATCCTGTCTCAAACTTAACAATACAACTACAAAAGAAAACAATTAATAGATGAGAGATGACATGTTGACAACTCTGCATAATGATAATAGACAGTCCTTCGCGTAAACAAAGCGTAATACAATTAAACTGTACCAAGTCTTACTTTAGATCTACATTTCCAAACATTCAAGATGATGCGTCTTTGTTTGCCTTAATAAGTTAACAGTCGAATCAAACGACGCGCCAAACAAGGGTAATTATCTGCTTCCCGAATACTAGGGCATTAAAGTGGCGTATTTCGTGAAAAGAAATGAAGATAGATGAATCCTAACAACCTGAAATCAATCTTAATAATTCTAGTTCATTCTATTCAAATTTTCAGCCTGATAAGGCCTTCATCAGGAGAATCTTTATTTCCAGCTATATTTTTGATTATAGGCTTAACTGTATACACAAAATATTTATGAACGTCATTGTTTATATTCACGTCGAAAGATGACGTCATCGTAAACAATGGCGTTAAACCTCTTTCTATTTTCTGAAATCAATCTATTGTTTAAAAACAGCATGCCTTCCAGCCAACAGATAAATTAAGACGGCGGAAGAATAATAATAAAACGATGCTGAAATTAATGCATTATGCATGCTGCACTTAGAAGACATTTCTCCCCTGTTCTGTTCTGTTCTGTTTAAAAGATAATATTTGCGACAGTGTTGTATATGAAAATAAATAAAAACTTTGCCGATTTCAATTTATTGTGCAAACTGTATTAAATTGGCATGTCTACCCTCTAAAAGTTGCATTTAAGTTGGATGGTTTTATATGAAGTTAAATCCTTACGGAAATCAATGTATTGTACATTTTGTATTGCAACTGTATGTCGCTGCTCAAAAGGATACATGTATGCCGGATTATTTCAATGTGAAATTAAATGCACTTAATTGACAAACAGTCTCAGTACATTCTCATTTGAAATGTTCGAGAAAACAAATATTAACAAAGTTGACAAATTGTACAGAAATAGTACATACTCATTTGAAACCATCAAGATCACTTTTAACATAATTTTACAAACAGTACAGAAATAGTACATACTTAATTGAAAAGTTCTAGAAACAAATGTTATCATAATTGACAAACAGTACAGAAATAGTGCATACTCATTTGAAACGTTCTAGAAACACATTTTAACATAATTGACAAACAATACAGAAATAGTACATACTCGTTCAACATGTTATGTAAAACAAATCATATAAAAATGACAAATAGTACAGAAAACGTACATAATCATAGCAAACGATTAGGACTCACTAATCTACGTCAGGAAAAGTGATTGTCAAAGGTCAAAGAGGAACGTTGACTTGTACCTTTAAGCATTGTTCTGTTGATATTAAAAAGGAAGGCAAAAAGAGACTGAAGGTCACAAAATGATTCGACAAGAGAAAGGAACTGGCGGCTGTCAACACTGTGTTCAGTCACATTGAAAATATGTTCAAGGGCGTTATTAAGGGCTACAGGTACAATATGTGGTCAGTTTATGCTCATTTCCCCCATCAATATTGCTATTGGAGAGAAAGGAAAGTCCCTTTTCATTCGAAACTTCTTGAGCGAGAAATTCACACGAAATGTTAACCTGTTGGATGGAGTGAAAGTGACTGCATCCAGTAAAGACGACCCTACTTTCGAAGGTAATGATGTGGAACTTGTATCTAAATCTGCTGTCCTGAATCAACAGTCTACGACAGTGAAGTACAAGGATATCCAAAAGTTTTTAGACGGAATCTATGTGTCTGAGAAGGGCACTGATGTGCAAGACGAATTACTTTTAATAATTGAAACATATTTCTTCATTGGGAACTTTATAAAAGTTCAACATCGACAATTAATGTGTAAAAATCTCTTCGTGATATTGAGTCAAAACGATTGTGGTAAAATAGATGATTAACCCTTTCCCGAACAACTAATTATCAACTGTCCCGAATTGAAAGAGTTTGCAGACGACATTTCAAAATGTGGTGTAATTGGAAAATAACCTTTTGATGGGACAGAAAACATTTGCGGAAAAGGAAAAATTGCTCGTGACGAGCAATATTTCCTTTTCCCACAATGTTTTCTAAAGTCGTCTGCAACAAAGTGGTCAAATGTCGTTAGTGTTTGGGAAAGGGTTAAGATAGTTATTCATGAAACGATGCTTTCTTATCTCATTTGTTTTACATCGATTATGTAGGAAGCTTGAAGCATGTTAAATTCACTCTCGATGCCTGTTTCCTGGATACCAAACCAGTACCCGCGACGTTTTGTGGGCTACATGAAGTTCCGGCAATTTTCACCGCGCCTAACAAGGATCGAACCGGGGACCCTCGGTACAAGAGGCCAACGAGAAAAAGTCACGAAGGATATGTACGCTTACTTTTCCTGAATCTGTTATACACTAGTTTTGTGTATGTAGTTGTGTGCATGTATAGGCTTTGTTTATGTGGAGAGGTTGATATGAAAGTATATGTATGATGCAGAATCTCTAGGTAGCTGTTTTTGAAAAAAAAAAAAAAAAAAATCGGTTTTCTACTAAAAAAAACGAAACATAAAACATCAACATTTAATATCGTTAATTAGAATGGATTGTTGTACATATATTGTTTCATGAAGAGGAAGATGATATCGAGGGTTCAATGCAATGCTATAGTAAGTGCTTTATGATTATGAAGCACTTACTATAGTCTTGCATTGAACCCTTGATTTTTAGACAGTGTTGAGGTTATTATGCTACAAACTTGATGAACCTGAGTGATCTATTGTATTATTTAACTATCATGCTGTCCTGTTGCTTCTTGTATATACATATAATGCCAAATGGGGCTATAACCTTCTGGTGTTAACTGAATAAACTTGTAAAGTTTGTTAAAAAAAAACCATATGTTCGCCTATTACCGCATTAGTTTAAACTTGTTTTATTGTAAACTATTTTTACAATTGGATTGGGACGGAAGCTATAAGCTTAGTGAGTCCCACTCCTGTATATCATAACAACATGACAATCAATACAATACAAAATATATATTACAAATAATTGTAAATACACCGATAGAGGGAGAGGGACGAGTAGAAATAGAGTTGTATAGAGATCTAGATATGATAGGGAGAAAGAGACAGAGTGGATGGAGCTGTAGATGAATGGACCAGAAATGATTAACCATCAATCAAACCGTTTGTTTCCTTTAAAGGCACATATAAGGAGATGAATACAAATAAATTACTTAAAAAGTATATGAAGTTCTTTTATTATGTTCATAAAAGTCATGGGAATTAATTTACAAATGCATTGAGATCCTACTAAATAAACTCCTTAGACATAAGTTATTTTGTGCTTGAAATATAGTTGTCTCCAATTCAATCATGTTTATCAACAACCTGTTTGTTTACATATTCAAAATAACGAACCCTGATTGGTCGGTTCAAACATTTGTGTATCAACTGTCAAGGTCAGGGGGTGAAAAATCACACAATCTGAATTATTAAACTGGTTAATCTGGGTTATTTCTTGTTGGCTTTCATGTTTAAGTTGTGCTGATGGGGTTTTTTTGGTGATAACTATTTGAATCTGACCAAAGGTTTATCAAATAATATAGTTTGACATAGCATTAATCTCCTTTTATGTGCCTTTAATATAATTGTGAACATGAGTAAGTACCACTATATTTCCATCAAGAGTAAGGAAATCATTTCCAGAGAAGAGTCTATTTAAATCCAGTAAAACATCGAAACTCGCCAGAGAATGGAACAATTCGATTCTTAAACGCCCATTACAGGAGATTAATGCTATATCAAACTATATTATTTGGTAAACTTTTGGACAGATTCAAATAGTTATCACCAGAAAACACCATCAACACAACTTAAATGTGAAAGTGAACTAGAAATAACCCAGATTAGCATGTTTTATAATTCAGATTTCCTGATTCTTCACCTCTGACCTTGACAGTTGATACACACATTTTGAACCGACCAATCAAAATGCGTTATTTTGAATATGTAAACAAACAGGTTGTTGATAAACGTGATTGAATTGGATACAAATATATTTCAAGCACAAATTACTTATTTTAAATGAGTTTATTTAACAGGGTTTCAATGCAGTCCTAAACTAATTCTCATGACTTTTATGAACATAATAAAAAACTCCATATATTTTTCCAGTAATGTATTTGTACTCCTTTCCTTTGATGTGCCTTTAGGGTAAGATCTGGGTAATGAAGAAAAGTCAGAATAATAAAATTAAAGATTAAACAAAGCAGATGCCATTTAAAAATCAAGTTTCATATTATAAGAATCTTTCCTGGATTAGAATTTGTATTTGCCAGCTATATTTATGAAGTTTTTATTTCAATGTGAAAATAAAATTTAAAGGGAGGTAATTAATATGAAATAAATAACATAATCGTTGATATTAATTTTGTTCATACAAATAAAAAATCAGACAAATTTGGAAAATTGGCTCGGTGAATGTCTTCGAAACGATGCATATTTCATGAATCACATTTAAACTTATTCTTTAACCAAAGCAATAACCAGTTTTCCATTACCCAGGTCTTACCTTAGGTTTGATAAAATTACCGCGTTCGCGGACTATTTGATGTCGCGACCTGTTCGATAAAGATATCATCGGACGGAGGTTGAGAATTGTTCGGCAGACCAACATTTGTCGGTGATTTAGTTCCGATTGACGGCAAGTCAGTGTCACACCTAGCACGACTGTACTCCGGCCTACTCGGTCGGGCAGGTTTGATGTTCAAAACCCGGTATGTTCTACTAGAACTTGCCTCGTGTTGAACGTTGGAATGCGGGCGCCGGATCTGATTGACGATTTGACGGGATACGACTTCGGTCCTCCGAGACCATGGTTCCGCGGTTTTTAGCTGTCTCGGGACTCTCCGGTTGTTATCGGGATTCGTCGGTTGTGTGTGCGGGATGTTGCGATTGGCGACATGGCAATTGTCGCTGTGGGCCCGGTGGAGTTGATAACTGTAGTTGTTGTTGTTGCTAGTGTTGTTATTATTTTTGTTCTGAAACGTTTGCTTGGGTGAGGTAGCGTCCCGTTTTACGTTCGCCAACGCTGGGGTAGACCCAGTGTCGGGTGTTAACCTATCAACAAGCATGTCCCTTCTCCCGACCTCACGTCTATCGTCAAACATATCCCGTCTCCGATGTTTATCACCAACTCTCTTCGGAGATCCTTGCTTGAAAACGGCTTCACCGATTTCGGTTATCTCTGTTCTGTGTTTCGGAATGGTTTGACACGGTGACGAGTTCGAATTTATTCCGAGCGTTTGTTCTCGACGTACGGCTGGTTTCTGTTCGACGTCGTCATGGTTCCCCGTAACGAACACGTCATCCGAATCATCGTCACTGTCCCGGTTATTCATGTTCACGAAATCCGACGTCTCGAACGTATTATCAACGAATTCGAAATCCTTCGTCTGCCGTCGGCCGTACAGCCGCTCTACCATCTTCTCGATATCCAAACTCGACATCCGCTTCCGGCCAACAAACCTCCGAGTCGGTCTCACACTCACTTCTGGTTCAAGCGAATCATTTTCGTTGGTTTCCGGTTCCGGTTTACGTTTCGGACGGGTGAGTCGGGAGATGATAGCCTCGAGTTCGTCACGCCTCAGTGGCTCGAGTCCGAGATATTTCCGTCCCAGACTGCATAGCGGCATGTAGCGGGGAGGGCGGAAGTCCGTTTTGCGCGGGAAAAACTCGGTGTGAGGAAGTCCTGTCTCAAGATAATTCATAGTTAGGCCTTAAATATCCGAACACTTTCACGCTTATGCGATTTTCTATTAACTCCTTTGGAGACACAAAGAACACAATATTCTGCAAGTTTTTCCTTCTTCTTTGAATTATCCAACAATTCAAGATGATTTATAGGCACATAAGAATCGCCAATTGATATAAGACTTCAAAAGTCTTCAATTACGAACGAAGGAACGAACGAATATTTTATAAACGTGACATGTGTAAACAAGTATAAACGGTAAAAGTAGATATAAAATGATACAACACCCGGCCAAGTTGGGCCTATATGTCACTTTTCAACAATTAAGCAAATAACTAAGTTTAAATGCCAGAATACTAATTAATTAAATAATGTCGAATAAACTAGATTTAAATCTAGTTCGATGGAATCCAACGTCTCTTAAAAGCTTGTTTGAATCAACATTCTATTTGAATACACAGTATATTTATAATACAAGTTCTTATGGTTGACTTTCGTTATATCCAAAATGAATCACACAATGGTTAAAAATAAAGCATGTATCATTTTATTCTCACAACGTCGAATAAATTGGAACGGGTGCGATTTTTTTTACTCCTTGCAAGTCCATGACTACATACCTTATGTGCTATTTATACAGTTAGTTCCACGGTTATATATGTCTTACATGCGTGGACAGACTATTTTAATGTGTCTAAATATCACATGATCTATATCGCTTTGTTTTGTCTTAACAAATGTACCCAACACTGGCATGAATAGATAACTAGTTTAAGTCCTGAGTTAAAGGTGGAACAATTTGTTAATAACTATCTCATCAATTCCGTACCGTTTTACAATAGTTAATGACTTATTAGTTATCAACGACCCGAGCACACTTATAATATCTATGTATACTTTAATTCGATTTATGTGCTGAAATGCATAAACGATCCAGTTTAACATTTCGCCAACGGTATATCGCTAATAAGGGACGCTCAACTCATTATGGATGGTTATGATAAAAACAAATGTATATATATAGAACACAGTTATTCAGTACTTGCGCAATACACACAATATACTTTAAAATAACCCTTTCCCAAACAATAATGACAGTTGACGTCTTTGTTGCAGACGACTTTAGAAAACATTGTGGGAAAAGGAGAAATTGCTCGTAACGGATATTGTTCAATTTCATCACATTCTAAAATGTCGTCTGCAAACTCTTTCAATTTGGGACAGTCGAAAATGTGTTGTTTGGGAAAGGGTTAAAGTGTGACTGTCTCGTATTGTACGTAATTGGCACCGTGTCAATAGATGAATAGGTCGCGGTGCTTGTTTGAAGTAGCTAGGGTTTCGAGTTCAAACCAGACCTTGCAATTCTTCTTTCATTCCGATGTGTGATAAATATTTTTCATTGTACTTATGTAAATGTGACCATAAACTGTAATGTTTGTGTCAATAAAGTTATTTCTGATTCTGATTCTGATTCTGTGATAAGTGTAGGGCAATGCAGCATGATTAGTTAGTTTCTCATAACTAAATAATTCATGAAACAATAATTATTTGTGTGTGTAAATGGAGCTTTTTGCACGGCAAGAACAAGATGAAATTTGCTTGGGACAACATTAGGAGTATTAGGGGTCGAGATATGTCTGAAAATATTTTTGAAAAGGATAAAGGAATTATCAATTATTCTGTTTGGGGTTAAACGTTTTTTCCGTTATCATCCAATTCAACCAGAATTCAAGCCAACTAGTGGTTTGAATAACTCCAGGCTCGGTATGGTCATAGCGTTATGTTGAAGAACCAAACACAGAGATTCGTGTTCTGTCAGTAATAAACGTTCAACATTTTATATGTACAATAATTGTCACTTGTACGAAAACCATTATCAACTTTGTGTTCCTACATGTTGCTGAAATCCCGTGTTTTCGTTTAATATTATGAAGTGAGCCGTCTTGTCTGACAGTGCTTCTATCGGAAAGCCGGTTTTTGTTTTCTTTGCGCCACGTGACAAGAGCGGTGCAACATTTCCAAAGACCCACGTGGTAATGGTATCTAAAAAACGGCTCTTCTTCTAAGTTTAGGTCCTTGTTAACGAAATAAAACCGTTTGACTCTCTGCCAAACGCCAAATTTTCGACTGTCCCAAATTGAAAGAGTTTGCAGACGACATTTCAAAATGCAACAAAGTGGCTAAATGTCGTTATTGTTTGGTAGTGGGTTAAACGGTTTGCAACATCTGCAATATAAATGGTCTAAATTTTGTCTAAACGGTCACGAACGTTTCAATAATCTAGTTTTATGTTACTTATCTTTGTTATCATATTTTACTTTTCTTTCAATACAGTACAGACACCTTTAGGTGTTTACTCGTACTGACACTATGCAAATCGATGCATTTGAAAATGTCCGAAAAAGCTATAGTGGAGGGATGCTGTCTGCACTTGACCCTTGAAGCCGTCGAGTGTAGGGCAGCCGACGACTGACTGGGTAAGGTTGTTCCAGCAATGGATGGTATGTGGGAATACAGCAAACTCCTCACAGTGATCTCCCTGTATGGGGATGATGACTGCCATCACAAATGTCACATGACCACCTACTTAGAAACGAAAATGGCATAACAAGATGGCGGCGAAACTAATAATTTTTAATCCATTGGTGCTTTATTTATAATCAAAACCATTTTTTTTTCAACTTAACTGGTCAGAAATCAATATAACAAGATATTGTTACTTAATTAACTAAGAAATCCGGTAATCTCTTAACAAAACAGCATCATTTGAATTTCATCCAAATCTGGATGAAAAATCTTGTGGTGGCAGTGATCGATGCAGCGTAGCAAGGGGAGATTACTGTGAGGAGTTTGGGAATACAGACATTCCTTAGCTTAGGGTCCTTGTGAAGAGCACCGTGTAGCTCAATCCTTGGCATCAGCCCAATGGTATGAGGTGTGTTGTGGGGACTTCAACTAGCTGATTCACAATACGGTACATCATTGTAACCTTTGCCACAATCCTTCGTTCTTGAATATATGACCACTGGAGTTGTTGCAGCGGTACATCATGGTAACCTTTGCTATCATCCTTCGTTCTTAAAGAGTTGCCGCCACCTGCCCTGGAGTAGCAATCTGAACACATCGGGTTTATCCAATGAAAACACCTCTGAAATAATAGGGATGACACCATATTGTTTCCCGCGAGAATGACGTCACTTTACTTTGGTTTTTAAAAATAGATCTTAAATGTGAAATCTTAAAAGTCGTTAGATTTGATTGAGGAAACAACTATAAATGTAACAACAACAGTTTCGCCATTTGGTATGAGTTACTGATAAAAAAATGATTTAACAGGATGTCCAACACTTCCATACACATTGAACTACTTAACGTGCACGCTTAGAAAATGTGTTAATTGGCGGATGCCGATTTACCCGAAAAATTGTAACCCTACACTTATATCCGAGGTGTATTTCACACCTTACGGAAATACCCGAGTAGTTCCGATTGCTGGAGTAGTTGCAGCATAGATGTGACGCTGCTGGTTCAACCGTAGTCAGAGAATATCATCTTTGCTGATCTTTGATGCACCATCTCCAATTTCTGTTTGTTGGAATCTGTTAATGGGCCCTATACTATATACTTACTTTATCGATAGAAAATGATTTATCTTAAGTTAAGTTAACAATCTCAATCTGTGAGATAATCATTTTAAAACGTATGAACAAGTCGCTTGCCATTCTATTCGTCTAGTATTAAATCAATTTATCTCCATTGGTCGTCGATGACTAATTAATTATCTTAATAAACGTATATAAGCGTACATGTTTGACACACGGATAGATCACATGTGATATCGATGAATTATTCATAACAGTCATCCGGTCAGAGGTGAACTTTATCTATAGTTCAATACTAAAGAAGCGAACTCTATCAAGCGGCCATATAGAGTCTATGTATATCTTGTTTATAGTCAAAACATGTTCTTAACTATTAGTGTAACACCACACTTATTCCGCCCATGGGGAAATATTGTTATGAAGTCTATAAGAGTAAATATGCATAGGTCTCAGAAATCGTCATGACAAACGATGAATAAAACGGCATTATAAATGGCGTTGATGACGAGTTAATGTATTAGTTTCTTATTCGTAATGTTTATAAATATCTTCCCTATATTTAATTTCGGGACTAGTCTAAGTGTTAGCTTGGGGTCCTGGCCCATGCATACCCACACTAGTTCGAGGTATACGTACGGACCAGGCCCCAGGCTAGTCTAAGTGTGTGCTAGCCTCGGGTCTAGGTCTTGCCTGGAGTCTTGGCCCATGCATACCTGGTTAGGAGTATACGGACGGGCCAATCCCCAGGCTAGCCTACGTATATGCTAGCCTCGGGTCTTGGTCCTTGCGTTTATCCACCATAAACCTAGTGTGGGCTATATATGCAAGTGTCGGACCATGCATAATCTGGCACTCAAACCCTTATCACAGATGCACTTCTGGTTCGGAACTAGTGTAATGTCACTATCCTTGATTTACAGAATTTCTCTCTCATGAAGTAATTTGAAAACTTGGTTAGAAAACTATGGTTTGTTCTTTTGTTCCTGTTTGATTTACCCTTTACCAAACGCCACATTTTCGACTGTCCCAAATTGAACGCGTTTGCAAACGACATTATAAGATAAAATGAAATTAAAAAATAATCCTCTGATATGGCAGAAAAATGTGGGAAAAGGAGAGAATTCTCTTAACGAAAACACTAATCCTTTCCCACCATGTTTTCCAGAGTCGTTATTGTTTGGTAACGGGTCGAACATTAATTATCGGACGAATTGGGGGTTTCATTTGTTTCTTAATTTGTTTTCTCTGTTTTCAATCTAGCAGTTACATCGCATTTTCCTAAGTTAAAGAACCATATGTAAACAACTGACAACGTCTTTGAGATGTAATTCAGTAATAAATCTTCATGCTGGTCTCTTTCGCTCACAGAGACGATAATTATAAGTTTCTACGCTATATGATCTTATGGATTGTTTCCTAAACAACGCTGATCTTATGGATTGTTTCCTAAACAACGCATCCATACAAAGGACACAGCTGATTGAAACAATCATCGATGATTTCCCAATATATGTACTTTATACTTTATAAGTATATAGTGCATATATCGGGATATTATTCGAAAACATTTTTGTTTTGACTGTAAGAAAAGGATATCTGAAGTAACAAGAACATCTCTATGTTACCCTAATCATCTTGTTCTAAAAGATTAGATTTATGGTGAATTGATGGTCTGTTTCCTGGCTACATGAGTCACCATTTTCTAAGACGCTATACGATTTTGAAAAATAAATTGTTAAGATAATTCTGAGTCGCTCTCTTTCAATCATGTGTTTTTCTTTTTTGGTGAAGAGATTTGCTCTCAAAATTAACATTTACGCTTGATTAATGGGACGCGAAAATAAGTTTGAGGAATTTGCATTGAAAAGTTACCTCCCTTGTCATAAAAGTCGCCATTTACACACGTCGTTTTTCAAACGATCTCGTCCTGCTGTCTGTAGTGGTCATCCATGTTCTCGACCACTGAAGCTCCATCAAAACACGTTTAGGTGAGTAGATAGACGTGTTTTTTCTTTTTAATATGAACAAAGGCAGTGCCTCTAGACCGCTCTCTCAACTCATTGTTATGGATTTTGCATGAAACTTGCATACTGAATATGCTTTTCAATCTAAATTCAAAGTACAACTTTGTGGAAATAAAAGAATTAGCTTACTAAGGGGAGCAAATACTCATTTTATCACAGAGCTGTCATCTTTGTCACATTTAGATAGGTCTCAGTAAAAGGGCAAGTCTCCTGGTAGACTTTTTTGATGGACTATGTTCTGTATGGGTATTAGTTAACCCTTTCCCATACAGTGACGACATTTGACGACTTTGTTGCAGACTACTTTAGAAAACATTGTGGGAAAAGGAGAAATTGTTCGTAACGAGCGAGTCTTCCTTTTCCCACAAGGTTTTCTGCTCTTTCCGAATAATATTGTTCAATTTCATCACATTTTGAAATATCGTCTGCAAACTCTGTCAATTTGTTTTTTGGGAAAGGTTAAAGCTTGCTTGGGCTGTGTATGAGGGCCTTTCATCAATAATGTGTCATTCATCATGTAAGGACAAACTACTCATGCAATGACAGAACCATCAAACTATAATTTTTGAACCACAAGTCTGTTTCTGCTTGAAATCATAGAATTTTCTTCACAAAATCATGTGTTGTAGGTACTGGTTTAAATCATCATGAGAAAAAAACAACATGTCATTTAATGATGAAGAAGGGTCAGTTGGATTAATAGTTTCAGATGATGTTCAACAACATACTCATCTACATGCTTTAAGACTTACCAAATTACATCAAATAGAAAGCCAATCAGGTCTTTGTTTGAATGGTTCTTTATTGTTCAATATAGATAAGAAAATCCCAGAGATTGCTTTGCTGATCTACAAAAGGTCATTCAATAACAACAAAAAGCTTTATTGTAGCCAAAAGGTATTTCGTTTAACTTTAAAATAAAAAAAAATCCTTAATTTTTCATATTAATATTTCATAAACCTTTGTTAACACATGAAACACTGCTTTTTTATGTTTTTATCTATTAAAGAACTTAAAAAAAGTTCTGTATGCAATAAATGATTAATGAAATGAAGTTAAAAGACATAAGTGATAATCAGCAGACAGCATTAGTTAATGTATTCTAATTCCTTGCTTTAACAATTTGGTTGAAAAAAACAAAGTCACAGCTTAGTTTTGGCACATTAGCTTCATTCTTGACATCAACAGTTCCCTGACCTTCATTGTTTGAATAGAAAAACACTTCTGAGAGTTGGAAAAATATGACAGAAACATGTGTGTTCAAATAAAAGAAATAACAAATACTCTATGATATACAAAGTAGCCATTTTCTTTTACAAAATGTTTCAAATTTAAAGCAATAACAGGTATTAATTAGTTTCTTTTTCCAATGAATTAAAGCAATTGTGACAAGGAAAATGTTCTCTCTGAGCCTGTTTCCCCTTGTCATAACAAGTTTCAAAATTTTGTGGTAAATCAAAGGAGAAATAATAATTCAACATTGATGTATGCAAATTAAACTCTCATCTTTTTTCCCTTCATACTCATGCAATAATTAGAAAAGAAATTCAAGTAATGACTCAAGTTACTGTCTTCCTCTGGTCTGCTGCAGGCTTACTAAGCAGTTTTAACATATGATAATGCTTTTTGTCTCAATAATTTGATTGAGTTGTGTTTTTTTAAGGCTTCTTGAAAGAAAGAAAAGATGAGACATGTGACAGTGTTGTCATTATAGAATATTTCATAGTCCTTCTCAATTTTTCTATATTATTGTCCTTTGATGTCCATAACATATGATATATCATTGTTAATGTTATTTTTTCCTCATGAAATAAGTCTTTTGAAAAGAAAACTAAACTTTAAGACTATTCACTGATCAAACATGAAGATTTAAGATATCTCCTTGTAAATCTTCATCTGTTTTTTTTTTATTATATCCACATCACTGAATGTTCTGTTGCTGTTACACCTTCCTTACTCTGCCAGTTAGTCATCAGATTTGGCTGTTAAAAGAGAAAAATAAAAAATTTAAATCTTTTGGCAATACTGGCCACATTAAACTGACTTATAATTTTTAATTGGTAACAAAGGAAATAATTCATTCCTGATGGTAATCAATTGAAGCAGTTTACTGACAGAATAAAAAAAGAGCTGATTGGTGATAAAAAAAAATCTATAGTCCAACCTGTCTTGACTTATTTTGGTTTCATTCTCATTCTAACCAAGCAACTTCAGATGAGGGCCCGTCTAAGAATAAATGTTCCTAAACTTTTTTATGGCTATTCATGCATTTACAAATTCAATAACATTATAAGAATAACAAGAAAGCGTATGAAAATGTGTATCTAAAATGATAAAAAAAATAATAATAATAAAAGGATATGCCAGGTCTCGATCTCACGCGGAAATCAAATGCATTGATCTAAACAAAAGGTGCAGCGGCCAGACTGTCACAGCCACGCATTCAACTCGTTTTAGATTAATTTTCAAGCATTAGGTAACAATTGAAGACAATATTGAGTCTGACCCCTTTAGGTAACAATTGAAGACAATATTGAGTCTGACTCCTTAGAACACGATAGAATGGTTTATGGTTCATTCATGATTGGCGGCAATAAACTCAATGAGCGGCAATGAATTTATGTAAAACCAGTCCATTCCATAAAGCCGGAAACACCCGAAGCAAACCCGAGTTTTCTCTTTACAAGGAATGGTTCACTATTGGTAGATATATTGGTAGATAAAGGTAATGCTTGAAAATAAATTAAGATAGAACCAGTCCATTCCGTAAAGCCGGAAACACCCGAAGCAAACCCGAGTTTTCTCCTTTAGGTAAACCGGAAGCCACCTGTTTTTTTGCTAATGGTATAACCGGTGTTAATATAACTTGCTACTCGTACGTATGTTACCGTTATCCGCTCTCCGAGCGCTTCGCGCTCTGAGAGAGCGGTATAATCATGAACGTAACAAACCTTTGATAATAAAGAAACATTAACAACGTTTCAAAGGCATTAGGGTGACGGTTGTGTTGTCTACCGGTTGTTTCACTTTCGGAAGAGCTTGAGTCATTCTCTAAAACTTTAATCTCTCAATGTATCAAATAAATGTACAATGTTACTCGAGCCCCTGTTGGTTGCTTCGTTTATCTGATTCTATATCATGAAATCTTCATATGAAATTAAAAAGTTGGTGAAATGTAGTCAATTTGTCAAACAAATTTGACGCAATCGGAAAATATTGAAATATTTTTGCATCAGCCAATATCTCCCGTCAAACTTTCCAACCATAAATTTAATATGGATGTTGCGACGAAAACTTTGTGGCAACATTTGAAGACCAATATTTCCATTGATGAATGTGAATTCAAACAATATTTTACAGTTGTGAATTACTCCTTTTTTTATCAATCCAAGCACTTAACATGTCTGTACTCAGCTAATTGATTTTGTAAACTTGTACGGTGTAATTAAAACGTGCTGACGATTTTTTACTCCTGATAAGGCATGCCCACCCGAATGTGAAAACCCTATTAGGCGATGTTAATTGTTTAACAGCAATCAATGCCATTATTTGGCGGTATATAAGTTTATTTTACACATCTTTTCTTATCAATTGCCATTGAATGGCCATTTTGTGCTTTAAAGACATATCCAGGAGTAGTCACTGCGCACATTAACCGCGCATGTCACTTTCCGTTACTTTCATTATTTAACATCTAATTGGGTTTAATTCAAGTTGAGTAGTCTTTGAATTAAAAAACAAAATTACTGCAAAGGTGTCAAAATCAGTCATTAATCATCGTTTAAGATGTCGCTGCAAAAGAAAAGTAACTCAGGTCATTTTATGTCAAAGAAACATTCAGAAACTATAGGAAATATCAAGTATTTTTCCAAGTCCCGTGTACCGGAGTGTGAAAATGACTGCGTAATTGAAGTCAACGCTGATTCGGACAAATCATTTCAGTGCCATTTCACTCAGAAAAGAGTATGGATAGGGGTAGATATTTTTATATTTTCTATAAGGATACATGATAACCTAATCTAATTAGAAATATGGACAAAGTCTCTGCGTTAGAATTTTTTTTAACAGACGAAAATGTCAAAATTTTGTCTGTTTATCAACCCTTTGGTTTAAGTTTTTAGCCATAAATTTGACCATTTTCCCCCTGAATGAACTGATCCTTATAACTGTTGTATTTTGAAATGCTTTATGCATATTCTAAAGAAGATATCATGCCTTTGATCTATTTTTATAGTCTTTTATTACAATAATTAATGATTATAGTCTGAACGTCATTTTTCACAGAAATACAGAGTAATGGCCCTTGAAAAAGCTATATTGTGAAAAAACGAGCATGGTGACCCCTATTTTTTAAACTAGATTTTTGGTTCCATGTATTCCATAGAACATATGTTCAAAAAATAAAAAAAATATGCGTAGAATCTAACTCCAGGATATGTCTTTAAATCCGAAAATCTTAATTCGAAAAGTCAGACAATACTTTGGTCTTTCAAAATTTTGATGTTAGATTTCCCCATTAGAAAATACAAGCCAATCTTCACATCAAATTATTTTGACTAGATGTAGGGTTGACTCTTCCTATTTCCAACAAGTACTAATATATAGCATGCCATGTTAGCCTGACAGGGTTAACCTCAGGCCTAGTTAACACACATTCTTTGAATAATTATTGAAGGTTAAACTTGTTTTTTTGAAAATCTTATACCTTTCACTTGTTTCTGCACAGACATACCAAAACTTCATCAAACAACTGCAGACATAACCATGATAAATTTCCGGGGACTGATAAAACATATTATGAACTATGGCCCAGATTGTCTGATTAAAGTATTTTTTATATTTGGAAATTTTGATATTGCAAGCCATTGTTAATATTACCCAACATTATGTCAAAATGAAGGCTTCCGAAATCTGAAACCTGGTAAGTTCAGAAGGGATTTAGATTTGCACACCCGTTTTTCCTTGTTTAATCTAATGTTTAGATGCATGCATGTACATGCCACACAAGATTCCAGCCGCCAAGGCAAACTGCAATTGTGTCATGCCTTATTAAATGATTGTGAACTATACATTCTCATCTGATTACAATGTTCTAGTGATAACTGAAGAAAACATGAAAGAAAAAAATTATCATTGCATGGTTATACTTGTTATGAGAGTCTGTTTTGTTGAAAAAAGTGATTGTTTCAAGTTGCTTTTTGTATCATTCGGCCCCTTTGATTATGTCGTTATTGGTTAATATGCCAAGATAGTCCTTTGTTTGAGATCATAATGAAAACTGTAGTCTTAATTTCTTGTTATCAGACGTGTAAGAAACTCAATCACTTCTCTTAATGGTTCCCTACACCAAAATGGAAGTGATTGTATCCATTATACAACTTTCCACAGATGTACACTGGAATATCATTTTTGGGGGGCCTCCATGGCCTAGTGGTTAGAGTACAGAACTTGAAATCACATGGCCCCTCTCCGCTTGGATTCAAATCCTGAGAGGGATATGAATTTTCATGAGAGGCAGTCTCCCGACTGACTTACGGAATGTCGATGGTTCTACCCACCTTGACCAGCCCCTATGGGCAGTTGAGTATGGGGTCTTCCTCCATCATTAAGAGTCGGGCATCGCTACATAACTGAAATAATGTTGATGTGATGTAAAACCCATATACACATATACACATATATCATTTTTTGGCAGATTCAACCTAAAATGGCTTCAGATAAAGTTAAGATCATACCGACTCCAGACAAAGAGAGTAGAAGTTTGGATGATGTGAAGACCATTGTATCAGCAGATGATGAAGACCCTGACACTTCTGGGCGAGTGTGTGGCTTGTGTTTGAAGAGTACGTCTAAGTACACGTGCCCGAGATGTAACACCCCTTACTGCACCCTCGACTGTTACAAATCCGACAAACATCGGGACTGCTCAGAGATGTTCTACAAGGATTGTTTCATGGAAGGTATGTAGGTTTTAACCCTTTACTAAACAACACAATTTCGACTGTCCCAAATTGAAAGAGTTTGCAGACGACATTTCAAAATGTGACGAAAATGAAAAAACATTCTTCAGATAGAGCAGAAAACCTTGTGGGAAAAGGAGAAATTGCTCGTGGCGAGCAATTTCTCCTTTTCCCACAATGTTTTCGTAAGTTGTCTACAACAAAGTGGTCAAATGTCGTTATTGTTTGGGAAAGGTTAATTTTAAGTTAAAACTTACATGATTCGTGTGGGTGGTGCGCTTACATCACAGAAATGACCAATGAATCAAGTTTTTTCTTAGTTTATCTTTTAATCATTTATATGTTAAGTCATAATGATGAATACCAAAGCTAAGTTATTTCAGAAAGTCAATAAATCCAATAGAGGATATCTCTTGCAGTACTTTCATATCAAGCTTACAAGATTTCTCTCCCTTGATTGTTTCAGTATATAATAGTATTCACTATACCACACTTCGGTTTTCTCAGAAAGATTAATGGTTATTTACTCATTTTAAGCATCTGCCAGTTTCAAAAATATTAACCTCCTACTTAATGACTTGATATTATATAATCAGGTGTGGTTTCTTTATGTAATATACATCTGTTTCTTTTCAATGAGATATATGAGGAGATAATGTCCTCCAACAAGAGAAATAACTTATAATGCCTTTTGTGCTCTATATGAAAAGGTAGATATGTATTTTGATTTATTTAGTACAGTTTTGTTTACCTTTATTTGTTTTACATTGATTGTGAAGGGAGCTTAACCCATTACCAAACATTAGCGACAATTTGGGACAGTCTAAAGTTTGACATTTGGTTAAAGGGTTAAAGCTTGTTCAAAACCACTCGGGATGACTGCTTCCTGGATACTAAACCATTACTCGCACCAGTTTGTATGTTAGTCCCGGAAATTTGCACCTTGTCTAACGGGTATTCGAACCCAGAACCCTCGGTACTAGAGGCTGACACTCTACCTCTGGACCACTGTCACCTACTTTTAATGAAAAATTATATGATAGAAGTTAGGTAACACATGTACATTCAAACGTTTTTGAATTTGAATTAATTGCAGGTAAGTGACAATTTGGCCTTTGGTATAGGGTTAATCTGTGGACCTGTAATGCCATATAATCCGTAGAAGACACAATTTATTATTTTTAAAAAAGATTAAATCCTCATTCTGTGAGATAGTCCATTTTGAGATGTAATTATGGCAATAACTCTTGATACTAGATCATGTAGAATTATTAACAATGGGGTTAACACAGTGATTCATTGTTACTCCCTGAAGGTCTCAAAGACTGTTCCGTTGACCCAGAGGAAAAGAGGAAGGTGATGGACATGTTATCTCGTGCTGAAGATGATCCTGACCTTGACGACCTTGAACAGGCAGATGACCTTGAGGAACGACTGGATAACCTTGACCTTGAAAAGGATGCTGACCAAGTTTGGGAGAGACTCACTGATCAGGTTCATTACACATGGTTTATTGGTTTATAAAATGTTATGTGATGATTTAAGAGTTTTAAGCTGTTTGATCATATTTGTAATGATTGCTTAAGGGGTCCGTGGCCTAGTGGTTAAGAGTACAGAACTTGAAATCACATGGCCCCTCTCCGCGTGGGTTCAAATCCTGAGAGGGATATGGATTTTCATGAGAGGCAGTTTCCCGACTGACTTACGGAATGCTGATGGTTCTACCTGCCTTGACCAGCCCTTATGAGCAGTTGAGTATGGGGTCTTCCTCCATCATTAAGAGTCGGGCATCGCTACATAACTGAAATTATGTTGATGTGATGTAAAACCCATATATATAATGATTGCTTAAACAGTCATTGGCTGAGAAAGAATATTATGCAGCTCTTGTGTTGTGATGAATTGACAAGAGCATTATCAAAAAGTGTAAAATTGTAAACAACCAGTTTGCTCCAAGATAAAGGTTTTTGTTTTGAATTGTTTTTAGTTTGAACCTATCTGTATTACATCGATTTTGAACAAGTTCTTACGACTTAGATTAATTACTTTCGACTCTGCTTCCTGGATACATAGGGTTCTCATAGGGTTTGAACCCACGACCCTCGTTTCCAGAAGCAGACGCTACACCTGGACCACTGTCCTCTTGAATTGTTCAAGTTTGTTGAAGGAATTATAAATGTTATAATAAAGGTAATCATTTATGATTAAGGATTGTTGAAGGAAAGGTTAGTGTTAAGAGCAATTTCTTTTTTACCCACCTTGTAAACTGTTTGTAGAAAGCACATAAAATCAATGGCTTCTTTTGAAAAAAGAGTTTCTTTCATATCTATTTTTAACGGTAGGTCTTTAACATTTGAACTGATAAAGTGACTGTATTATGATTGACGGGTAAAGGTATTTTAGAACACCTAGATAATTTTCTGCTGAGATAGTTTTCTAACTGCCTGCAATGTTTTTGTTTGCAAGAACTGTTTTCAATACAATAGAATCTGAAACACTTTTTACACGAATTTCTGTTCAGTCATATTCCATGTATTAGTTCAAAGCTATCAAAATTCTAGATTCATTGGTCCTTACAAGATAAACATGGATGAAAGTGTATTTCAACATTTTGCACTATTGTTGTATTTCTTTATTTTCATTTCATATACCTTTTGCTTTTGGAATTTCAGGAGAAAAAGGAATTTGAGCATATGGTCTCTGATGGTCGTCTAGGTAACCTGGTGGAACTGTGGACACCATGGTGGAAACATGATGTACCCGTTGTCACGGAGATGAATCATACTGACAATAGGGATGGCAGACCAAGAGTAAAATCTAAAATACTTAATATATCAGACCTTACTAAACTCAAACCATCTTCAGACACACGCTTCAATCTGCTAAATATTCTGTATTCGTATGCGTATATCTGTCGTTTGCACAATGGAGACCATGTTGCCATGGCAACTGAGAGTGCGGAAGACCTGATAAGCCTTTCAGATGTCCTTGGTAAAGGTCAAAGTTTTGGTAGTGTTCACGATGCGATACAGTCCTGCTTCAGTCGATTGCAGTCCAATCAAAGTGGGTTTGAGTCGAGTTTGGAGGAGAACATATCTGTGATAACC
Organism: Cerastoderma edule; assembly: GCA_947846245.1. Lineage (NCBI taxonomy): Eukaryota > Metazoa > Mollusca > Bivalvia > Cardiida > Cardiidae > Cerastoderma > Cerastoderma edule. Next base: position 20,128,553 of record OX401417.1, read on the forward strand.
GACATACAGAACATCATTAGCTGTCCTATGAAAGACAATCCTCTGTGTTATATCTTAGCAGCACTGTCAGATGTGTATGAGATCTTCAGAATTGCTCACAAAGCATCGTCAAATGAAAAAAAGGGACATCCTGATGGTAAAGATAGAGTAAAAAGCCAAGATAGGAAGCATCCAGTTGGATCGAACAAGAAGTCTGCAACGGATGGAAAGCAACACAGGCCGACAATCATAAAAGATAAGAAGGCCACAGCGGATGGAAAACAACACTTCCAATCAAACAGTAAATTAGAATATAATGAGCCTGTACAGGACAGAAAACAGCTCTTCCAGTGTAAGAAGAAATGTGAGTTCATGTTGAGTTGGGCAGCGAGTTACGGAATGAGTATGGCTGGTGTGGTTCCTGAGTTGAACATCGAATATTCCATCATGAAGGGTGACCTTGACATGTTTAACTTGACGAAAAGTGAGCTGGAAATGAAATGGGGCGGGCGAATCAAACCTCGGAGGGGGGTGCTTGTGGAAGAGTTGTAAAATAACATTGGATTGATTGAAGTTGCACTACATGTTCAACTGCAGGGTCTTCCTCGGCCTGTTTTTTGCTGTTCTGGCCACATTGCCTGAAAAATAAACTCCCCTAGCACCTTATTTGATTCCACTGTGATTAGAATTTGTCCACAACTCCAGGGATATTTTTTAAAATTATATCAATGGGTTTTGGGGATGCATCTGATTTGAAACATTGAGTATTTTTGGAAAACAATGGGTCCGTTTTTTTTTCAAACTTCATTTTGACAAAACTTAACTCAATGATTCAAACTTCTATGACCACTTGGTAAAAGACACTTGTTTTACTTTTGTAATGTACGTTGAATGTTTATGCAAATTAGGGAACCTAATGCATTGTTCTAGAGAACATGCTGGTATATATACAGACAACACAATCGCTCATTGTACGACAGTGCTTTTCACTGATCGGATGTGTTTGTCTCTGAGAGGTTCATTTGCTCTGTTCATTACACTTTTTCTGTCTAATAAAAGGACAAAGAACCCTCTCCAAATAGGTAGGTGATTAAAGGCATGAATGTAAAAGCTTTACAAGTGATTCCAGCCATTGACACGAGTTTATGTTTTCTTTCATTCAATGGGTCCTGAGGGATGCATAGGAAATGAAATAATGGGTATTTTGAGATTTTAATGAGTAAAAGATGCAAAACCCATAGCAAAAATTATCCCTGCAACTCTTTGAATTTGTCCTGCAGCCAGTCTTCTTACTTCTGACATTGTTTGACATGTTCGATTTGGTTTACAAACAGTATTTGTTGTCTTTTAATTAAAAAATGTACCTAGAAACTTACCAATTTGGGGATGCATATTTAAAAGAAATTGACAGGGGAAGAAGATACCCGTCATTATGGAGAATATCCCTCCCCCAGTATCAGGCACACCAGGGGCCCGTTTTATTAAACAACTTACGGAAAATGTTTGCGTAAGTCATAATTGGTAAACATGGATAGTATCTTCAATAAAAGTACAATGTTGCAATGTGGCACTTCATTGGAAGCGTCCCGGAGAGACAATTCCAATGATGTGTCACTTTGCAATATTGCTTCGTCAAATATTGAAATAAGAGGAATTGTTGTTTTAGACTTAGGAAATCTAAAGCGTAAACTGTTTAGTAAAACGATACCCTGCGCCTGAAAAATATCCTTCGGAAAAGCCTGAACTTTGTGTTTTGTTTCATGGTGCTCCTATAATTTCCTCACCAGAACAACACACCTTTTCAAAAGCCATGTACATGTATTAATTTCCAACAAGTCCTTTGTGGCACACTGGTTAAGGTGGTGAACTGAGAACTAGGCGGTCCAGGGTTTGATCCCCACTGACAATTCAACTCCTCTTGTTTCAAGTGAATGACCTTTAGCAAGTCAATTCAGAGCCCTAGCCTAGTAATGGTGGATCCAGGAAGGCTGTTACATAACCAAAAAACTGTTGATATATCTTTTAACACCATACAAAAAAAGGCATAGTTTGTCCAGCATTAGACCCATATCACTGGTGTCCTGGGTTCAGTCTTCAACAGGGTACAGTTCTACTGAACAACTTAAGGAAAATATTTGTGTAAGTCAATACTGATAAACATGGATAGTAACTTAAATGAAACATCAGTATTGTAATGTAACAAATCATTGGAAGTGTCTTGTAAACACAATTCCAATGTGCTTCTTTGCAATCTTGCTTATCCAAATATTGAAATAAGAGGAAATGTTTATTTGAACTTTTGCAAATTCTTAGCATAAAATGTTGTGTAAAAACCATACCCAGGTTTATAAACTGTATCCAGGTACATCAGGGTTCTTCATGGGGGTGTCCTTGGGCAAGACACTACATAGCCCTACCCTTGTATTGATGAAATCAAGGAAAGCCACAACATAGCTGAAATACTGTTGACACAGTGTTTAACCCAAGCCAAACAAACCCTTGGTGAACATATCCATTGTGCATGCCTAATGAAGGTGTTATTGTAGTTTAAGCCAGGTTTTTTCTTGACCCCTTGATTTATGCTAGTTTAGGGGACTTTTGACACCCTTTTTATAGAACTGCCGGGCTATTGTGTGTTATATAACTGGGGACTTTGAAAGGCACCTTCCAAATTGGAAGTTTCTTTCCCAAAAATTCAAAGTCACACACAACTTTTGGTTTCCTAATTCAACAATTTCAGTGATAAAACTTCCCAGAAATAAAAGGCATATGCCTCTTTATATATTATATATTATATGGGTTTTACATCACATCAACATTATTTCAGTTATGTAGTGATGCCCGACTCTTAATGATGGAGGAATACCCCATACTCAACTGCCCATAAGGGCTGGTCAAGGTGGGTAGAACCATCGGCATTCCGTAAGTCAGTCGGGAGACTGCCTCTCATGAATATGCCTCTTTGCATTTCAAGAAGAAAAAGTCCTGAATTGTGAACCGAAAATAATGATCTTTAGGAATCGTACAATGTGTCCAGGAATTTGGGGTCGTTTTCTATATAAGTTGGGGGTCCAGGATTCCCTGGTTCATGTATAGCCCAACTTACATGAATTAATAGAGAGATCACTTAAGATGGTTTAATAAGGTGTGGTGCTTGAAATATCTAACAAACTACAATGTACTTAGATAGCTTTTTGCATGGTGGGGGGTCTTTAAATTAATCTCTACAAGATTTCTACATGTACCTAATTAAGATGTAAGGAAACAAATAACTCCTCAATTTGAGGTTGATGGACGTAATGCCATTTGCAGTTATGTATAAAAATCATTGCTAGAGTTTTATGTTCCTACTCTGGTTAGCTTTTGCAATCGTTGTTTTTAAAGGTTAGATTTCACAAAGTTGCAGTCTTTCATGGCCCTTGGATTAATTATCCAAGGAAAATTAAAAAAAAAATGCAAATTTGAACAAATCCCTCTACTTTTATGAAAATGTCACCTCAAAGAACCTGTAGTTGGATTTAAATGTTAAAACTGTGTAATCGTTTTAAAAGCAGTTGGAGATTGTAAACATATGACTTATAGGGACATTTTTGAATGTTAAGTAAGAAATAAAAGAATATTTTATACATTTATCTGAATTTTCATTGTATTTCTTAATGTATAGTAAAAAAAAATTTACATTATACATGCTATTAGATAAAGACTAATTGTTGCATTACAATTGGAGTACAATAGTTTATATAATAGGTATTTGCACCTATGGCAATTGAAACTTAAAGGAAAGCTAAGAAAACATCTATTCATTCGAAGACCAATAAGTTTGTGAGTATTTTGAGATTGTTTTGTAAAGAACCGAGCAAATAAACCTCTCGAAGACATAAACACATCCATTCAGTGAAAAACACTGTCGTTCACTGAGCGGTTGTGTTGCCTATATATATACCAGCATCTCTCAAACAATGCATTAGGTTCCTAATTTGCATAAACGTTCAACGAACGTTACAGTTTATTTAGATAATGTTATCTATGTCTCTGGTTCGTTACATTGGTGGCAGCGGTGGGATAAATGCTTTTTCCTATCGGAATTGCCTTCCCCACGTGTTTTCCAAGGGCCAAGACTCGGGACGAGTCTTCTCGGAAGTGGGAGTTATATAACGCTCGTTAGCAAATGAACCTCTCAAAGAGACAAACACATCCTATCAGTGAAAAACACTGTCGTTCACTGAGCGGTTGTTTTGTCTATATATATACCAGCACGTTCTGTCAAACAATGCATTAGGTTCCTTAAACGTTTCCTTTCGCATAAACGTTCAACGAACGTTACAGTTTATTGACTTGCAAAACCGTTCTTCTTTGTCCTCGATTTTGTAAGAGAAAATCTTGTATTATGACTTACGGAATTCCATGAACGACAGGCTTCTGCCTACTGCCTAAGCGAAGATTGATTGGCAGCGAATAACTCTGAGGCATTCCAAATGCAACAGTTGGCAGTGGACAGTTGGCATCATATAGAAAGCAGTTAACAGTAGGCAGTAGACTGTCGTTTGAGATACTTGTCAATCGTAGACTGTAACATCAGCTTTATCGTAACCTAGGTACATTTATTTACATGTTTACGCTTCCGAGACGTCAACTGTCATATACACCAAAGACTTGTAAACGCATTTACCAGCTAACCACGTGAAATTACCGGAGGGTCCTGACCAGCATGTCTTGGCTTATTGCCGACTGCTCACTGCTTGATGCCAAGTGTCTACTGCCAACTGTTGCATTTGGAATGCCTCAGGGTTATTTGCAGCTGGTCAACTTTTGTTTGGTAGTAGGCAGTAAGCTGTCGTTTATGGAATTCCGTAATAACTTGCCACACAAGACTACGTATTTCAGATGGTTCAAAGATAAGCATTTGTTTTCATTTGTTTTGTTCTTTCTTTTTCTGTCATTATTTTTTTTCTATCTAAACACTGAAATACTTTGTTGATAAGTTGTCCATCATTTTTATTTGATACTTGTGGACTGTAAATCTAGGTGGAAAATGGTGTTACAACCAGGAGAACATGTCCAGACAAAGGCGTGCTTAACCACTGTCACAAAAACAACACAAAGGCGCCTTTAACAACACAAACAAAACAAAGGCGTCTTTAACAACACTAACAAAACAAAGGCGTCTTTAACAACACTAACAAAACAAAGGCGTCTTTAACAACACAAACAAAACAAATGTGTCTTTAACAACACAAACAAAACAAATGCGTCTTTAACAACACTAACAAAACAAGGCGTCTTTAACAACACAAACAAAACAAAGGTGGCTTTAACAACACAAACAAAACAAAGGCGTCTTTAACAACACAAACAAAACAAAGGCGTCTTTAACAACACAAACAAAACAAATGTGTCTTTAACAACAATAACAAAGGCGTCTTTAACAACACAAACAATACAAAGGTGTCTTTAACAACACAAACAAAACAAATGTGTCTTTAACAACACAAACAAAACAAAGGCATCTTTAACAACACTAACAAAACAAAGGCGTCTTTAACAACACAAACAAAACAAAGGCGTCTTTAATAACACAAACAAAACAAAGGCGTCTTTAACAACACAAACAAAACAAAGGCATCTTTAACAACACAAACAAAACAAATGTGTCTTTAACAACACTAACAATACAAAGGCGTCTTTAACAACACAAACAATACAAAGGTGTCTTTAACAACACAAACAAAACAAAGGCGTCTTTAACAACACAAACAAAACAAAGGCATCTTTAACAACACTAACAAAACAAATTAGTCTTTAACAACACTAACAAAACAAAGGCGTCTTTAACAACACAAACAAAACAAAGGCATCTTTAACAACACAAACAAAACAAATGTGTCTTTAACAACACAAACAAAACAAAGGCATCTTTAACAACACTAACAACACAAAGGCGTCTTTAACAACACAAACAAAACAAAGGTTTCTTTAACAACACTTACAACACAAAGGCGTCTTTAACAACACAAACAAAACAAAGGTGTCTTTAACAACACAAACAATACAAAGGCGTCTTTAACAACACAAACAAAACAAAGGCGTCTTAAACAACACTAACAACACAAAGGCGTCTTTAACAACACAAACAAAACAAAGGCGTCTTAAACAACACTAACAACACAAAGGCGTCTTTAACAACACAAACAAAACAAAGGTGTCTTTAACAACACAAACAAAACAAAGGCGTCTTTAACAACACAAACAAAACTAAGGTGTCTTTAACAACACTAACAACACAAAGGCGTCTCTATCAACACAAACAACGAAAGGGGTCTAAAACAACACAAACATAAAGGGGTCTAAAACAACACAAACAACATAAAGAGTTTTTTAACAACACAAATGCGTCGTTGATATTAACTTTCATGTTATTCCACTATCAACTATATTCCCACGAAATAGTCCATTGTTTGATTTCCACCTCTTGTTAAGATTGACGTCTCTACTTACTTATTGCTAAATCGCCTCTTCGTTTTTATCTCACTTGAAGCATGATACATAAGTTTACGGTAGTCAGCCGTTTCTTTCCCAAACCGTTTCCCCCATGTTGTTACCCCCCAAGTTGTTTCTCCCCCACAATGGGGGTGAAACAACCCTATTCAATTATATTACCAGATGTTTCTCCCCTAAAAGTGTAATAATATATTTGGCTACTAATATATTCAAGATTCAAGTAAAAAAGTATCATATTAATGATTATTTATATATCTTTGATTTATTTAGCTTAATTTAACGTAATGTAAACGTTAACTCCAGTTCTGCGTTCCAGTTCCTTTTTCTATGTGACCTTTGTAATTTATCTTAATGTTCCTCTACCTTTCTAGAGTTGTGATGACTTGATATAAATTAACGTAAAAAACAGATACATAAGACAAATGAATTTATCCCAACCTATTTATTTACCCCAATGCTACTATTGTGTCTGTAAGCTGTGGAATTATAATATATATTTATCTTAGTCATCAGTGTTAAGATTGTGAGATAATTGTTTGTGAAAATGCAGTTTCTGTGTATTGAGTGTAGTTTAACAATATTAATGACACTTAAATATGAATCATCATGCTTTTTATAGGAAATAAAAAAAAACAAAGACAATTTTATTTTTTTTGACAAAATGTCACATTTTATTTGCTCTGTGCCCTATTAGAGAAATTTCCAATTCATTATTTTTGATCCCATTACATAATCAGACTATTTTAATTTTGACAAATCTAAGATAGTATTTTGTAAATCACATCTAAATTTCCAATCTGAAAACAACACATTTCGTTTATTTCACTCAGTTCCTGTCACAGAAGAAAAAAGGTGATTTAATATGAAACACAAATTTTACAAGGAAGTATGAATATTTTCGTCGGTTAGGTTTCAAGATGTCCCAACCCTAGCTTGCTTCAGACTGGAATTTGACATTTTGGAAGCCAATCGTCCATATAGGCATGAATACACATAGGTATATGCGCAATCACACCCACACCCACACCCCCACCCACACACCGATTAAATTCAATTACTTTAATTTCTCTCAGTTCATATTACAAAAACAAAAGCTAATTAAATATGAAACAGATATTTACCAAGGCAAAATATAAATATATTTTGTCGGTTGAGATTCAAGATGTCACAACCTCAGCTTGTTAAGACTGGGGTTAAGACATCTTGGAAGCCAATCGTCCAAATAGGCGTACGGATTGCGGGAGAAACGACTGGCATTCACGTTTACTAGTATGATAAATGCACGGTGAGGCTTAAGCTCTTAACCTCCCGGACCATTTTCTCGATGATTATTTCTTCGTCGCCCCCGAAGTTATGGTCTTGGAAACGTTTCCGTACGTTGGTTCGTAGTCCTTCCGTATCAATGCTAGAGTCGTCCCGGATATGTACTGTGAATCGTCCGTACACTCTTCCGCAACCCAAAACCTCTTTGATACTGGAATCATAATGACAATCTATCAAATTTATATAATAACGGGTGTTCATTTAGAGTTTTCTTTTATCTTAAGATTTGCTTTTCTGTGTACCAGTTTACTAAACGACTAAGGGGAAAAATTATCATGAAATACATATTTCTACTTTGTAATGAAAAATAGCAAACAACAGTTTATAACTATTATAAACTGTCTAAGAAAGTTTGGTTTAGATAAAAAGTTTTCGGTTTTCACAAACATCCGATAAACATGGATAGAGTATTAAACATAAACACACTATTGCAATTTGGCACGTCATTGGAAGCGTCTTGGAGAGATGATTCCAATGTTGGTTACAGTTGTACTTTGCAATATTGCTTAGCCCAGTATTGGAATAAGAGGGACTTCTGTTTTGAACTTACGTAAAGCTATAGCTTAACATGTCATCCAATCTCGTTATGATTTTGTCCGTCAAAATTAATACGTTTTTTTTAGCCTTAAAAGAACGAACATGAACTATATACGTGGGGTGGGGGTATTGTGTTTTTGACAATTATATTGAATGGTTAAATTAATTTGATTCATCAATGTGTTTGTTCATTTTATGTGTAATTGACTTTGTAAATTATATATTTGATAGTTTCAAACTTAATTGCATCCATTCTAAATGGAAAACATGGCATCAATAGCGATCTATTAAGAAAGGAAAAACCACCATTTATTAGGGAAGACAACACCAGTAAATGTTAGGAAAAGAAACCTTCAATTGTTGGGGAGGTGATGTACGGGGAAACTGAATTTGTCACTTGTAGAAATATACATTTCCCTTGGTTTCTCCTCCTAAATCAGGGATCTCGCTTGAGGTTCGGATCTTTTAAAAGACGAATAACGAATTCATCTTATTCGTCCCGGGGGTTGGGACTGTACAAGAAAGAAGAAAGAACTTATTCCCACAAGTCAGAGTAACACATTGATTATATGGGCAGTCTTGTAAGCAATTCCCGCACATGTTTTCGGAGTGCACATTTTTCATGTTGGCCAATACCTATGTACTTGGTACACAAACCATGTAACCATATTTAGGAAACGACCTTCTAGAAACAGCCGACTTCCAAGAAACCATCTAATTTTAAGAAGCATACATTAATCTGCTGACCAGGTTAAGTCAGGGAAATGTTCCACTGCTTAAGCCTTATCTCTATACCTTAAAGGGTTAATATATATCTTTTCTGTACCTACTATTCTACCAGAGAAATGAGTATGGATTCTGCTATGATGGTAACCCTTTTAGTGCTGGAACAGACTTCATGCTTATGCAAACAAGTTAGATCACAAGCCAACCACCAGTTATTAAAGGTTTGAGAGAGTAGACAACACACAAATCTATTTTTAGAAAATTACCCAGCATTCTAAGGGTTGGTCTTGGGTCCTGGGTTTGAGCTTCACCAGGGGACTGGTTTTGTGGGAGCTGAATCATACAAAATACCTCAAAGAGCGTTAACCGCTTTCATTTACCCCATAGAGTATATAGTTAGTTATGTAGTTTTTTATCCTAATAGATCGCAATTTCCATTATCACTGGATTGGCACTTTTTTAGAAAAGTGTAAATTTAAGAGAAAATGACGTAGCAAGATTAACTGTTTACTGTTAGTGGTATTGCTCTCGAGCCTTAAACTTTGTTTGAGAAGTGGCCTTTTGCAATCACGTTTGTTGATGTTCTTGTTGCCATGAAAACCATCTCTTAAAAGTTGCATTTAATCAAATTATAAGTATGTTTCAACAGTGATATACTTTCAACGAAAGGCGTAGGTTCAAATATTTAGCACCCAGTGACACGAACTTTTGTTGCCATAATATTTCAATATTGATGTTACGTAGTTCAATACCCATTAAGGTACAATTCAAGCTTTCTACTTACTCTAAAATCTTGTCCCTCAGGTCACGTGGTATGGGCCGCCGATACATGGCCTGTTTTTGACGGCACAGAGCAGACATCCCACGATTATAATAGCCCCGCATTTCAAACAGCAACTTGTCGATTGTAGTAAACTGTTGACTTCCGGTCGACCCGTTGTCGTTAAGGACGCGCTTGGCTTCCCGTAAAGCGTCCTCGATGGTTGATAGGAAGAGGAACAATCTGTCCTCTAGTCGAAAAGAGATCGCCTTGCCGAGATTAAAATCGGACACTAAAATGGCCGCGACTTCGTTGGATGACGATGATGATTGCTGATGCTGTTCTTGTTGTTTGTGTTTTTGTGGATCATGATGTAATGATGCCGCTGATTGGTGTTGGTGTTTGTGATGGTCTTGTGACGGTATAGAAGCAGACTTTGAGTGTGGACTTTTCACTGTACCTTCTTTACTTGGCCTTAACCCAAATGGTATAGTCTTGTACGGAGATCGGTTCTTTCGAGGTCTGAGATCATGCTGGTGTTGTGGATGTTGTTGTTGCCTCTGATGAGGACGATGTTGACCTTGCTGTTGCTGGTCCTGTTGTGTATCAGATTCAGTCTCCATAGCCCCGTACCCGGTTGTCATTGGTTCATCTGATTCCATTGAACCTAATCTTAATAGATTGAAGCGACGTGAGGTAATTGTTCGCCTTCGAGTCTTTGATGTGTTCGAACCCTCCTGTTGATGAGGTGAACTTGCTTCCTCTGATTCCGAGGTCACTGGTTCACTGCAAAAGATATCCATGTCAGAGAGGGGTTCTTCGTCTGAACTCCTCGAGTCGAGTCGCTTTAACTCACTTGGTGACTTGTCACTGGTAGCGCTCCCTGATGAATCGGGGCGATTGTGTTTCTGCGCGGTCATGCTCCTTGTCTGTATTTGTGTTTGCGGGAAGGCATATTCACTCGAGGATTTAATGGTTTCTGCCGTTCTGTTTGCTTGTTCGTCATCTTCTACAGTGGAACTGATTACTGGCTTATGTTCATGATAGGGTTCGTATGTATTTGAAGCGGTTGTTATTTGTAGTCTGGATAAGGAGATTACTAATTGTTGGTCAGTGTCTATGTCGGGGAATGTGTATTTAATAACGTCGACAATGGTTTTGTTGACGTCTTCTGTTTTCATGTTGCAGCCTTCGGTTTCGACATATATGATGTCGTATACTGAAAACCGGTCGAGCTTTGCTTCTAAAGTCTAAAAATAGAATGATTTGGTTATAAAGTGAGAGGAAATAAAATAAGTTAAAGGTTGCTCCGAATTACCTTAACCAGCCGCACTCTTTAGAGTATTCGAAATAATTGGAGAATCTGCAAAAATTCTCACTTCATTATATTGTATGCAAATATTCTAACCAATAATCAAGTTTTTAAAGACTACTTTTGTCAAATTTATATAAATGATTTCTTCACATATCTCCATCTAACTCGGGGTTTATTGATATTGTTTTATACAAATATAACTTTTATGGAACTGAAACTGGCTTTAAAGTCGAGATTATTCCCGATGTTACCAAGGTTGTCAGAGTCAATCCATTACTCACTGTTATGTGTTTTATATGACCTGATGACGTCTCGAAACTGCAGCTTGGCTGACACCAGACCCATATTTAATTAGATACCATAAAGTACGTAGAGAATTGAGATATTGTCCATTATGTCATAAATCAAATATATTAGTAATTCAAGATAAGCTGCACTTGTTCTTCGAATGTATTTCACACAAACATATAAGAAATGATTATTTTATGCCATCTTGGCTGATTGATAAGTCTGTTGCATCGTTATATACAATCATGTCCTCAAATAAAAAGTTCGAAACTATAGGAGTTGCCAACTTCTTGTTCCATGCTTTTCAACTGAGAAAGGATATCTTGAAAGAAAATGGTGCAGGAGTGGGCATACTCAATTTATCATCTTCTTTTAAAATGTATCATTATTCATATCATATTATACTTCACACAATCTTAACTATGTTGTTAGGTTACTCTCTTGTTCAGAACATGTCTGTACAATTTGTAATATGGGCCTGAGGCCGGAACTATTGAAATAAACATTTGTATCGTATTGTAATGTATTGCGTAGTACCTGTATTAGTTGGTCGATCGTTTCAAAGCGCACACTGACCGTTAACACCGAAATGACCGGTCGTTCTGTGGAACTATGTGCAACCTCGGAATGGTCAGTCAATGCCGCTAGCTGATTGTCCTTCAGAGTGTTTCGCAGATCGCCAAACAGTCGTATGTCCACTCTGTCACACGTTAGAAGATTCTGGTCGGCTGGGGTCATTTTAAACTCTGTGTTCGTCTCTGAAACTAAATTGGGAAAGGAGACATTTAGAAATAAACTTATATAAATGGGCATTCGGGAAATGATAAGAGTGATGAAATGAATATGTATTCATTTATTTCGCGTAAGTTTCAAAAATAATCCTAACACTTATGGTTTGGAACTTACGAAAATAACATGAAACATATTTATTTTATACCTCAGTAGAGAAACTATTATCATATTAGATGAATTTGGGCATTTATACATATCCTACGGCAAGACGACAGAATCTAAATATAGCGTCAAGCTATAAATAACCGGTCATGTGATACTCAGAATACACACTGTAAACAAACATAGATCAAGTGCACGCTCTTGTCCTGACGTTCAGAGACTTAAACCAAACTCGTAACTCATTTAACAGCATCTTAACAGACACTTACGTATAACCCTGGCAGATCTCTCCTTAAATTCGCCAAGCTTCGTCTGGAAATACGGACACCTTGGGTATGCGGCCATAGCCATTGTGTGACACGTGGTCAGCTGCTCTCTCGCCGTGTCGCTCCTCGTCTTTAACGTTCTGAGATTCATCACACTTTACATCTGTGCTGTAACCAAGGCAAAAATCATAGTATAAAATGTAGAACGATTTTGTATGAGGTAAATTTCTTCTTTTTTGCTTAACTTCGACGTTCTTATATTCTGATATTCATCACACTTTTTCTCTACGCTGTAACAAAGGAAATACCATAGTATCAAACGTATATACCGATTGAATGTGTGATAACTTTCTTCATTTTTGTTGGACTTCTGATATTCATCACACTTTTTCTCTACGCTGTAACAAAGGAAATACCATAGTATCAAACGTATATACCGATTGAATGTGAGATAACTTTTTTCATTTGTGTTGGACTTCTGAGATTCATTATACTTTTTCTCTACGCTGTAACAAAGGAAAATCCATAGTATCAAACGTATATACCGATTGAATGTGAGATAACTTTCTTCATTTTTGTTGGACTTCTGAGATTCATCATACTTTTTCTCTGCACTGTAAAAAAGGCAAAACCATAGTATCAAATGTATATACCGATTGAATGTGAGATAACTTTCTTCATTTTTGTTGGACTTCTGAGATTCATCATACTTTTTCCCTGCACTGTAAAAAAGGCAAAACCATAGTACCAAACGTATATACCGATTGAATGTGAGATAACTTTCATCATTTTTGTTGGACTTCTGAGATTCATCATACTTTTTCTCTACGGTTAACGGTTAAATGTTAGATGACTCACTTCATTTTTGTTAAAACTAGTTCACAATGGAACGATTTGACCTTAATCGCAACTTAATATACCTAATAACCACTAAGTTTAAACTTATTTATTTTATATCGATTGTGGCAGAAGCTTGAAGCTTATCAAATTTACTCTCGATGACTGCTCCCTAGATGCTAAACGAGTACGTTCACCAAAGTATGGGTTAGTCCCGGCAATGTGCACCTCACCTTACGGGGATCGAAGCCGGGACCCTCGGTACAAGAGGCCGACGCTCTACCAATTCAATTAAAAAACGTTTTATTACTCACATTGTGATACAATGCATGAGTAAATATGTTAATATATATAAAACAGTGTACCTTTTTCTAACACGTGACAGACAATTATAGTCTTATAGAGTTGATTACATGTATACAAATATAATATGGTTCTCGTCACTCGTCAGTCAAGCACAGAATGAACAAACTGACATAGTCTGATGGTTGCAAGAGTGGTGATAAACATAGTTTTGTAAACAATATTCTTTTTTATTTATTTTTTTACTAACATTAACATGTGTATTAACACATTGGGTTTTGTGATCGCTACAGATCAGACAAGCGCGAGGGATTATAACAACTTTTGGAGTATTTATTAGACAGTAGATTGGCAATAGAGAAACGTTCGTAATGCGCATATCTTTCTTGCTGGTATAATATTTTCAAGTGTATTTGATGTGAGTGATTAAACAGATCTCTTGCTCAACCCGAAGTGATAAATCAATATGATGTATACACGTTGTTGCTGTGTTATTTCATGATTGTATTAATGGAATGGGGGCATTTTCCTTTTTTATTCTATTTTTGTTCTCTTTAGGTATTTACCTATAACATGATCGTTACATAAAAAGCAAAAGAGAATAACTAACAAAACAAAATATGATAAAACAAAATGCAATATACATGGAATCCTAAAGGAACGTTTCTTATTGTAGGGGCTTCTAAGGCGATTGTAGAAAAAGACTATAGTTTACTATAGTTAGCCGATTTACTATAAATCTATTTATAAATGAATCGTTTACGATTTCCTCGAGATTTAGTCTTCGTAAAAATATACTCAACTGTGTTGATAAACAATGAAACAATGCTTTTTAAGGATAACATAGTGATATCAAAGAGTATTGATATAATTGGACTATCATGGAAGGGATATGCATCTTGAAGTGAGTTGACATGCATTTCGTGTGTGCACTTATCATCTGTCATGGGTTTTCGTGCATGAACTTAAATATGAAATTGATCCCAGATTGAGGTAATTTTTTTTTGTTAGATAATATTATTGTATGTTATGAAAATGCTCAACCAATATGCCACTAACCTTGTACTATGTTACGTATGTATTCATTATCCCTATGAATTGGATTCATGATAAACAAATACAAATATAAAAAACTCTTATCTTGTTGTACTCAAAATAACTCGACGTGAAGATTGCTTTTTATTTTCAAATGGTGCAATCTAACGGGAGATATTGCCCGATCCAAAAATGTCTCAATATTTCCCGAGCGCGTCGAATTAGTTTGACTTATCTTGTTGTTACTGAACTTTAAGAACACGAAACTATTAACCGTCTAACTTTACCCCAGCTGTATTCATTATGGACTAGAAGCAATAAAATCCTTTTGAAACTGAAATAACTTTTTTTGCTAACATTATGACCATAGCTATAAGCTACACGCACTTTCCTCTCTTGCTACAGCGGTGTTTTAGCCTTTGGCTGCATATGATGCAATTTTGACATATTATGAAGAAAGCGTTTTAAAGGCACACGAAAGGAAATAAATGTTATATCAAACTATATTATTTATTAATCGTTTGATCAGATTCAAATAGTTATCACCAAAAATAAAACCCCATCAGCATAACTCAAACGTAAAAGCCAACGAAAACTAACTCAGACCAGCAAGTTTCGTAATTCAGATTGCCTGATTCTTCACCTCTGACATGGTTACGTGAAACACAATTACTTGAATCAACCAATTAGAATTCGTTATTTTAAATTTGTAAACAAATATGTTGTTGATAAACATGATTTATTTGGAGACAACTATATTCCAAGCACCACAATCTTATATTAAAGGAGTTTATCAAATAGGGTATCACAGCATTTATAAATCATTTTTCATGACTTTTATGAACAAAATTAAAGAACTTCATATATCTTTTAATTAATTTATTTGTACCCACACCATTTCCTACGCCTTTAAATAATTGACTGACACAACTTACGTTTCCGATGATTGAACAGGTTGGCGATTTGACTACTTATATATTCAGATGAAGTGAGCCAATGCTCTTTGAATAGACACCGATTGAAATATATAGATTTCACCCTTTGTATGCTGGGTATTTGTCTAAATATGTATTTTTGTTTCGTCTGTTTTTCAACACATGTACTCTCTTCTTAATTTTGTTGAGGAAAGACACTCAGAGTTGCAAACAGGATAGATCACAGGGCTACACCCAACCTGTTTGCATAAGCATTAAGGCGGTTCAAGCACTATAATGGTTGGTTAACGAAATATTACTTTGTCATTATAACTCACTGTACACAGTCGATATAACGAGCCCCTCTTAGTAATATCATCATAATCCCTTCTACAAGACAATTGGCCGTGCGTGTCACAAAAACGTTTAACGATTTCACAAAACTTCTGAGATACATCACTCAAAATCTTTATCACTTGTGTACATGTAGCCTAGCTGTACATTAATTGCAGCTAAGGTTGTTTACCAAATGACCAAAGGTTGATCATTGTTTTACAAAGATATTTATGTAAAATATCGACAAAACGGTCAGTTTTGAAAACTCGGATGATAATGCATTATAATGTGAAATTGTTATACCTACAAAGAGCCTTTTTTTAGAGGTAGCCTATTACCGCAGTAAGATAAATAACATCACACATGCTTGTTAGAACCAGAAACATAGATTCTATGTCTCTGGTTGAACCCGACATTGAACCCTTACAATGCTGGGTAAAATAGACTTTTGTGTCGTCTTTTTTCCAAATCTTTACTTTCTGCCTAATTTTGCTGAGGAAAGATACACAGAGTAGCAAACAAGTTAGATCACAGGCTGGCCGCCAATTTACTTGGCGGCTGGTCTGGATCTAACCTGTTTGCATAAGCATGAACTCGCTTCCAGCACTAGACTTTAGGGTTAATGTGGTATCAGAATGAAAAAAGAAATAGGAGCGAAATACGAAGATGTAGCTTCATTTTGAGACCCCAAACAGTTTTGAATACCATTAACATTATAAAGTCGACTGAATACAGTAAGTGTTAAAGGCCCATTAAAGGGGATAAATGCTATATCAAACTATATTATTTGGTGAACTTTTTTCATCAGAAAACACCATCAGCACAACTTAAATGTGAAAGTAAACCAGAAATATCCCAGATAAGCACGTTTTATAATTCAGATTTCCTGATTCTTCACCTCTGACCTTGACAGTTGATACACACATTTTTGAACGGACCAATCAGAATTCCTTATTTTGAATATGTAAACAAACAGGTTGTTGATAAACATGATTGAATTGGAGACAACTTTACTTCAAGTACAAAATAACTTATTTTAAATGAGTCTATTTAAAAGGATCTCAATGCATTCCTAAACTAATTTGCATTACTTTTATGAACATAATAAAAGAACTCCATATATTTTTTCAGTAATTTATTTGTACTCCTCTCCTTTGATGTGCCTTTAACTAACGGTCTACGTACATGTAAATAGACTTAGAACAGTACATATATTATGTAGAAAACAAAATATATTTCAATATTGAAATAACTAACAAAATAGCACTAAATTAGTTAAATAAACTTTCAACTTACTTTGAATTGTAGAAGATACCCCTTATGACAGAGAATAATCTCTTATAAAGTAGTTTACAACACACACCTTTTATATTTCCCGGGGACATTGACGGAGTATATGTTACTCAATATATGCTTTCTGGGGTTTCCTAAAATAGTCTAAAAATAGAATATTTTCTAAATTTAGATATTTGTTGGGGTTTCGAAAGCGTACGGGTTTTTTAAAAACTGCCTCTTGTTTTCTCGACTATTTTTGGGATTTCGAAAACGATTGGATTTGTTTAAATATAATAGGCCCTATGTTCGTTATATAAGTATCGTCTTATGCCAATGCATTTATTGTCTTATTTGAAAGCAACAACAGAATAAAAAAAAGTGCTCGTTAACTATGCCAGTGTAGAAAATCACTGTGACAAAATGAATGGTCATTAGGAGTAATTTATGATTTGGTCACAGTATTTCATTACATGTTTGTGAAACAGATTCGTCAAAATGAGGTTTTATGTAGTATAGGTAAAACAAACGTAGTTTCTTTCATTATACCAGCACACACGAATTATGCTCCATTTTATACGACTACAATATTCAGTTCAACCCGGGGCTTTTTTCCTTAAATTGGAAAAAGGCCCAAGCCTGTTGAATTTGGGAAATTCGCTGAAATTGCTAAATTGGGAAGCCTAAAGGCTGGTATGACTTTGATTTCTTTTTCTTAAGACATATCAATTAGGGGGTGCTTTTTATGGATGTATGTTACATAACGCAATAAGGTACTGCAACCCATTACCAAACAAAAACTCAATTTGACCTTTTGGTTGCAGACGACTATCGACAACATTATGGGAAAAGGAAAAAGTGCTCCTAACGAGCAATTCTTTCTGCCCTATCAGAAGATTGTTTTCTAATTTTATCACATTTTGAAATGTCGACTTCAACCTCTTTCAAGTTGGAACATTCGAAAATTTGGCGTTTGGTAATGGGTTAAGAGTTCAAAACAACTAGATTCATCATGTTCTTTATTAACTCAGATGACCCAACCTGTATTTATTTACATTACGCAGAAAGAAATATCTACGCCTTGATAATCCATTAGACATACGTGTGTATGTGTACGAACACCAAGCCTTCTTTATCGTATTGTTGGGTTCCCATGATTTGATAGATAGATTAGACCCTTAACCAAACTCAAAATTTTCGACTGTTCCAAATCTAAAAAGTTTGCAGACGACATTTAGAAATGTGATGAAATTGAAAAATAATTTTCTGATACGGCTGATAACATTTTGGTAAAAGGAGAAATTGCTCGTCTCGAGTAATTTCTCCTACTCCCACAATGTTTTCCATTTTCGTCTGCAACAAAATAGTAAATGCGTTATTGTTTGGTAATGGGATAAGGGCTTGATATAGCATATGATAAATCCGTGGGGACTATTTCAGGGATATGGATTGGAAAACCCCTTCATACTGCGAGCTCATTTTTCGACCGATTTCTTCTTCCTATTATGTACTTGACTCCTTTTTGAGCATTATCATACATGTTCCCTGGTTTCCTACCAGTACTAGGCTAGGTGATGTGTCTTGCCCAAGGACACTTCACGCTGATATAATTGGCCGCTAACCACTACACCGCCGCAGAACAATTGAATGTCATCACGCGTGGTCATTTTAACCAACGATTGCCAATCTGTCAATCTGACATGGTTTTTTTAAACTTTAAAACGTTCGATCTATACAAATATCGAGGGTTCAATGCAAGACTATAGTAAGTGCTTCATAAACATGAAGCACTTACTATAGCATTGCACTGAACCCTTGATATGTGATTGCAACTTGAACTCATCAATTATTGTACCGTGACACGTCGTAGTTTTCAATACTGATATTTATAAGACGACGGGTCGTGCATTTAGGGCCACATCTAGTCCAAAAGAGCTTCTTACTTCTTAAAACATGTTCACCGAATTTGAGTTTACCACACAGTCCCTTAGTTTCATCAAATTTTGTTCTTACAAAGAAAGAATTTCCACTGACTCTCATGTGGCTTTACATGTGTTTGTTCAAAAAGAATCCTGCAGGTAGATTTATAATGTACGAAATCTTACTAAAACTCTACTAGTATAGAGAACTACCAATCTCTTGTGTAACAATTGACTTTACAAAGGAAACCCGAAAGACCGCCTTCATTCAAGCACCAGCCTGGTTTGTCACAACATCACAACATTGCCGATTTTTTAAAGCATTTGCTCCAAACTCAGAAGCTTTCTGCTATCATATATATTCAACGGAAGTGCTTCTGACAAACCAATTACCTACACATGCTTCTAGATTATTTAGAGCCTTATGGCATAGTAAAGGCAAATAAATGATTCAATATAGATTGTTACGTAACCGCCTCACTCTCTACAGCATAGCAACAATCAATCAGGACAAGATGTAACCTTTGCGTTATGGAGCCGACTCTTTAGCTCAGTGGTTATGTCTTGGACTGTCACCCGGTATAACCGGGATCGAATCCCCACAGGGGACGAAAAATCCAAAGTGGATTTTTCTAGTTGTGCTTCCTTGCGGACTTTGTTCGTAAGAAGATGATGAGTAGAATGCTCATTTTGTCCAGCTGATTGACTTATAATAAGGCAATTGAGGTCTTTCAGAATCATCAAAAGACAGTTCCAATCAGGTGTATTCCCCATATTAGTTTGTTCTGTCCTTTTTAATTCGAAATGTGGGCGACATTTGTGCAGGGGTAGAGCGTCGGGCTATTGTACCGAGGGTCCTGGGTTCGAATCCCTATCAGGCGAGGTGAAAATTCCGGGACTAACCCACAAAACCTGCGCGATTACTGGTTTAGGATCCAGGAAGCAGTCATCGAGAGTGGCTTTGAACAAGCTTTAAGCTTCCTTCACAAACGGTGTAAAACAAATATGGTGAACTGGTGAATGGTGAACTGGAAATAGCCTATGTAGTAAGGACTTTAAATACATATGTGACCAAGGAGTAATAAAGAAAAATTCGGAAAAAGGTCACAACTTTCATTAACTCTTTCCTTCTAATTCGATTAAGGGCAGATCTAACTAGTAATTACAGACAATAATTAGAAAAAATATGAAAATTCGACTTGTTTGTGGTATTTGATAGAATTTTTATGAGCATTTTCTCAATTTTTGAAAATAATTTCTGAGGACATCTTCTTATGTACAATGTATCATCAACATGAACAAAACTTTTTTTCTTAAATCTGCCACTGAAACTGTTTTATTCCTTCAATTATGTACTAATTTCATATAAAAAATGATACTACTATCTTTGATTAACCCATTGTCCCATATGGGGATTAGTGAATTATTTAACTTCATATCCAAGAGCAATTAATATTTAAGAAGCAACAGTTTCCCATTGCAATTTTCCCATTGTAACAAATGGAGTTATTCTGCATTTTGCCGCTGTGGTTGTTAAAGTCATTTGTGAGAGGTGCGGTAACGTGTGGTATAATGGGTTAGTATTCACACAGATAAATATATACATGTATATATAAAGCGCTGCCAAATGCTTAAACTTGAAACCCGCTTGAGACAGGACATCAGCATTCATTGAAATCTCGGCACCGAAAGGTGTCCGAACGCTGTATCTAGGAGACAGAGATTATACTGTATAGTACGTCGGAATCGGTTTGTTTACTCGCAAGCCTCGTTTCAAAATGACCTTCACCTTAAAAATGTTACTATTTTTGGCAAACCGTGTTTGTGTGTATTGGGATTCCAGAATTGAAGCTATTTATTTTTTAAGTGGTTAAAAAAAGAAAATGAAAAAAATACCGATACAAAACTCTATATCTTACTTGTCGATAAAGGATTCTTCTTGCAATGGCATTCATCAAACAAAGCTACCAAACAGTTTGAAACCAAATGCAAAATTGCTCGTCACGAACAAATCCTTCTGTGCGTTAGAATCGGTTATGTCCGAACCGACTAAAGAAACAAATCAAATCAAATTCATAATACGTATTCAAAGACCATTGTTTTAGCTAAAGTCACGAGTAAACGTTGTGAAATCGCATCTTCTGTACGAAAAAAGTTATTCGTCCTTTTGTAAAGGCTTGAAATCAATTATACGATTTCAAAAGAGACCATTGATTCACATAATGTCGGCATTTTTAAAGCTTTTTAAGGTGAACAGCCAAAACAAGATGGCTGCGAAACCGTGTTTGTGTGTATATTGTTTACTCGCAAAACAAGATGGCTGCGAAACCGTGTTTGTGTGTATATGTTTACTCGCAAAACACAAACACGGTTTCGCAGCCATCTTGTTTTGCGAGTAAACAAATAGTCACGTGACAAACGCCCACTGTAATCGCATTGCGTAAAGGGGTTGTTCTACGAAAGATATCTTCTATGACACCCCAAAAAATAAGGAAATGGTATAGACAGCTATAAAATTAGATATTTTTTCTATATTAAAACAGATCTTTTTTTTATCTTTCATCCAAAATACCGTTGTACATGTGTTAATTATTGTGCCGTGATACGTCGTAGTTTCAACTACTGACATTTACAAGACGACGGGTCGTGCATAAATTAGGGCCACATTAAATTCAAAAGAGCTTCTAAGGTCTCAAAATATATTCACCGAATCTGAGTTTACCACACAGTCCCTTAGTTTGATCAAAGACCTGCCAAAAATTAAAAAGTCTTTGAGTCAATCAAATTTTGTTCTTACAAAGAAAGAATTTTCACTGACTCTCATGTCGCTTTACATTTGTTTATTTAAAAAGAATCCTGCAGGTAGATTTATAATGTACGAAAATATGAAACAAAACTCTACTAGTATAGAAAACTGTCAACCCCTTTGGCAACAATTGAATTTTCTGAACTTTTCAATTGTAAGCCGAAAGAACCCTTTCATACAAGCACCAGTATGGTTTGTTTACAAACATCACAACATTGATTGCCGGGTTTTTCTTAAAGCATTTGCTCCAAATTAAGTAGCTTTCTGCTATCATATATATTCAATGGAAGTGCTTCTGACTAACCAATTAACTGCACATGCTTCTGGATTATTTAGAACCTTATGACATGGCATAGGCACATAAAAGATTCAATATAAATGATGAGAAGTAGCTCATTTTGTCCAGCTGATTGACTTATCATAAGACAATTGAGGTCTTTCAGAATCATCAAAAGAGAGTTCCAATCAGGTGTATTCCACATATTCGTTTGTTTTGTTCTTTTTAATTCGAAATGGCCTATGTAGTAAGGACTCAAATATTATGTGACCAAGGAGCAATACAAGAAAAATAAGAAAAGGCGTCACAACTTTCTTTAACTCTTCCCTTCTAATTCGATTTCCGGCAGGTCTAAATAGTAATTGCATACAATAATAAAAAAATATGAAAATTTGACTTTTTCTTGTGTGTGGTATTTGATAGAATCTTTATGAGCATTTTCTCAATTTTTGAAAAAAAATTCTAAGGACATCTTCTTATATACAATGTATCATCAACATGAACAAAACTTTTTTTTTTAAAATCTGCCACTGAAACTGTTTTATTCCTTCAATTATGTACTAATTTCATATAAAAAATGATACTACTGTCTTTGATTAACACATTGTCCCATATGGGGATTAGTGAATTATTTAACTTCAAATGCAAGAGCAATTTATATTTAAGAAACAACATTTTCCCTCTGATATAAGTTATAAACGATTGTAACAAATGGGGTTATTTCGCATTTCACCGCAGTGGTTTTTGAAGTCATTTGTGAGAGGAGCGGTAACGTGTGGTATAACGGGGTAACGGGTTAGTATTCACACAGATAGAAAATAAATTAAGTGCTTTAATTGAAACCCTCTAGAGACAGGACATCAAAATTCATTGAAATCTCGGCAACGAAAAGTGTCCGAACGCTGGATTTAGGAGACACAGATCATTTTGGTACTGTATAGTACATAGGAATCGGTTTGTTTACTCACAAGCCTCGTTTCAAAATGACCTTCACCTTAAAAATGTTACTATTTTTGGCAAACCGTGTTTGTGTGTATTGACCTTACGACACAGCGCAGTTAACCACGCCCACCAAAAACAGGGGAGGCCACTCTAATTTTCTCCGACATCCCGAGTAAAACAGCGTCAATGCACAAACTAGGATCCCTGTCTGACATTGCTGATGATTTCGGACGTTCTTATTTGAAATCGGAGATATTCTGACGTCTATAGGCGTTAGAGGAGTGAACTCAAGAAGTCTGGGGTCTGATCGGCATCAAACACGATCCGTCCATAGTCCCAACAGACTGGGGTCTTATTGACATTGGTCAGTTCGGCACTGGTTCGACCGGACCTTCAAAATGACCGTATTACATGCTACTTCAAAACAATTATTATGCAGTATTTGTTGGTTACGAACAAAATGATCTTTTTTTTTTCTTGAACGTGTTCAGTCAGATGGAAAGGCAATTCATTATGTAAAGGAAACAACCATGTTTATTTGTTTTATTGGGATGTAACGGTTATTTCCCTTTAATAAAAAACTGAAAGACGAATCCATAATTTTCCTTCGTTTCAGGGTCAACTCGTACATGGTTCCGCTGCATATCGGTCACGAAGTGTTACTAGAATGGATTTAGGGAACCACTCATTTTTTTATCATATATCTATGGTCTCCTTACGCAGTCTCGTAATAACCCTTTTTAATTATTTGTTTTTGTTTCGCTATATAGGTTATTTCAATTCTTTCCGAATTTTTACACAGGGGAGAAAACTGTGAAATATATTTGTTTTTGAAGGAATAGCCTGACAAATTACATATGTACAATGATTTAATACTTCTAATTTGTTGCAGTCTGTAAACGGCACATACACGTTTCTAGCAATGCTCATCTATCCATGTCTCTTTTGTAATCAGGCAGCCTGTGTAAGAAAAAAGAGCATTTACCAGGTCACTCTACAAGGAAACGTACGGGCATCGAATATGGAATACCGACACTGTCCCAAACCCGACCACTTAACTACCACAAGTCAGGCGCGTAGCTGCCTATACGCGAGTATGCGACTGAATCCACATGATTCTGACAAAAAAAAACAATAAAAAATATGTCCTAACTATCAGGTTTCTTCGCTGATTTATGGAACCAAAGCTGTCTTCTTGAGAAGTATTACTATTTACCATGAAATCGCTTAGAATGCACCAAATTGCACCATCATTTTCAAATTGTAAGGGAGAGCATGCCCCTGGATCCGCATACCTTAATCCTGAATTCACGTCAACAGGCTAGCTACGCGCCTGCAAGTCCCAATGACATTTCTAGACAATTCGTTATGCTTAAACGTCGAGGAAAAAACATATAATTGTCCAATTGGGGACTTTTTTGGACTCATAACCGACTAAGACTGCACAAAAGAAACGGTTGAAAGAAACGAGAAAAGGCGGGAAATCTGCAACTGTTGCACCCGACGACTCTTCGACTAATCCCTCAAACAAGTCTGCGGTCGGATAAAAATGACAACATAAAATTAGCATTTTTTTTAAGTTTGCGTATTTCCGCGAAAACCACATAAAAGCCGCCGCTGGAATGAACAAAGAACATATTTCAACGGTCCCGGGTTGCGTAGCAGGAATTATCGAAGTGACTGGTGGGGGTGGGGAGGAGGGGGAGGGGCTTTGTTTATTGCGACGTTATAACTCTTTACAACATTCAGACGACATGTTTTCGCTTGAAGCAGACGACTTTAGAAAAGCTTTGTAAGCATGTGAAAATCCTATGAGTTTTGCTGTTGTGATATATGAATAGGTTGAAAAAGCATTGTGGCAAAAGGAGAAATTGCTTGTAACAAGCAATTTCTCCTTTTGCCACAATGCTTTTTGAAAGACGTCTGCTACAACACGCAAATTTGTGGCGTTAGGTGGTAGTGTGTTAAAAGAGTCATGCCAGGTCTCCAAGTTGTATGTGTTGCTCGAGATCATCGTTTGCTAAGAAGAAACAGGCTAACCCGTGGCGACTGATTATACTTTCAGAATCTTTCTTGTTTTGTTTAGTGAAAAGTGTCTTATAAGCCAAACTGGCTGGCCCTTTCACTAGGGGTGACACTGTAATAAACAAAACCTTACCATTTGACTTTACTTACTTTAATGATAGTTTCGATAAGTCAAAACAATTTCTAGCATACGTGCTTCCAATTAGACATGTGCTAAGACTGGCCAGAAAGCTATCAGTCAAATGAAGAACACGCAAATAGTTCTGATAGAAACTAGCGGACTTATTGCTTGTCTGAAAGTCTGAAATATAAATGAAATATAACCAATATTTTCAGTATGAGGAAACAAATAGAAGCGAGAAATTCCTCATTTTCCAACATATCTTTAAACATGTTGACTGCACCAGATGTGCACGATTCGGGGATGTATAGGATGTTGTAACATCGTTGTGTGACTGGTTTGGGTTGTTCACATACGTACGAATGTACGGACTAAAGTAACATTGAAGAACAACACGAAGCAGTGTTGTCTAATTTAGTAATGATTACTAGGAGGTTGTTCGTAAATCTTCCACATAGACAAAGGGTATTTGATCATTCAAAATTGAATTGTATATCATCACCTGAATTAAATCATGACGATTTATACGTATAAATAATGTCACACCGTCTAGACAGAGAAACAGTTTAATGTTTTATTAGATTGAATGAATACTTCGTTCGACGACACCATATCATAGGCAATCTCTTTCAGCATATAGATTGCCCCTCGTAACATATTTGAAGATACAGATTTAAAAATTCATTGTCATGGAAGCAGAAATTGCTCAATATGAGCAATTTCTGCTTTCATTACACTAATTTTTGACCAGTTTTCGCAGAAATAAGTATTCGTTGTTTGTATTTTTCAGATGCAACAATATGCCATTGAAAAGTTTCAAATAACAAGAGGGAATAAGTTTTATTGACTTTTTTTACAGTCATATTTTATGTAATCATGTGAAAACGAAGATAACGAATCAAATAAAGAGATGTGTACATTTCTGGTTAATGCATACACTTCAATAACGATTATGTGCATTTATGACTTGCAACTTAGCTTGATATAGACACAAAAACTGGTGATCATGGTGAAAAAGCTATCTTTTAAATTTATATTGGGCTACTTTTGACTTTAACAATGTTAATCTTCCAGTTTAATCTACCTGTTTCCCGATGTAATTTTACAACTATGATTCATATATTGTTCAACCCTTAGAATGTTAGGTAATTCATAAAAAGATACTATGGAAGAAATGAGCAGATGCTACGTAAATGATCGTTAAAGTTGAGCGATATTGGCCTATCACCAGAGAGACAGAGCTATGTTTAGCGGCGATGGTATCATATTAAACATATAGAAACACAGAATTTATTGATACCTTCTCTCGAAAGTTACTTCGGAACTAGTCAGAGTTAAAAGCAACACAAGGTAGCATACGTTTAACTTTCCAAAATGGTATTATTAATCTAGGTACGAACTAATGTGACAAAAAGAATGAGTTCCTCGTTAATGAAAATGCGTTCTGCTACATGTTCTCTTAGCCCTTTACCATACAAAGAAATTATTTGTTGTCTGAAGATTGGTTCAAAATCCGACAATGGAAAACATAACACGTCTCTTTTTCCAAAATGAATTTTCCATCTTTGAAAATGCACGCATATGCATTTTACTACACTACAATATAAACCGCAATTCAACCAAGTTAACTTATTCTTCCATTGTATTTGATAGTAATTCAGGATTCTGCAGTGAGGACTTGCTGAATGGTCCGAAATATTCAAACATCTTATGAAAAATCTTCTTAACCCTTTTCTAAACGACAAATTTTCGACTGTCCCAAATTGAAAGAGCTTGCAGACGACATTTCATAATGTGATGCAATTGAAAAATAATCTTCTGATAGGGCAGAAATCATTGTGGGTAAAGGAGAATTTGCTCGTTAAGAGCAATTTCTCCTTTTCCCACAATTTTTTCAAGAGTCGTCTGCAACCAACTGGTCAAATGCCTCTATTGTTTGGTAATGGGTTAAGTGAGTCATTACGGGGAAATTGGTGATTTATAGATAATCTACAACCGGTCCCGAATTGATGGAATATAACATTCCTATTAAGTTGAAATGCCCTTGTTTCAAATAGCACGCCTCTCTACCTTAGTGCAAAGAGGTAACTAGTATTAAATATTGTTCGCAACTCGAAACCGTAAATATGAGGTAACATTTAAAAAAAGGCATTCGAATAAAATTTATTTTGTCTTCAAATGCGCATGAAGAAATTATATGTTGTCTGAAGATTGGTTCAAAACCCGACCAGGGAAAACAGGAAACGTCTCTTTTTCCAAAATGAATTTTCCATTATCTATGATCACGAACTTTCCATAAAACATTGCAAATATGTAAAGATTGAAAATGCACATATTTTACTACAATACAATATAAACCCCAATTCAACCAAGTTAACTTATTCTTCCTTTGTATTTGATAGTTATTCAGGATTCTGCAGTGAGGAATTGCTGAATGGTCCGAATTTTTCAAAAACATTTGAAAAATCTTCTTAATATTTACCAAACGCCAAACTTTCGACTATCCCACGTTGTGGGAAAAGGAAAAATTGCTCGTAGCGAGAAATTTGTCTTTTTCCCAGAAAGTTTTCTTAAGTCGTCTGCAACAAAGTTGTCAAATGTCGTTATTGTTTGGGAAAGGGCTAAACCATTTTAAAGACTTTCAGCTGATAGCAAACATTTAACGCTTCTAATTTGCTAGTCATAGGAGTTATGAATGAAACGTGTTTTCCCATTTTTCTACAATTAATGAGTTATACAGCCGAATCGTGCATATTAAATGGAAGACGGTGGTTCAGGGGTAAAAGCGGCTGCCTCAGAACGCGAGGGCCATGGTTTCAACTTCTGGATGTAGTCGGGTACACGTTTCGACTTTTCATATATTTAGGCTCGGTGTGAGTATTGTTTTAATTGAATCCTGGAAGCAGAACCGAATTACGGTTGATATAACTTGCTTTGTAATCGATTCAAAATAAGATCAATGTCTAAAACTCGTTTTGAAGAACTTGCAGATACTTGGTTTGATCTAAGCGAAAAAGAGCTCTCTCATATCTGTAAACGGGTTCATATTGTGAGATTTTATAACTATCTCTTAAACTTTTTCAAACAGGATAACTTTGGTATTTATTATTCATGGGAGGTCTTCTCTCTTTGTCTTAGATATATAATCGAAAGGATGTATTGCTGATGTTGTTGTTGTTAGATTGGGGTTAAGTAAAATAAATTTGATTAATGCTTTTGTTTTTTCCTCACTAGTATTTTAAGACCTTCTTTTCATACTGTGGAATGACTTATGACACCAACATCATTGATCAGATGAAAAACATGTCGAATTGACTTCATAAATCATCAGAAAGACTATTTCCTGAGCCTGTCTTGAACTCAAAGGGAAAACCTCACAGACTGTGTTCTTTTTTAATCAAATTTATTAGACTATTTAGTTACTTTTCATCACAAAGTAAATGTATACCCTCAATATTTACATTTAGGCTATGCTGATAATCTGTGTCTTCGTTGAATAATTGTGGAAAGAGCTTTAGGGCATCCATTGCTTTTATTGATAAACTTGATTTACCACTAATAATGGCTTGCTTTCGGACTCCCCTTACCATCCCCATGTAACGAGAGCGTCGACACATGCCATAAAATTGATCCAAGACATATTAGTTTTTACAACCAAGCATTGGAAAGAGCTACTACTTGTTTCTCAGGTTCTTTCTAATGAAAACAAGTATCTATAAAGATATTGACATTGGACATGTTCATTTGACTGGTAATGGTGATTGTTGAAATGACATCTTTAACACTTGTAGATCGCAGAAAAAATCGTAGAGTCTTTCATAAAAGTATTGGAAAGAGCTACAACTTTTTTCACAGGTTCTTTTTTAATGAAGACCAATGTTTGCAGAATCTATACAGATATTGACATTGAACATGTTCATTTGATTGGTGATAAGGATTGTTTAAATGGCATCTTTAAAATTTGCAGATCACAGAAAAGAAAATCGTACAGTTTAGTTTACATCAACTCATTGGAAAGAGCTACAACTTGTTTCACAGGTTGTTTTTTAATAAAAACACGTGTTTCAGTGTCTATAGAGATATTGACATTGAACATGTTCATATGACTGGTGATAGGGGTCGTTTAAATGACATCTGAAACATTTGTTGATCACAGAACGAAATCTGTGAAATTTACCCTTTAAATAGTTGGCAACGATTTGTATGAGTACCAATTATTTTACTAATATAATAACGGCTCATCTAGCGTTACGTTTTGAACACTTTTATTTCACCCTTATTGGTTGAATTCGAAATTCAATTTGCCTAACCATCCCATCTCGATGAAAACCGCAAATATTTCATTGAGAAAAACATGTCAAACTGCATAAAAAAGCGAGGCGAATGACAGGTCCCAGATTCAAACAAAGAGACCGTTCTGAATCATGACCGCACATATATAGTGTGTGGTTGGTAAATTAGATATTCGTGGACAAAGAAAGTCTGGGTCTCAGTTGGGCGTAATGGCGTCGGTTTTGGTAACCAGTAATGTACTCTTAGTGTTTTATATATCATAGGGCTAACGGTTTAAAACGGCCTTCTTACGTATCACTTTAACCACTTGCATCCATTTGCAAGCATTTGCCACCAAAGGTTTCAGGTTGCTTGAGAGTTTAGTGTTCCACAACGTATTTGCTAAAACATTTCATTAATAAAATTATGCTGCTTCTACAAATTTAGAAACCTCGAAATCGTTTGAGAAAGAAGACATCATTGAAAAATTGGATGCTATGTAATATGTCTTATTATTCTTGTCCAGTGAAATGTTGCTCATGGTCAATCAAGTATAATGACGTTCGTCTATCAGGAGCAACTAATCCTTTCAGTAGTACATTGTCTTGCTACCATTGATCTCTTTTAATGGTAATGGATAGTGATACTGACCCTACAAACGGTATTATACTGTCTGAAACGGTCGGTATAGTACATTCCAGTAATAAAGTTAAGAGAAATAAATTCCGTCCAAAAGCTATTCATTACAATGTGCATCTTAAACTCTCTAACGAGTAATGGTGGCTCAATATTGTCCGAATGTATCATCATTTTTGATGCATTTCTATCAATTTATATCAGTCCTTTTTATTTATAAAGCATTTAACTCAATGTTAACATTTGTTTCGGTTATCTTACGCTTTTTTTTGCCTTGAATCTGTCAAACCTGGGGCTTACATGTAAAAGTGTCTACCCAAAGGTCATTCCCTCGAAACCAGCGGCGACGACGGCGCTCGAACACAGAACCGTCCTCCCCACATCAAAAGTTCATCTCCATTACCATTGTGATCAACAGGGGCCATTCTAAGTGGTCAAAGTGTGTGTGGTTGTCAAGCAAAACTAGGAATAATAAGACAAACCGATGGTTAAAATTCATTCAATGCCAAAATGACAACACATTGAGAAAGAACTAATTTGATCTTGTAACTCATGTTTTATAGGTATATATTGTTACTTAGATACATGCATCAAGATCACAATTGGAATACGATTGCAAATGTGCAAATTTATTTTCGCTCATAATACGTTTCTTAGAATAATACCAGTGAATAATGTGCAACAAAAATTGCATCTCTGTCTGGAAACCGATGTTGCCGTTATATGGTATCCCATGGTTTACCTCTGAAATTCATCTTTGATTGACATGCACCTGCGCCGTTTAATGAAGGTGCAAATGTAACCCCAATTATAATATTGTACAATCATCGATGACTGTGTATATGCAAACGTATAACATAGTTAGCCAGTGAAGTCATATTATGTTAAATAGGTACGAGCACATTCCAGCCATTGAACCGATGATTCAAACGGTCATGCGCATGCGCGGAATTGTTCAAACTATCCAATGAAATTGCAGGGAAATCGGTGAAGGTCGTTGTTCAAAAAGCACCATTGATAAATTGCTGAGTCTTGACTCATTCTTGCAAGAAGCCCGCATAGAAAGAGCGCAATTCGGCCGATCGACCTCTAAGGACAAGCTTATGCCATGTGAGTAGCCTTACACTAGTATGATTCTTCATTTTCCAACAGATTTCCAAACTCATTTCAAAGGACGACGTGTTTTTGTGTCGAAATCCATCACAACATTGATGAGTTCATTATTCTTCGATTGGTGCCCTAATCATGTTCTTTGTTCATGATGCAGACATGTTTTGATGATGAGAACCAACTCTTTTACAAACAGCTTGAAATCCATTTGCCGAGTGATCTTCATTTGAAAAAGCGAATAGGATATGCATTTTTTCCGATTGAAAGGTGCTCTCCACTTGTTTGCTTTGTTCCCATTGCGAATTGAAAAGCAGGTTTGCGAGGCGACTAAATTATTGTGAAAATATTATCATAATCTGAACAGGACGTTTCACATCTGTTATAAATGCATTATAATAGACCAATTTACTATTTGAAGAAGTAAGAATCCCCTTATGTATTCATCAATATTTACAAGGGGAGATTTTTGTTTATTCTCGATAATCGTCTTTGGTCTTGCGGATTTCTGACCAAAACATGGGTTCAGTTTTTCTTTGGTAAATGTTTTTCTTTCGTTCGGTTTGTAATCCAGGGTGGGCTTACCATTGCTGTGGCTAAGAGCAAATGTCTCTTTTAAAAAAGAAAAGAAAAAAGATCTCGCACAAGTGTGCGTTGGGGAATAATGTTTGATGGTTTCAAAAACCGCAAAAGAGCAATCCAAATTGTTGGTTAGAAGTTATTGCTTTGCACTTGTCTTGGCGAATATCTAACATAAGTTTGTGGTTAGTGTTTATATGTTTACCCACAATCTAACAACTCCGCAATTACTCTGTTATGAAACACCCATGGGTTTTTACCATGCCTAACCAACAACAAGAATGTGCGACGTATATTTGGATGTGACCGAATTGTTTTGTTCTCATTTAAACATAAGGTCTCGAGGCAGCTTCAGTTCAAAATGCTTTCTGAGAGTTTGCTTTATGAATATTATGCCTAATATACCGTTGATTATGTATCTTTCATTTCTTGATGTGTTTTTAAGTGCTATTTTATAGATTTGTTTTGTTTTTATGACCCTGTATTTTTTCATTTTGTAAATTCCGATGTAAACACTTTTTTTATTTGAAAGAACACTATTACAAATAACTGTATTTCAATTTCGTCAATATCTAACTTAATACTGGTGTATGTATTCATTTGACTTTTTCAACAGCGTTTTTATTTTAATAAATCCTAAAAACATTTAAACTTTTCTAGAAATATTGATCGGGAAATAATAAACAGTACATATACAAAAGAACATGTTCATTTTCGTTTGGTCTTTTGAGTTCACTGCTTGCGCTCTCCGTTAGCAAGAATTATGACTAGAGCATTTAAAGTTGAGATTTAAAAAAGAACGGATCGGAAACCTTTCTCGTTTTGGTATACGCATATAAGCATATTGGGACTTCGTTTTATTCAGAGAAAGTCAAATCTCACCTTAATTTATTTGAAAGACCACGTTTACTGTCAAATATACCAGTGATACAACATGTTTATGGATCCAAAGATCTCACCAATCAAGGCATATCTCTGCATCGTATAGTGCTTTATCTCCAAATATAATGAAAGAAAGTTATTAACGTAGCTAGCATAAAAAGGTGTTTTATTTATTACAAACGACTTAAATAAATCTTATTCAAAATGTATTTGGGAGTGCCTCGAAAAGAATTTGTATTTTTCATGGTGTTTCAGATGATTTCTCAAGTTTAACATAGCATTCATCGAACACTTAACAGCTTCTTTCTATGTATCTATATATCAGGAATTAGAATTGAATATGTGTACTCTGGACATTTCCTAGGGCCAGACCAAATGCACCATTCACCATCATTTATGCGTAGGGTATAACACGCCGAAATTATTGAAATATTAAGCAACTCATATGTGTCATCTAAAATGAATAATTTGTTTTGTTCGATTGCAATTTTGCATTTTAAAGGTGCTTGTTTACAGATCTTAGGAAATTTGGAAAGTAAAAATAAATATCTCGCTTTTGAGATCTAACGCATATAAACTGCACATATTTAGATAATGATACGCTTCCTTGATTATTATGGTGTCACTTGCTACTCTTAGATGTATATCAATTTGCAATACAAAACCTTAATTGTTGCTACGAAATTTTATTTTGCTTTCTCAAATACTTTCATCTGTGAACAAGAATCATATCAATTTGATTCAAAACATTATATCATGTTATTTTATTTATATTTGTAATTAAGGTAAACATACTTATACAAGCGAAACATAATTGATGGCGGATAAGTGCATTGGGATGCAAATCCTTTTTAATGCTTGAAAACACTTAATAAAACCAACGATATGCGATATATAAAAGGAACATTAATTAAGCCGTTTTAATTTAATGGATTAGCGTTTTCAATTCTGTACTGTACACATGTCTTTCATGTGGTTTTCTAAGATATGAGATGATAATGTGCTATCCCCCCTGGATCATAGATAGACGTTTCAAGCTAAGATTAAATGAAATTTATCTTAACCCAATGCGTCGTATAAACGTCTTATGACTCACACTTAGCAACAAACTTAAAAACATTACAATAAAAGAAGGAATTGTCCGAGAATAGCCAGTTATCCTTTTGTCAAAATAGTTTCAGCAATCATTATGAGTACTTAGCTCTTTTCGTTCAATCTAAAGTTCGACTCATCTTATAATCCAATGTAAATGTGAGGAAGTAATTATATGTTCACATAATTGTCTTGTACAGTATAAGGAAAGATACTGATGTAAAATATATGCTCAAAAATAATCAACTGCATTGTTCGTTATTCATGGAGCTTGTCGCAATGATACGTTGATATAAAAGCAACAGCATGTATATGAAATGCTAACACACTTTGAACTTGAACTTGTACTTGTCCATATAGTGGTTCTCGTTGGCTCAAGTCAGCTACACATAACATGGATTGGCGACTAACTTGTTATCGTGGCGAACTTTTGGGTACATTAAGAGTATGACACACACACTCACTGCTAAATGTATACTTGATCACTTGCTCAATGCTGTATCAAAGAGTTTCCCGCGACATTATAAACGTTTGACGTACTCATGAATGAAAGTGTGACACAGGCATTAAAGGCCGGTGTA
This sequence comes from Cerastoderma edule, assembly GCA_947846245.1. Classification (NCBI taxonomy): domain Eukaryota; kingdom Metazoa; phylum Mollusca; class Bivalvia; order Cardiida; family Cardiidae; genus Cerastoderma; species Cerastoderma edule. The sequence goes on from OX401417.1 coordinate 20,163,075, forward strand.
CTTTTAAGGTCCATTCAATGTTGCAATTAATCTCCCCAATTAGTGATTTAACTATTGTCGTGAATCATGAATCTCTCATTAACCACAGTGGTATAACGTATTTGGTTGTCTTCTATTCTGGGAAGGTATGTTGTTTGTTTCACCGTAACGGGGTGTACGGTTTTACCGAAAATGGTCGCGATTTTCCGAAGGATGACGGAGTTTACCGTATTGTGGTGGAGTTTGTCGAAGTAAGACACGCCTCGCCTTCTATAAGAAAATAACATCTGCGCCGAAGTATTTGTCCGACGAAAAGCAGTCCTAATGACAAAAAAAAACCTGTTTGCCAAAATGCAGTGACTCTCTTATGTTAAGAAATTAATCAAAGTCACAAGTAATCCGTAAAATAAGGTACGGTGGTGTCTACGTGCGAGAATGGTCGTCAAGTTACAGCACAATCAAAATAACTAGTTTAAGGACAAAAAACTCCGATCTCTTTTAGAAACCATTACAAATTCAATTCAATATTATTATGAATCACATTCCTTTCATTCCAAAAAATCATTGCAAACATTTTAACAAAAAGGAGTCATATAAGAATGTTCACGGAGGAAATGACATAACATCTAACGGTAACTTACTGAAATGCGCGGTTTTCTCGTAAACGTTTTCTCTATGTAAAAATAGTGTCTTCATTCTATATTTTACCGTCTACTGTTGCATTCAATTCTTCCCAGTGACAATGTCCCAAATGAATGAATGAAGCTGAGATCCGTTGTCTGTATGTTTCCAATTCTAATAGTAAAAATGAAAATGTAATTAGGTTTATATTCAATAAGTTAAGCGCGTTGTCCAAAGATGTCCTGCGTGGAGCAGTGGTTAAGATGGTGGACTCGGGGTCCAGGGTTCGAGCCCCGCCCACACCTTTTGTTTCGTGAGAGATAGAGACCTTTGGTAAGTCACTTCAGAGCCCTAGCCTTGTACTGGGGGTTCCGGGAAAGCCGTAGGAGTCATTTCTATTAGTACATCATTTTGACGGGTAAATGTTACGCGCAATGAGTATATCCCCCTTTACCAGCATGGTTCTTACTGATTCCTTCATCATTTGCGGTAGTTGAACATTTGTTTGTTCTAAAAAAGTTTGTATGTCCTGGTAACAATGCCTTTAAACTATGGTATTCCTACTTAATTCAGCTGAACTCCGTATTCAATATTTGTATTTGGCGTTGTCCTTTATTTTCTACAACATACTTGTTAAAGGGGCCTTTGAATAAATAGAGTATGGCTTATTTGTTTTACACATGCATATCTCTCTAACTGCATGTAGGCCTACTATTCCGTTCGTTATGAATGAATCAGTCTTGCCAAAGTCATAGGCTTTCATCGATAATCAATATTCGATCACTCTTATGGCGCCTCGCGGTGTCTATATCTGTTCTCATCATCAGTAACACATTGCACTGAATGCGTAGGTGTGATTATTTTAGCAGTTGAAAATTGCATCGCTTCAACAGAATTTTACAATAATTCTTTCTTGTGGAGGACAGTGGTCCAGGGGTAGAGCGTCGGCTTCTGTGCACGAGGGTCGTGGGTTCGAATCCAGTGAAACGCGGGATCTGCCTTGCGAACTTTCAGTAATCCACATTCGGCGCGAGTACTGGTTATGTATCTAGGAAGCAGAATCGAGAGTGATTTATCTAAGTTGTAAGAACTTGTTTCACAATCGATGTAAAATAAATAAGTTTAAACATTAAACAGAATTTTAGTTGTATAACGATGCTTGCTTATACTAGGTGTATGTTTTATCTCAATATCATAAATAATCTCTATCTCAATATTTCCAATATTTTCTTTCTTGAATAATTTTCTCAATAGTTTCCATCTTGAATAATTTTCTCAATATTCTCCATCTTGATATTGCCAATAGTCTATCTCAATATTGGCAATGGTTTACGAAAACTGACTCAGAACTATCAATAAGGTGACTGCTAACTTTATAATTTTTGATGGGATCGAATACTAAGTGACTACAGCAAGTGAAAACACAATTTTCATAAGTGTCAGTATTCTCTTCTAAATTGTAAATAGTGAAACCGCAAATTTCCTTCAATCAAACAATGACATGTAAAATATATTCATACTCAGAAGTCACACAAAGAAAGAAAGAGTATTTTTATGTTAGCTCTTTTAAAGAAGCAAACGAATTCAATCGCCTTTCCAGCAGATGGCAAACTAATAGTATTGCGCCAAAGTGAGAATTTGCTTATTTTTAAAGATGTCGATAAAACAATACAATTTTTGTAATTTTGTTCAATATGCAATCGGAAGTATCCATTGAAAAAATAGGTCATTCAGGAAACGTCAATGTATCTACATTTATGTATGTACAGTAAATATGCGGCAGATTTCAAAAGCGATATTATGCTTTTGAATTAATATACAAGTTGATTCACTGTATTACCACTTTTAAGGATTAAAACGATATAATTTTGTTTCCAATAACCAGTTTCCTGTGCGTATCATATAAGGATACAGCTGTTGTGCAAGTTTAAAGAAGTCTTTATTTGACTTCCAAATGTCCTCACATATGTGAACAAGTACCTTTAAGCAAATGGCCGTCTACTACTGATTCCAGTTCAGCCCGGTAATAAACATCTTTATGCTGGAATGGGTTAGTTTTGTAAGGTCCACTTTCTCCTGCCGCCACTCCTTTGTTATCAAACATCCAGTTGCCCGGATATTAATAGTTTAACCAGGATGGACTTATTTTATGAAATATCACGAGGAGGCCGTCTCTCGTGAAAATCGAAATCTAGCATTACCATTCAATTTAAAGCGAGGAACTTTGGGTGGGATGATAAGTTCTCTGTTATCACCAGTAGGCCACGCTGGCCCAAACTGTAAGACTTTTTCCAACATTTGACTCTCAAAAAAAGAAAAAAGAAAAACATAAGGAGTGGTTGAAAGATACCTCATCACTGTAAAGATTTTTCTGCATATTTCTTTCGGGATAAACCGGTCTAAAAACGTGACACAAAAGATAACATTCCATATACGATTCAAGAATCCGCCACCAAGACGCGAAACAAGGAAACATGTCTGTATGATTATACATGGATCTATGGATATGAACGTGACAAAGGTTGGTCAAACCCATGATCAAAAGACAACATCAATATGAATAACGATACTTTATATATATGTATATATATTTAGTTAAAATAAAGTAACTAATTCAGCAGCAAAAGCGATATGCAAATCACAGATTAATTCCTTTGGTATTTATTTTTTCTTTACAACTGTCTACACCTCTCAAACCCTCCCACAGCCTCGCTCATTGGAAATGGTGTTTATTTGCAATAATTTGTAATTGTATAATATTCATACCTTGGAAGAAAATTAGATATGTCATCTTCTGTTTTTCCATCAATCACGCCTATTGTACGTTGTGTTAAGAAAATGTTTACTAATAAATCCATCACCAAACAATGACGACATATAACCACTTTGTTGCAAATAACACTGGAGAACACTGTGGGAAAAAGGAGAAATTGCTCGTCAAGAGCAATTTCTCCTTTTCCTACAATGTTTTCTGCACTATAAGAAGATTATTTTCCAATTTTATCACATTTTGAATATCGTCTGCAAACTCTTTCAATTTGGGACAGTCGAAAATTTGGTGTTTGGTAAAGGGTCAAGCTAGTTATGAGGAAGAACTTTTTGAATGTCCCCTCGTGTTGCATGTTTCACACCGGATTAGGATATCACCATAATTAAGCTGAAAGGTCATAGCTTAGTAGGATTTGCATCTATCAACAGCAGGTATTACTGTAATAACATTCTTTTTTTATGTTCCTTTTTTCTGATCGAATTTACAAACGGGAAACTTGGTCAACCTTTCATACAAACAATGAGCATGTGGCAAATGTGAAAGTAAACAATTTTATGTCCTTGAAAGATAGCCACCGATAAACGGGGTGTTTTAAGGAAGAATACCCATAATCCGTCATTTTGAAACTCATTCTGTCGTCGAATTTATTTTTCGGTCGTTCTCGGTATACATCGGTCGGGACCGGAGATATTCGCATTTTCAACATGTATAATTATGTAATTGTTATATGAGCCACTTGGTCTATCATAATTTGGCGGCAAAATGCTTACCGTCGAGATTTGTCAACAAGTGAAATACTCTACCCATATGTATCTCTAGGAAGGAAATCATAACACTAATTTAAAAATAAAATCATTATGATCCTTTTATACTTGACACCATTAAATGCTATATTCTTAGAAAAAAAGAGTATTTGTTTTGATGGGTCAATGTTCGATAAAGTCGAGCAATGCCTAATGTAAGACCGGAACTGTTCTTTTCATTTCTTTTTTAATCCTGTTCAAACTCATGTTATGCCCGGACCTGTTAAAAATATACATTGACCTTAAATATGCTTTCATCGTTCACCTTTGTTCAGTATGCCTTGTCATTTAAAAGGTTGAAAAACATCCGCCAATCGAAAATCAATTTTGATATTTCCCTTGACTTAAAACAGGATACTGACACATGGTATATAAAGTCTTATGAAAAATTGTAAGAAGAAACAAACGATTCATTCGCATCTCGCTGGAACAATGTAACAATAAAACAATGTAAGTTGCAACATTTTCTCTCTTTTTTTTTCAATATATGTAGAGGGAGATATCTTTGATAACAGATCCAAGATTATTAATTCGAAAATAGTAATCGTGTTAAGCTTATCATGTTGGGATTGAGTTTCGGGAATTTTGCTGTTGTTTAAAAATGATTTGTATTAGTAAAAGATCATTAACTTGCTTAACTGTGTTAAAGAACGAAAGCTGTTCACTTTAGTTTAATCATATTGCATCCATTCCCAAATCAGCTAAATGAAAAATTTACCGCAACATAGAAACATGTCTATAAAGATAGATATACGAAATACAACAATTAACTGCAATTAGAATGGATCACAAGTTACCTATTTAGGATAAATGTACCCCTATTTCGGGAGTCAAATTTATTAGTTAACCACTTTCGAAATCAGATAAAAAAAAACTCTGTATATCATTGTTTTATGTTATTCCAACCCTAAAAGTAAGAGAAGTTACAATAACAATGTCGAAGATTTAACAGAACGAATGCCGTTATAGAATCAATTTTATTTTATCACAAGAATGTTGAATGGGTTGAAATTTTAATTGGCGCTCTTCACTCATGGCATTTTTATTTCAATGTATAAATTTAGTAGCAGAATTCAAGGAAATTCATTTTGTAAATATAAATTCAAAATCAGACAAAATTCGGAAAATAGACTTGGTGAATGCCTTTGAACTGATCAAACTTTCATTATTTACATTTCTGTTCATTCTTTAACCAAACCAAAGTTTTCCATCAGGGGTGAACTGCTTTATCCCATCATCAAACAATAACGACATTTGACCAGTTTACTGCAGACGACTCTGGAAAACATAATGGGAAACGAAGCAATTGCTAATTTCTCCATTTCCTACAGTGTTTTCTGTCCTGTCAGACGAATATTTTTCAACTTCATCACATTTTAAAATGTCGTCTGCAAACTCTCTCAATGTGCGACAGTCGAAAATTTGGCGCTTGGTAAAGGGTTAAGACAACATTTCCACAATGTTTCATTATTTTTTGAAATCTCGTCTGCCAACTCTTTCAATTTGGTGCAGTCGAAAATTTGGCGTTTGGTAAAGGGTTAAATAAAGGGGTTACACGACCTTTTAGTATTAACAGGGACAGTATACGTGTTCCGCGTTGCGCCTTGGCTTTTTTTCACCGACATATTGTCATATTGAGTATCCTTAAGTCGGTCGCCCCTCGACTGCCCGAAAATCGGTTAACAATTAGAACGAAAACAGGAAGATAACGAAATCGAAACTAGATGGACCCGGTCATGGGAAAGTCACCCTTTCCGGTTAGGTGTCGTCCTAATTTAAGTTCTATGACCGTTTGCTCTTTACATATTCGTTCTCTATGGCTGTCATTTAGGCGTTTTCTTCGCGTTAAAAACAAATTGACATGCACGCACTATGAATACATGTAGTGAAAGTGTACAAATCATGCATGTTTATTTCAAGATAGTGTTCCCCATTTTTATCTAAAATTTGTAGCTTTCTTGTTGTTTGTATGTTTTTGTATGTAGGGAGGAAATGAAGATATGAAACAGGTTCTTGCTCACGACGAACCCTTTTAAGTTATATCGTGGTCACTATCAACGTTTTCAGTTTAAAACAAGTATATGGGTTGTAATGAGTTACTAAAAAAAAATCTCTTTTCAATAGCATTGAATGGCCAAGCATAAAAAATGAATATGATCTTTTTTAGATGAGTGTTGTTATTTCATTCGTAGGGACCAACCTATGGTAGAATACCCATAATCCGCCATTTTGAAACTCATTTTTGGTCAGATTACTTCGTTGATTCTCGGTATAGGTCGGACGAGGCCAGAACTATTCGGTGTAAAGCGATTTTTCGAAAATTACCTAGCATTCTAAGGGTTAATGGCGTCAAGCATATAGAATGATTACGTTTTATTCAGACGAGTATTGTTATCTCATAACTTCAAACTTATTCCGATAATTTCACATGTTAAACAATCTCAACAGTCAGCGTTTTACCAGCCAGTATGAGTTCAAAGCTCGAGGCTTGACGTAGCTCATACAAAAGATTCTGCTCCAGGTGAGGATCGAACTCACAACCTCCGCATAGCCTGGTCCCTCGTCGTACGAGGGGAGGTGTACTGTCTATAAGTACGGCGCGCTAACCGATTGCGCCACTGGAGCAGTTATCCACATAAAATCTACACCTCAAAATGATAGTGTATGTGTTGCACACCCAATGACACTGAGGGTATTAACCATTTTATTAGTATTTGTTAAAGCTTCCAAATACTCAGAAACAATATCTTACTGAGTATTACTTAAAAAGAGTCGTCTATTTTTACGCTCAATGCTCTCGTGTCTACAAACGATGAAGCTTTGTTAAAAAATCGTCAGTGTCCCATATTTTCAACAATTCTAGATATATACCATAACATACACTTTGGACAAGTCTTAATATCAGCCTAATCCGATAATGGTGACAAGGAAGATAAAGGCGTGTCATATGGCGTGGAGCTTTGACCGATTATTCGCCAATGTCCATAAATAGCCTGAGGACATCAGGCTCTTAATTAATGCGTAACTGAAAATAGAAAATCCGTGAACGAAACATCCATAAGTTTTTACGATATTTTATTTGAAACAAACAGATGTGTCGGTTCCCTTAAAAGTTGCTTGTTCACTGATGTGAGAGTAATTAGCACTTCACTTTTCTCTACATGATACGTACTATGGAAAAGTCATTGGAAGCAAAGTATGGTCGAGATTGAGTTCATAAAGCTTGTTCATAGTGAATTAGTATGCATTTAGATCCAAAAACGTTGCAACGTTATTATCATCTAAAAGCAAAGTATGTTCGAGATTGAGTTCATAAAGCTTGTTCATAGTGAATTAGTATGCATTTAGGTCCAAAAGCGTTGCAACGTTATTATTATCTAAAAGCAAAGTATGTTCGAGATTGCGTTCATAAAGCTTGTTCATTGTCAATTTGTATGCATTTAGATCCAAAAACGTTGCAACGTTATTATTATCTAGAAGCAAAGTATGTTCGAGATTGCGTTCATAAAGCTTGTTCATTGTCAATTTGTATGCATTTAGATCCAAAAACGTTGCAACGTTATTATTATCTAGAAGCAAAGTATGTTCGAGATTGAGTTCATAAAGCTTGTTCATACTGAATTTGTATGCATTTAGATCCAAAAACGTTGCAACGTTATTATTATCTAGAAGCAAAGTATGTTCGAGATTGAGTTCATAAAGCTTGTTCATAGTGAATGTGTATGCATTTAGATCCAAAAGCGTTGCAACGTTATTATTATTTAACGCATATATTGACTACAAATAGCTTAAATTATAGTCATTAGCATTCATTATCTACTTTTTGCTGTATATCGAACTAAAAAGGTATAAGTGTATTTTTGCAACGGCATTTTAATTTGCCTTTCAACTTGTCTTTGAACAAGCAACTTAGATCGTAATTACTGATCGCAACAAAAATATTTGTTTATTTTGCTATTTCGACCATGGATTATTTCCCTTTGTTTAAAAATGTAACATTTGACCGATCTTCTGCAATTACGGTGTTTAAGTCTTTAATCAATCAATGAAACTCACTTAAATTCGTAATCGTCTACCGATTTAATAAAAAAGATAACCTAACTAAATCGATAAATAAAGAATTCACTCATAACGGGTTTAGAGATTATTTTGTCACTTGTGTTTAATCATTTTCACTATTCAAATAGATAATATCTTATTGCGCTAACTTTTGTGACTTTATACCTTTTGGTCGTACATTAAGTCTTGTGTTTTTGTTGCACTAATTACAGTTTTAAAAAGTTGTGTTATATAGAAAGGTAATGTATCGTATTCCATCGAAAATACTCGTATCAAAAAGCAGGAACAGCTTTGAGTACAATGTATTGTCCGACTAGGTCTGTGGTAGAATTACAGGATACATACGTGCTTGCACTGTCTGTTGTCATATAAGAAGCGAACCCGCCCACCCATGTCAGTATTGCCCAAGTATTTTGAACCATGCGGTACAAGGACCAACCATGATATCATCCTGTCTGAACAGCACATTGAATTAATCAATCTGTCGGTTAATCATCCTATCAATTAATCATGCAGTTAATTATTCACCTATTCTTTGAAAAATACATGCATTAAGGTGGAGCATTAGAAGACATTTGATTAAGGTAACCCATCCCTCTTTCGTCATGTTGGTACTTGTATACATCGTCATGTTTATCGGTTACAATCGTTAGCCAAGTATTCTAACGAAGGAATCACTTTCATGAAGTCGAAGTTTTAATGATGGCGTTGTTTTTTTCTGTTAATTTTCGTCGGTATAGAGCGTAGCAACGAAATACTAATCTCATGACATAACATGTTCTATTAACATGATAACTTGTTCTTTATCTAACTGGCACAACTGTTGAACGAGTCTTGCACGGATGTTAAAGATTTTATTTTAATTTTCAAATAAAAGCACACCAATTCTTCGTTCTTATTGCATGCCTTTGATAATGATTATTGTCGTAAGGTTTGCTTTTTATCACCAAACGCTTTTCCGAGTATATAACAAAGCTATCTTTGTTTCCAGCAATGTCACAAAAACCAGAATCTTGTCTTATTTAGAGTAGATTCCTGAGACATTTTAAGGTCAACTTTTGCTTGGTGTGTCAGGCCAAAAATGGAATCCTCATATTCCTGAAATAAGTAAACAATTCTTAAAAAAAAAATGCGAGAACATCTTGTTAGATATTGCTTATCACCAATAAGGACTTCTTTAGTTACAGCCTTTTCATTTATCTGCTGTACTTTGCGTGAGTGTTTGTGCTTATGCTCTATTTAACCCATTACCAAACAATAACGATATTTGACCACTTTGTAGCAGACGACTCTGAAAATATTGTGGGAAAAGGAGAAATTGCTCGTTAAGAACCATTTCTCATTTTCCCACAATGTTTTCTACTCTATCAGAAGAGTATTTTTCAATTTCATCACATTTTGAATTGTCGTCTGCAAACTCAATCAATTTGGGTCAGTCGAACATTTGGCGTTTTGTAAAGCGTTAACGTTAAAATCTTTTTCGAGAGTACTTTTAGAAAATGTTTCACGTAATGGCACAAAAGGGATTATTTCGCCACAACAGTCTGGTCTCTCCATATGTCGTCTGCTAATAATAATCCCTTTGAAGGACGGGCTTTGTTGTGTTCATTGATATTTTCCATTCAATCGCTCCACGCCGCGGCCATTGAAGTCACGTGTGTGTGGGAGTGTATTTTCATTGGATGGGATTGGCCCCGGAATGTTATCTATAGAGTGGCCGCCATGTTCATTCATAAATTTACACACTACACCAAAGGCGTAGCCTTGTACGAATACGAAACTACCGTCATGTTCCGAGTGTATGCTCCCAATCTGAACACATTGGGTTTATCCAATGAAAACACCTCTGAAATAATAGGGATGACGCCATATTGTTTCCCGCGAGAATGACGTCACTTTACTTTCGTTTTTAAAAATAGATCTTAAATGTGAAATCTTAAAAGTCGTTAAATTTGATCGAGGAAACAACTATGCATGTCACAACAACTGTTTCGCCATTTGGTATGAGTTACTGATAAAAAATGATTTAACAGGATGTTCAACACTTCCATACACATTGAACTACTTAACGTGCACGCTTAGAAAAATGTGTTAATTGGCGGATGCCGATTCACCCGAAAAATTGTAACCCTACACTTATATCCAAGGTGTATTTCACAGCTCACGGAAATACCCGAGTAGTTCCGATTGGTATGCTCCATGCGAGTTGGGTGGGGAATGGCGAAATCTAGTGTTGTGAGAACTTGTGGTCAGATCCTTTTGCCATAACTTGTATATTTTTTATATGTATGTTCACTGTAAAGAGAAATTGTCAATACAATATGTTTAAAGTTCAAGGTGTGGTAAAGCATTTTTTTTTGTTATTTTACCTGAGTACTTTTACAGTGACCAAGCTAATCACCTTAAAATGATTAAAGATGGGAAAGCGCATTGTGAAAAGGCAAAATCACAATCAATGAATTTAAACATAAATAAATTCACCAATCGAACCTTCAATAGTTTGATAACCTTTACAAAATTCCAAGACTACCTTGTTTTATACTCACCATTTATCATGTGCATACAAATGTTTGCTGACGACTGGCTGTACTCATTATTTCAACCTGTATGTCCATATTTTCGTGTGATTTAGGGAGAAATTCTAAGTTATTTTTCGCCTTGATTAAGCATAGATTTACATAGATAATGGAAAGGGCAGTTTTTCTTTTCAAAAGTCAAGATATACCGTTGTTTTTACAAAAATTATTTCACGTAGTTAAACATAAAGGCGGTAGGATCTTTTTCCTTTACAAATGCTGTAATTACTAATTTTAAACTTAAATCGATGTGTTTTGAAATTGCACCACATGGGGTGTTCAGGTTTGTTCGTTTTGTTGAAGTAGTCAGCAACTCCTTCCCTTTACATAACAACTGTGAAGTTTTTATTTCCAACATCGCGCAATTACCAGTCGACAAAACCCCACCCATATATTTGTCGGAGTTTTCTTTTAACAAATATAGCCATTGAAAACAATATTTGCGAGCACACATGCATTTGTTTGTCGGAGTTTTGTACACCATTTTGTTGGGTAAACCGTTATGATATTCAAGTCGAAGCGTGTTGGCGACTGGTCAATGATAGACGAGGGAGCGCTGTACTGGAACACGTCCCATGAACTACCCTATAGAAGTATCATTTCATGAATGAACGCGTTCGTATGACTTATTCCATGCCCTGGATAATGACTCGAGTAATTGAAACCATGATAAGCCCATTTCGGCTGGTTATATTGAGTGTAGACCCACGTACACTACTGCACGATTTAGATAGGTTATCCATTAAACTTGTTTAAGAGAAAGCATAAGGATTAAAAGTCAATACCATCTGTCGGCCTACAATTGTTAGCCTTTCGTGCCGCACCTTCTTGTTTTGAGACACTTGTTGTATGGCATCCGAAAGAATACTTGAGACATAAAAGATAACACAGAACTAGCAGTAGTTACTACCTTTTTTCATTTTCCAGTCCTTCAAAATGTAATGGGTGCAAGCAAGTTCTCTGAAATTAGAAACTTTATGAATTCAAATAACTAATGAATAGCATGTAAAAGCTAGCTCTCTGTCGACACTTTACGCTTGTCCATTGAGGACATATACGAATGAAAGTTTTTCCCTCTTTTTTGGTCGAGTCAATTGTAAACGTGGTCGGTAGAATATGTATTCTTACTCTATTTTGGACTCATCCAACGTTTGAGTTTATCTTTGTGGCATGCCATGTCAAATTACTTGGATAATCTTTTTCGTCAATTAAGAAACGTTAAATGAGTAATTGATTAGATGATAGCAATGAGAATATTTGTGATTAAAACGATAATTTTCTCTTAGCATCGTGTAGTAAATTCACTCTTTTGAGAACGCTAAACTCTCTAAACACTCATCTTCGTGCCATACTCGATAAAGGGCTGTTTTAACGCGTTCCGGTTCAATGTGGCCCATGTGGTTTCAATCCGGTTAGCTAAGGGAAGGTCCGGACTAGCTGAGCGGGAAGCTGAATCATTTCCATGTCGACCGGATTACTAAGGATCGGCCCGCAACGACTTAACTCCTCCTTTGATGCGCAATGCAGTGTTTAATTATGAATAAGCTTCAGATGACAAGAAAGCATTGTAATTTCAAAGAGAGCTTGATTTACATATTCAATTGTTTAATGTCCTTGATCGTCATGGGCCGGTATAATCTATATGACGAGGTCTTGAAAACATCTATTTTATTTTAAAAGGATTATTCACATTTTTCTTCACATATGCTTCTTTTTTCGTTTTTCTTTTGATTAGGCTAAACAAGAAATGGCTTGCACTACGTTATAAACTTTTTGTCACAACTTTTCAATTCCCTTGATCCTAGGTATTTATTTACACCGGAAATATGGTGTTAATAAACTTCTTTACATTTCTGTTAATCCTTTTAATTTGGGTTCGCCTTACTTTTCGGAAAGGGAAAATGGATCCGCAATGTACAGATTGGATCGTGACAGTTCTTCCCTTTTGGATACCCACATCCCCTCATGTGACACTTTTTGGCATGTGAGTCATGAATGGAAATACTATCCAATGCGCGTAGCTTGGCTTACGCACGTACGCATGTGCATAAAGTTGTTTTGCAATCATTTTATTAAATCGTGTCTAAACTGATGGTAAAAAATGAGTGTCTTGAAATAAAATCATATGTAAGCGATGTATTTCATAGCTTTTACTTCATGAAATAGCGACAAGGAAGCACAATATCGCACCTACGTAAAATTTATTCCAGGCAGCATGTACAGGACACCCTAGTTCAAGTGGGAAATATTTCTCTATTAGCCTCAGTTACACGAGATTCCCAAACTAATGGATCTTCGTTTCCGAGGGGTTGAGGAGACGAACTTTCATTGTGTAAGATTAACTTCGATTTCTTTCTGCCTCGATCTTTGTGTAGTCATTCAGGAAGACGAACCATTGATTAAACCGAGTCGATGTCTCAACTTATCATATTTTCTAATGACTTGCAGAAGAAATGTTCTTCCGAGAAATTAATTCTAAGAATCAAAGTATAAGGCTAAGCATTTCCATAGACACATAAGCCTACCGACATTACACCCAATAAACAACACGTCCATGAATACCAGCGTACCAAATACCATTACCGCGTGCCCTATTATATAACATAATGGTCATAGATTGAAGTATCATCCATCAGACATATTGATACGGAAGCAGGCATGATGCAACCCGCGGGGTCGAGAATTGCGCGGGGTCGGCGGGGATAAAGGTGACGTAACCCCTGTCTGCGCATTGACCTTACACGGGGGTCAGGACCCGGGGACCGAGGGGTCAATGTTGCGGTAGGGTCGGGTGAATCGCTGGTCAGTCTTTGTTACCCGCCCGAGAGGCTGACCGCAAATGACCGGCGTCGAGAGATTACTGCCCACTTCGTATTGATGTAAAACTTCACAACTCGCGGTCAACAAAGGTTAAACCGCGGTCCCACGTGGAACATGGTTTTCCTTTTACCCCACCCCCTATGTTTCTCATTAAGGAAAACTTAACCCTTTACCAAACGCCAAATTTTACACTGTCCCAAATTGAAAAAGTTTTCAAACCATATTTCAAACAGTAATGAAATTGAAACGTTCTCTTCTGATAGGGTGGAAAACGTTGTGGGTAAAGGAGAAATTGCTCATAACGAGTAATTTCACGTTTTCCCACTATGTTTTCCGGAATCGTCTACAACGAACTGGTCCAATATCGTTATTGTTTGGTAAAGGGTTAAGGTCGATACTTGTGGAATTGTTTTCTCTAATTCTACCCTGCTCACTTGAAAGAAAAACATCAAAGGGTTATCGGACGATGGAACGAAATACGAATATCGTGGATGTTGATGTTAAACAAAATATCTAAGTTAAAATTATACGCAACAATCGAAAAGTCCTATCACGGATTGTTTCAATCTGAACACGTCAGGTTTATCCAATGAACAATCTGAACACATCGGGTTTATCCAATAGAAAACACCTTGAATGATGAAATTGTTTCAAAAAGATCTTGAATGTAAAATAAAGTCGTTAAATTTGATTGAGGAAACAAGTATACATGTCACAACAACAACATGAGTTACCAAAGGATGTACTTCCATACACGGCATGTGTTAATTGGCGGATGCCGATTTACCCGAAAAATTGTAACCCTACACTTATATCCGAGGTGTATTTCACAGCTTACGGAAATACCCGAGTAGTTCCGATTGTCCAATGAAAACACCCAACTCACGGAAATACCCGAGTAGTTCCGATTAGGGTGTTTGTGAAGATGTTGTGAGAAGCACCTTTAAACGGGTCGATCCCTTGAATTAACGTACATGTAAAAATCAGAGGTGACCTCCATATAGTTGTGTTAGACAAGTTTAAATTCGAAGCAGCGATAGACGACAAGAAATATAAGATAAAATAAGATAAGATAAGAAATATGTTTTTATAGTGACTTGTGCATATACAACATATATAAATACATGGTAAACGGAAACGGAAAAAGCACCCGGCCCGGTGGGTCTATAAGTCACCTTTAATGTTAAAAACAAAATGACTACCTATATACTTAAGTACACTTTAAATGGTTACCCTTCATACAGATTTGGTATTGATCGTACAAGTATGAAACAGGACATTAAGAGATAGGAAGAAATCAATTTCGACAACTTAAGAACTTGTAAATTGGACATATCTTGCATATTTCAATTTATTCGAAATTTCTTTTGTACTGATAGTATGTGTTTGAATATTGTATTTTTCGAGAGAAAAAATGCACTCGTGTATTTCGGCTTACGCGCAATCCAAAGCACACTCGTGCAATTTCATATATGAACTATGGAATACTCCTTTAAGCTTCCAATTGCTAAATGACAAAACATTATTTCATCAATCGCGTGATTTATTTCTACAGTTGTCCGTTACTAATTCCTCGGAGTTTGTGGGGGAAGGACAGAGTGATAGGTTTGCACGGAAACCACTTCAATGACCGATCCCGTCGTCTGCAGATTTGCAAGACCTCAAAAAGAAATAACATCATTAAACAAATTAAAAATCTATAATCAATAGTGGAAGGAATTAAACGTTAACGAGGACTGTGAGCGATCGATACAAATCGAGTGCGCCAACTTAGGTGACAAAGGAAGGTTAATCGGTGCTCGTTAATGTAGAAGGGGGAGATCTATATCTTCGTAAACCTATCGGATGATATTATGAATGTATGGGTTTTAAAACAGACGACATTTGGAAATATTGGTGATAAAGGAGAAATTGCTCTAACGAGCAATTTCTTCTTTATCACCAATACCTCTTACCCTATCTGAGAACTATATTATTTACAAGCAAGTTAATATCCATTCAATCTGTCGTCTGCAAATTGTATCGTCTGAAAATTCTTTCGAATCGAGGCAATCCAAAATGTACGTTTTGGCAAAGTGTTAAAACAGGAAGTATGACAGGTCGCAGGGTGATTCTACTGATTTCGTGGAAGACATTTTCGCTTCCAATTCTAGTTTTCTTCTTATCTTTAAAAACAAAACAGTTCTTTACAAACATATCTCTCTACCCGTTGGTTCATTGTGGACATTGTCGTAACGGGGTCCACGCATGCGCTTTGGTAATAATTCGATTTGACATCCAGTCTTGTATGAACTCATGTGAACCCATTCACACCATCCTAATTCATCCTGTTCGAATCATGGCATCCGAAAACTAGGTCTATATTAAGGAATTTTAGCCATAAAGGAACCACGGCTTCATCTTGCAAGTATTATTCGTTAAAATTCAACTTAATGAGTATTTCAGAAGATCAATTGCTCTTTGTTCTAGTTGGTAGAGTTTTGAAAGTAAGTAACTTCATAAGCAATACGAGGCCAAGATGACAAAATATGTGTTTGAGAACATCCCATATCATTCCCTTATACCCATCTACTGCCTTCACTTGGGGACAACCGTTTCGTTTTTCAAATGTTATCCCTAAAGATGTTAAAGTTTCCTTTTGAAACAATAGGTATGAATTCAAAAGTGGGAAATGTTCGGTTCGGGATCGTCCTTGGTGGTTTCGTCATACTTATCTAGATCGACACATGCAAGTCGAGTCATGCAAGTTCGTATGCACCTGTCCCAGAGATCTTATGTAGGTTCGATTGTACCCGAACGTGGGATCGGACCGGATCTGACTTGGAATGGGGAATGTATCCAAGTTCAAAGGATAGATTGACATGCGTTCGTTACATTGAAATACAAAGCAAACTCACGTTGCCGGTGTTTTTATATGTTTTAATCGCTGAACTCTTGGAAAATAATTTATTAATTCTGGTTTCTGATAAGTGAAATTTTGACACAGTTTTCCCTGTTTCCTTTCTCTTCATTTACTTGTCGATTCATTCATATGTTCATTTTTAAGCGTGCATCTTATGTATTTCATTTACTCCACGTAAAACCGAAAGAACAAACACACAAGAATCCTTATTTTTTTTTAAATACTTTTTATATTTATCGGAAACAAAGCAAGTAATTCCTTAGATTAAAATAGTATGATAGCATCTTAAAAAGTTGTTTGGGCCACGTTTTAATTCTATTTGTTTAACATTATGACTATGTACTACGAACCGTGTACTCATCAAATAAACTGTATATTCTGCTCTGTTCTGTTTGTGCAATAAGAATTGTAGTTTGCACTCGAACAGACAGTGTCATGGTAATCCGATTGATCATTTCCTCGCAATGACTGAGGATTAACGCGATATTTTATCGGGGCTATTTATGAGTTGGGTGAGAAATTGGATGGATCTGTTCAATAATTGCGCCTCTAGATGCATCTTGGGGGATGTTTATTGTACTAGAACCACCGGAAAATCTATCTGCTTAACCCTTTACCAAACGCCAAATGTTCGACTGTCCTAAAATGAAAGAGAGTGCAGACGACATTTCAAAATGTGATGAAATTTGAAAACGATCTTTTGATAGGACATAAAACATTTTGGAAAAGGAGAAATTGCTCGTAACGAGCAATTTCTCCATTGCCCACAATGTGTCCAAGAGTCGTCTGCAACAAACTGGTCAAATGTTGTTATTGTTTGGTAATGCGTTAAGACTCAAAAATGTGTAACACCAGATCGGTCCCTATAATCTGCAAGTACAGATTCGCAGCGACGCCTTTGAATAGGCAACTGTTAGGATTTCACAAAGTGAAAACCTATCAAATGCGTTAAGCGTTGATCTAGATCAGCCAGTGTTGTTGGTACATAAACACATTCATTAATAGCATTTTTACACTTTTCTCCTTAAGGAATATAATGTAAAAAAAAACAATGTTCAAAAATACTTTACTGTATTCTTTTTAAGTTATGGTGTTTGACATAATGCTATGTTAATAATGGAAACATTATCATATATGGAAACAACTTGTTTAAGTTACGCTAATAAACTTTTGAACCTGACCTTGGTACCGGCAGATCAGGTGCAGGCCGATACGACATTACTCAAGGATACGTTTTCGTCTGCCTCTTGCCACACGTAATAATATGGTAATGTGTCTGCATTAGCCTTCGAGGGGGGTATTCTACTTGATTGACCTTAGCAAAGTTGGTTGAACTTGTTTATAATCAATTTAAAAAAAAAAAATAACTGCTAATTCGATTATATTTAAGAATTTAATGGTATTGTATGTTTTTATATTTATATATTTTCTCGACTCATTTACGACTTGCTATAAACGTTAGCATGGACTTATATCTAATCAATTTGGAAAACGAACTGCGAATTCCCTTATCCTTAAAAATTTAGTGGTGCGGTATGTTTAACATATAGGCCTCTATTCGAAACGTTACCTAATCGATATTACAACGATATGCAAATACTCAAAATTGTCAACCATTGTGTTAGTTTATCAGCATAAGAGGGGTGTTCGAAAAGTATCCGGAAAACGTTCATAACTTATGTATTAATGCGAATATTCGATTTTCAAAATTGATACTTTGATACTCTCGTACATATGCTCTTTTACGTAATTATTGAATATTTTAGCTGAGCATGTCTCCCCTGCAAAGCGCTGACAACATAATGAACAGCTGTGACATGTGCATTAACATAACCCTTATAATGCTGGAACCGACTTCATGCTTAAGCAAACAGGTTAGATCCAGGCCAGCCGCCAAGTAAATTGGCGGCTGGCTTCTGATCTAACATGTTTGCTAGTCTGCGTATCTTTCCTCATCAAAATTAAGCATATTTGATATTCAAGGTTGTGGAAGCAGACCACACAAATAATTTATTTCTAGAGAATTACCCAGCATTAAGCTTGCAGTATAGGAAAGACCTCAAGGCAACACCTGCAATTGACATCTCTCTTGAACAACCAAAACATATATTGTAGAGAATTCTAACAATAGAGGGGTAGGCAAATATTGGTAAGTTCATGAAGATAGTATGAAAATCCCCCTTTTATCTTAGAATTTATTGAAGATTTTAATCTTATAGATGACAATAGTTCAAAAAGACAACATATGGATGTACTTTAAGGATCATTTATCAAGATGATTGGGTGAAAACTGCAACTCAATAAATGTGGTTTACAGCAGGGAAGTATTTGAGTGCATTGACTGCACCTATCGACTTCATCTAACAAAATATAAATTTGCACTGGGAATATGATATACATAATCGAATTAGTCAACTCGAGTCAATATCGAAACACCAATAATTCTGAGTTCTGATTGGACGGTATTCAACTTGGTTCGCTTATAAACAAACTTATCAAAGAGTACTGCAATACATCGTATGAAACTGAATAGTTCCGGGCCCCACCGATGTATGCCGAGAACGACCGAAGTAATCGGACAAAAGAAAATGATTCAAAATGGCAGATTATTCATATTCTACCTTAATTGCTTCTAAGAGTATAGTACAGTTCTTGTAAGGAATTAACAGCATTGATATGTTGAACCCGGATGTTGGTTAACCCTTTATCAAACACCAAATTTTCGACTGTCCGAAATTGAAAGAGTTTGCAGACGACACTTCAAAATTTGATGAAGATGAAAAACAATCTTCTGATAGGACAGAAAACGTTGTGGAAAAAGGAGAAATTGCTCGTTAAGAGCAATTTCTCCTTTTCCCACATTGTTTTCCAGAGTCGTCTTTAACATACTGGTAATTGTCGTTATTGTTTGGTAATGGGATTCGAAAGCGAGGTTAACACAAAATAATGCAGATATCAGCATATTATGTTAAGATCAGCAGGATGAGTTAAATAAGCACGGATCGAAGAATGAAGTCACTTGAGGGTTCTAACGAAGTCATTTCGTGCATTTCGCTACAAGCTGCCATTAGTTCTAAACACGCGTCGGTCGATCATTTCTCCATATAAAGTCTCCCATAGAAGTGGAGTTCCTGATCTTTCTCAAAGGCATCAATGGCTCATATTCTTATCAGTGCTTTCTGATCCGACGCCATGTTAATTTAATAAAGATGCGTATTAACCAAGAAATGGTTAAAGTATCCCAAAGCGAGCCATCTTGCCCTTGATCACATTCGAACGGGCCAACCGCTTTATGTTGTTAAAGCTTGTGACCCAATCCTTTTGCATCATAATATAAAATATGATAACAATTCTTAGTGTTCTATATGTGTTGTTTTTGCGTATGTTTAGTCTGGTTAAATGTTGTACTGAAATCAAATGAATGTGTTTTCGTTGCAATGGAATACGATAAAACTAAACAGAGTGTACATTTGCTATGCCGACTAGGTACGGATCTGAATGCTATAGTAGTTGGGATCTGAATGCTATAGTAGTTGGGATCTGAATGCTATAGTAAGTGGGATCTGAATGCTATAGTAGTTGGGATCTGAATGTTATAGTAGTTGGGATCTGAATGCTATAGTAGTTGGGATCTGAATGCTATAGTAGTTGGGATCTGAATGATTTAGTAGTTGGGATCTGAATGCTATAGTAGTTGGGATCTGAATGCTATAGTAGTTGGGATCTGAATGCTATAGTAGTTGGGATACACGTATTTGCATGGTGCGTTTTGTCGATCGTTAGCACGCGCTTTATAACATGCAATCGCTAATTAACCCTTTCATGCCAGTTTTACAACGATAGTTAGTACTATAATATAAAATCAAGGTAATATAACGACAGCATATATTGATCCCAATGTTAAGAGGCGCTCCATTTTTACCATGATTAAGCTTATTGGGAAGTTTCGCGTGCGTCATTGATACAGTTTTGACCAAATGCCCATGTTTTTGCATCTTTTTCTTATAATGCCTAAAGAAGCGTTCCCTGTTTAAGGCTACACAACCATCAGGGATTATCTATTGACCCTTAGAATGCTAGGTAATTTTTTAAAAATATATTTTTGTCTCGTCTGCTTTCTAAATCCTTAAAAATCTGCCTGATTTCGATAAGGAATGGTACTCAGAGAAGCAAACAGGTTGGATCACAGGCCAGCCGCCAAGTAAATTGGCGGCTGGCCTGGATCCAACCTGTTTGCATAAGCATGAAGTCGGTTCCAGCACTATAAGGTTTAAACTATTACCAAACGACTGTCCCAAATTAAAAGAGTTTGCAGACGACGTTTCAAAATGGGATGAATTTGAAAAATAGTCTTCCGATAGGGCAGAAAACTATTGTTGGAAAAGGAGAAATTGCTCGTTAAGAGCAATTTCTCCTTTTTCAACAATGTTTTCCAGAGTCGTCTGCAACAAACTGGTCAAATATCGTTATTGGTTGGTAACGGGTTAATGATTTAGTGATAAACAGGGGAATGGGAGCCACTCCTTACTGTTTCGTGTCGGTTCTAATGATATAGGAAACAGAGCCGGGATCAAGGAACGATGTGCAGACAGACAGAGGGTGCGCATGTTGCGTCACGTGACATGATGCACGCCAGTGAGTGTGCGCAACTTGTCTCGACATTTTACCGAGTTGCACGCAAGACAAAGATTAAGCATGGCAATAGTTTAGTTGAGTTCAATCATATTTTAATGCATTATTCTTACATGTATTACAAGACATACATGTATACAACATATACAACCAGAATGTTTCTCGTGTGACTTGTTCCGAAATGGCCGGTTCGTGAGCCGCCAGCTAGTTGAATTTAATGGTTACCGACTAATATCCGCCAGGCGCCTGGCATAGTGATAGAAGTTGGGAGGTACTTCTACTTTGGGAGGTGTAATCAGTGAAAAGTATCTCATAAGCCAAAAACTTGCTGGCCCTTTCAATAGAGGTGACACTTTGAATAGAATAACCTTTACCTTTTACAACAAATAAATAAACATGTATTGAAAGAAGGCATGAGAAGGCAAAAAGAAACAATTACATTTGGATTGGGCCACCAGTTATTGCAACATAAGCGATTGGCCCTCCTCTAAATCATGGCCATGAAGCATACTGCCTGATAAAATTGGTGCTTCAAACATACTTTGTGACAATGTTATGTTTAATCTTTGGATACCCAGACACAAACTCCTTACAGTGATCTCCCCTTGGTACAATAAATCGGTCTCTGCCACCACAAGATTTTTGTTCAGATTGTGATGAAATTTAAATGATTTTCCTTTTCTTTTCTTTTTTTCGAATATAGATTATATATTCTTTAGTGTTAATATCTGACCAGTTGAATTGATAATTAGTTCATTTTTATTACATATAAAGCACAAGTGGATGATTTTCATGGGTGTCGCCGTAATCTTTAAAGACCTTCTTTGTCTTGTAAGCAGATGATCATGTGACATTGGTGGTGGAAGCGATCAATCCTATAAAGGGGAAATCGCTCTGAAGAGGACAATAATCTCTCTGAAAAACGAAAAGAGCAAATATTTCTTCACTAAGAAGACACATTCAGAGAGATACCTGATATGGGTAAAATGTGCAACGTTGTTATTTCTTGTCTCAAACCTTAGAATGCTGATTTTCTAAAAAATATACCTTTTTGGTGTCTGCTTTCCAAAATCTTGAATATCTGCTTGATTTTAACGAGGTAAGATACTCAGACTAGCAAACAGGTTAGATCACAGGCCAGTCACCAATTTACTTGGCGGCTGGCCTGTGGTCTAACCTATTTGCTTAAGGATTAAGTCGGTTCCAGCACTATAAGGGTTAAACATTTGGTTAAGGACCGCCCGTTCTATAATTCATATGTACGGCTGTATCATTAATTAATAAACGGATTCGAACGTCTACGTGCATGTTAACGTGTAGGTATTCTGTTTTCTGTAGCCTCCAATACAGTTCGTTTCCTTTCTGATTTTCTTGTAATTAGAAATCAACTACGAATAATGAATCAATTGGCTTTGTACAATTTTACAATGTCGCATACGATGGAATTCACTATGTCGCATACAGAAGTACTGTGAACGTTTTTATTCCAAAAATGTTTGTTTTCATACAAAAAGTAATCTAGGCCGGGCATTTTTTATTTTGATGAAAAACAACAACATAACATTAATTAGGATAGGAACGATCTTTATCGTTTTCTTCGACACATGTATATACGAGTATGTAACTTTTAAAAGCAATTGTATTGCGGTTTCTCTCACTACGGGATGGTAATACTCAAATGGTAGAAACTTGCAATAGTAATTCACAAAATTTAACGGTGACGATATTCTTTAAAGATCAAATTGTATCCGCAAGTAAGATGCTCACAAGTGATTTCCAAGTAATGTAGGGTTGATATTTGAAAAAATGAACGAGTCATTTATATATAGAGCTATGAACCACTGTACTTAGAGCTATGGTTCACTGTTCTATGTTCAAATCAGATTAGATCTAGTTTGAATCTAATACTTTGAGGCGACTTAGATGTATATGATACTACTGTGTTATGAAGAAAATTAACATATGACAAAGGACAATATTCTTCACATTTCAAATATCGGATTTTGGAATAAAGACTTCCATACAACATGTTGCCCATGAAAGAAAGATGTGGGAACACTCAAACGGTATGGCCGCTCCTCTTTAGTGGGCTTTATTTCATCTGTATTAAACGTGGACTATAACTCCGCTTGATCAGTCTATGTTGTTCTCCCCATCTTCTGATCTAAAGCGACATTTTTACGAAAAAGTCCCATAGTATCGGTTTTGTACAGACTGACCCTTTGATAACCTTGATCTGTGATAGTTTGAATACATTGACGTCCTGTGTCCGACGTTGGTTGATATGGGACTATATTTAAACGCGGATGCGTTTTAATCACGTTTTGTCAAAGAGCGAATTAAATGTTGACAGAGCAATTGGATTAACAAAGGTCGTGCATATTTGTTTGATTTTGATTGGACGGCGTTGTTGATGACGTAATACGATTGGTTTGTTTGTTAACATCCTTTATGCGGTCTCGCTCAGCTCAAATTGGATGTAATTCGACTTGATATACGCGTTGAATGACGAACAACGTTTATTGTCTTGAAAGAATGGTGCGGATGGAAGAACGATGCCTAATTTAAACAGTTGTTCATCAATTCATTTTGTCTCGACTATGTTAATCAGGTTGCATGCCCTTTAAATAATTAGCGTTCGTGAACGAAAGGTGCTCGTCGGAGCGAAGGTTTTTTCCGGACATGGCCGAGTGGAAACGGAAACCGATTGTAGGGCCTGTTGACGATGGTTGTAACACGTGACGTAATTCGACAAGGATTGACACTTCACCCACCATGGAGGGACATATCCATATACATTTATCTCGTAAAAATCTGTTATCTAGGTATTCATATTGATGTTATATAGAGATTCCGCGTCACACGTAAAATGTATGCTTGATAAAGATTGCTAGATAGATGGATATATGCTTTATTGATACATAAGGTCATAGGCCCATCAGTACACAAGTAGTTAACACTAAAGAGACACACCAGTATCGTGCTAGGCCCTAATGTAGGATATAGTTGCAATACGTCAAAATACTTTACCATATTGTACTGAGGCCGTCTTGACAAAATGTGATTTTGCTTGTCATAAGCAATATCTTCTTTAGTCATGTTAGTTCCTAAAGTACAATTGTAGTTTGGTACATGTTGAGCAAAGTATATCGCTTTGGGGTAAATGGTTCAAATTTTAGTTTTCAATATTTGACAATCGGGAATAAACATAATTAAAGCTACTATTCCCATTCCAAAGATATGGATAAGACACAACTTTATGTTTAAACCGATTCTTCATGACTCACTTAATGTACGAATAGTATCTGTCTTTTTCCGCTTTTCACAATAGTATGATGAACAATTGAGTCGGTAAGATTAAAATCTTAAACTGTATAGGTTAACGTATAACCCTTGCCACGCTTAATACAAGCATACTCGTCAGGCAAAACAATTAGATTAAACTTATTTATTTTACATCGATTGTGAAACAAGTGCTTACAACTTAGATTAATCACGCTCGATTCTGCTTCCTGGATAAATAACCAGTACTTGCGCCGAATGTGAAATAATGCAAGTTCGCAAGGCAGATCCCGTTTTTCATGGGATTCGAACCCACGACCCTTTTGTCTAAAAGCCGACGCTCTACCCCTAGACATCTGTCCTCCAGGCAAAACAATTGTTGGATGAAACTTGCTGCGTTCTGCAATAGCCGGAAGCTAAACGCAGCATTGTTATGATGAGATTTGTAGTCAAACACTTGACCATCCAATCGTATCTACTCGGCAATCCCCGTAACAAGTCGGTAGAAATACCTCGTGGGCAGTACATGAATACACCAGAAATCCTGGGGTAATTCGCCTTATTTCCGGCGGATAACGCAAAATGCACACAGCCACTAAATATGTATTTAGATACACGCAAATTGGTTATATATCACAATTGAATGGTATTTTTACCCTTTTCATTAAAGATGATCATATGAACACATCTTTGTTTCATATTTTGTCAATCAGCTCTTTCCGGTAATCCCCGGCTTGTGACGGGGATTGCCGAGTTGATACGATTGGCCCTTCGTTGCTGACCTACTTTCAAAAATGGCTCCCCATTACCTCCGAAGTTATTTTAAGAAATGACCGAGGTGTTCCGAATGTTGACCATCCTGCGGGAATTATTTCAGGAAATGAACATAAATTCGTCGTTATTGGTGACCATGTGTGATACTCGGCATTTTTCGTTATTTTCCGTATGCAAAAACAGGTATGTGGTGATTTAGTTGGACTTAACTGAACATCGAAACAAATGCAACCAATGTGTATTGAAGACATTTCGTGCCATTAACATCGATTTGCAGAGAGGACTTATAGCTCAATTGCTTAACTATGCTTTGAAATAGCGATATTGCTATTATTTTTATATCAGTGTTGCTGTTCTCTATTTCAATAGACCTGCCACGTTAACGCCTGTCTATAAATTGCAGAAACGAAACAAAAACGGTTGTACCAAGCGGATGGATATGCCATTTTGTTTTTATCCACTTTATCTAGAACTGGATTACCCACTAAGTACGCTCGTACTCATGTGATTCACGGAAGCTCAGTTACCCTTGCTAAAGAATGTTTCATTCACAAAACGGGAAGAGTTGGTTAAGTTACTATTGAACTGACGTTTTGAATCTCAATCATATTCATTGCATGTAGTCATATATGCTTGTGCGATTAATTTCTCAAAACAACTATGTTATGGTATTGGTATGTCATGTCATATTCAAATAATACGAAGACACGACAACATGAACAGGTCGTGATGAGGAATGGCTAAATCATTGCGTAGTACCTCCATTGAAATACGGAAAGAGTATTTGTCGATCCAGGAACCTAAATCGCCATCCTTGTAGTAACCCGTATAGTTCTGAAACCGACTTCATGCTTATTCAAACAGGTAAGATCAAGGCCAGCCGCCAAGTAAATTGGCGGCTGACCTTTGATATAACCTGTTTGCTACTCTGAGTATTTTGTCCTCATCAGAATGAAGCAGAAATTTAATGGTTTGGAAAGCAGACCACACAAAAATCTTTTTTTTTAGAGAATTACCCAGCATTGTAATGTTGGTCACATTGTTTTCATGGCGTACGTGACATTGTATACAATAAGTCGATCCATTAGTCAAGGTTATGGTTTTTTCAATGTGTTTGTCCATTTGAACTGCAGGTGTCTCGTTTTGTTTATCAAAGAGTACGAAACGCTAGTGTTGTTGCAAAAATGGAACTGTTTATGCCCGCGATAAATGCCTTCCTGGATCAAGGACCTTTCGCTCGGCTGTCTCATATCTAGCGTTGCAATTTACTACCACGGATTGTCATTCGCCCTTAGAATGCTGTGTAATTTGGCGGTAAACTGGCGGTTGGCCTGTGATTTTACCTGTTTGATACCCTGAGTATCTTTCCTCAACAGTATTAAGCAGGTTTTTAAGGTTTCGGAAAGCAGACGATACAATCCATTGTTAAGAAATTACCCAGCATTCTAAAGGTTATGAGATTCGCCCATACCGTTATGCGCTATCGTTATGTTGCCTGTTGTGATGGCGTATGTTGTCGTACCATCAGGGAGCGGGTAAACTAGTCGTCCTTGTGAGGTATATCTTGTCGTATAATCTTTATTACACATTAACCCTTGTTGACGCATCGACTACCGCATGTCAGCACGAAACTGCCCTCTGCATTCTAAAACTACAGAACTAGGACCATGCAGAAATAGAGGCTATTTGCAAGCGCTCAAACATTTTTAACCCTTTCCCAAACAGCACATTTGGGATTGGCCCAAATTGAAAGAGGTTGCAGACGAAATTTCAAAATGTGATGAAATTGAAAATTATTCTTCAGATAGAGCAGAAAACCTTGTGGGAAAAGGAAAAATTGCTCGTTACGAGCAATTTCTCCGTTTCCTTCATTGTTTTCTAAAGTCGTCTGCAACAAAGTAGTCAAATGTCGTTATTGTTTGGGAAAGGGTTAAGTACTCAAATGTCGTTATTGTTTGGGAAAGGGTTAAACTAAACCAAGAGATGAAAGCTCTTGACACTTCATAGATATTTCATTTGTTTCGAATCTCACTGAACAGACCGCTTTTCACACCGGTCAGACTATTTTTCATAAGTTATCAAAATGTTTTTATCAGGACGTTAAGCTACATTCTGCTTCGTATAGTTATATCATAAATGCAGGCGATATTCATTGAATGTGATATCCCTAACTGTAAAAGCTCAAATTGTATTGACTTACGCTTACCATTGAACGTGTCTACTCTTTGGGGGTGTCTTTTTGTCATGCAAGAGGGCAATATTTATGACAACTACTTCCGTCTGTGATTTTGAAAACAAACTAATTAACCTTGAGGAAGATAAAGCATTAATGAATAAGATTTAAGATAATCTCATCAGGAATTTTCCAAATTGGATAGTAATAAGGCGTCCAACTAATGAAGTCTCTTCAATCTGCCTGCCAGAATAGATTTCTTTGGTTGGTTGTTATTCCAGGTTAATAGTACGCATGCAAGAACAGATCTAAAACAATTTTTTTAGAGAATTTCTGAAACTAAAAAGAGTTATTATTCAACCTTATCGCATATAGTTCTTTTATTTTTGGCCTGGTGCAATTTGAAATGAATATCCTTAGCAAGAAATTTTAAAACAGTAACTTCTCTAAAACGACACGATTCAACAGAGCCTCAAAATTTTCAACAGCGATATCAGAGTCTTCTTAAGCAAATCCGTCAAATATCTTAAAAGTTGAAAAAAGAGTTGTTGTTTCTCTTTTATCATACTTTTACTGGTTTTACGATTACTGGTTTAGTATCCAGGAAGCAGTCATCGAGAGTGGCTTTGAACAGGCTTTAAGCTTCCTTTACAATCGATGTTAAACAAATATAGTGAATATATGCAAATCAATATGTATCATGATTAGGTAAGCCTTGTCATATATTTCAGATTCAAATGAAGTATTAAAAGCATTAAATGGGTGAGTTAAATCAGACCTTTTGGGATGATTTTTGTTTTGTAAACAAACGTGAGCGGAAATATAATGAAGAAATGGTTTTGTCGCAGTTAAGTTTGGAATAATACAAGACTAACTGGTAAACCTGAAACATTCTATTAACAACTGCATCTGGATATACTATCAAATCATAGAATTATATAAGCATTTCTTAAAGTTCAAGTTCAAGTTCAAAAGTTTATTAGCGTAACATATACATGTTGATTCTTACATATTTACATATCAATATTACAAGCACCATAAACTAAAAAAAAAACCAATACAATAAAGTATTTTTGAACATAGAAATTACGTCAGTATCAATCCTTAATTTGAATATGTTGTAAAAAAGAGTTAAAATGGTTTTCATTCGATCAGATTCCGCGATGTGCCATGCGTTCAGACAGCATCATACATCGATATGATTTTCATATTCCTAACATTGTCGGTCAATTGTGGATGCTTTTCTAACCGCCATTTCTGTCGCTCGTATGTGTTTGAAAATTGCGGTTAATATAGGTAGGGTTTACCAAACATGATTTATTATACGTATATGTATGTTTACTGACATATCCATTCAGTCTAAGGTATTTGCGGAATTTATAATGCGATCAAACCATTGAAATAAAACGGCCCGGATATTTTTTTTATTTATTCATTCATTCATTCATTCATATAAAGAGAACCTACGTAAGAGACAGCTGAAAGACTCGCCGCGAGTGTTTGACATGATTTTGTTAACTAACTCTTTGAACACAGCTTATGGCACGATCAAAAGAGTGTTTTTGTGAAATCATCCCGAACGCATTAACTATAACCACAAGGAGGTTATCTTAGAAAAATATAAAAGACAAGTCAACCGTATCGCAATGACTCAAACGTCGAAACGGTTACTGACCAAGTTTGGGCTTTCAACCTGAGACCCATGCATCATAAGCCGTGTTTGTTACAAAATGCGGCATTGTGCCACGACAGGACACCCATAGTGTATGCACTTATAACACTATAAACTCATTCGGAACACCTCGGCCATTTCTTAAAATAACCTTGGAGGTAATGGGGAGCCATTTTTGAAAGTAGGTCAGCAACGAAGGGCATGTCCGTTTGCAATCGTATCTACTCGGAAATCCCGGGGGTTGCCGAAAAGAGCCGATTAACAAAATATGAAACAAAGATGTGTTGATTTGATCATCTTTAATGAAAAGGGTAATAAAAACCTTGACTTGTGATATATAACCAATTTGTGTATATCTAAATACATATTTAGTGCATGTGTGCATTTTGCGTTATCCGCCGGAAATAAGGCGAATTACCCCAGGATTTCTGGTGTATTCATGTACTGCTTACGAGGTATATCTACCGACTTGTTACAGGGATTGCCGAGTAGATACGATTGACTATAAACTATAACCTTATTGTGATTATATACAATGTCGTAAAGCCCAGGTGGTTTTGTTGTTTTCGATGTTCGACCTTTACTGGGACACTGGTGTGACCAGGCCTTAACAAGGAATGTACTTTATGGCATAAGTTAACAGTGTGTGTAGCACCGGATCAGTCTTGTTTAGAACAGCAATCCGGTCCGGGGTCATCCGGAACTCTTTGGTAGACTTTCCTGAACGATATCCGTGGAACAATTAGAAAGTCCAAACATTCGCTCTCACTCATATACAGTGAAGCCTCGTTTATCCGGACCCCGATTATCCGGATGTCTCGCAATCCGAACGAAATTGTAAGGGAACGGAATTATTAGACCAGTTTGTTGCAGACGACTTTTGAAAACATTGTGGGAAAAGGAGAAATTGCTCGTGACGAGCAATTTCTCCTTTTCCCACAATATTTTCTGCCATATCAGAAGATTATTTTTGAATTTCATCACGTTTTGAAATGTCGTCTGCAAACTCTTTCAATTTGGGACGGTCGAACATTTGGCGTTTGCTACAGGGTTATAGTATCCACGAGCATACAGGCCGTTTATGTCTTAATGTGTATAAGAACATAATCTGCTTCATTAGTCCGGATGATTCGGTAATCCGGACATTTTGTTGGGAACGGTCGTGTTCGGATTAACGAGACATCACTGTATTCGAATCTAGCATCATATTTATTGCTTCGCCTATTTTTCGAATGTCATAGTCATGATTTAAAGTTAAGAGACGTTTAGTGTATAGTCAGTGTTAGAATGGCCAGATCGTTTCATTGAAACTGAATGAGAAAATACCTTTTTGTTAAGTCGACCGGTTGAACTATATCTATGTACTTTATCTCGGAGTCTAATCCCAACCCACGCAAATAACGTAAGTCGCCACACCCACTCAATATTTGTCAAACTTCGCGGATTAAATGTGAGATTTTTGAGTCAATCAAATGAAATATCTAAGATAAGCCAACACTCAAGATAGCAAAGCTTGAGAAAATGATTCCATGTTTTATTTTAGGAATTCTTTACTTATTTAATTCTTTACCAAACGCCAAATTGTTGTCTTTTCAAAAGTTTAGAGTTTGCAGAAGACAATGCAAAATGTGATAAAATTGGAAAGTAATCATCTGATAGGGTAGAAAACATTGTGGGAGAAGGAGAAATTGCTCATTACGAGCAATTTCTCTTTTTCCCACAATGATTTCGAGAGTGGTCTGCAACATACTGGTCAAATGTCGTTATTGTTTGGAAATGGGTTAAAGAAAGAATGACATTGTCTGAGATGATATCGTTTCTTTTCCCCCAGCTGCCTGGGTTTTGGTTGGATTCAACTGTTTACCTAAAGTTTGGCGGTAATATGTCGAAACTATCCGACTCACAAAGAAAACCACAAGTGCAGGTGACATCCTGTCGTGTTGACAAACGATTGCTGAATTGAACAACGAACTATCTAGAACGAGCGGTACTTATAACTTAAAGGTGTTTAGTATTCTGGCGCCTCCTGGTTGACGCAACCATTTTCTCTTTCTCTTATTTTCCAAACGACCTTGTTGATAAAGCATCAGGCCTTTCCATTATTAGAATCCGTCTACTGTTTCTTTTAATATGTTAGACTACATAAAAGTATGCACATTTCTCTAAATGGACCATTTAAATGACAATTGTGGTTTTCAATTGGCTTTGAGTCTCAAAATCACGCATATTTCAATATAAACACCATCTGCCAAAGACCCACGTATCGCCTTATTTCAGGGACGTCATTGTGTTTTGACGGCGACTTATTCTCAATCTCAATTGATATGAGGATATAACACTGTAAGATGTTTAAAGGCACATCAAAGGAGATGAGTACAAATAAATTACTGAACAAATATATGGAGTTCTTTTATTATTTTCATAAAAGTCATGACAGTTAATTTACGAATGCATTGAGACCCTATTAAATAGACTCCTTTAACATAAGTTATTTTGTGCTTGAAAAATAGTAGTCTCCAATTCAATCATGTTTATCAACAACCTCTTTGTTTACATATTCAAAATAACGAATTCTGATTGGTCGGTTCAAACATTTGTGTATCAACTGTCAAGGTCAGGGGTGAAGATTCACACAATCAAACTGGTTAATCTGGGTTAATTCTTGTTGGCTTTCACGTTTAAGTTGTGCTGATAGTTTTTTTTTGGTGATAACTATTTGAATCTGACCAAAAGTAAACCAATTAATATAGTTTTATATAGCATTAATCTCCTTTTATGTGCCTTTAAGCACTTCGTTTGTCACATCATTTTCTTCGAAACAATGTGGGCGTCATTGATGCAGTGACAAAGTGTTGGCTTCTTGTACCGAAGGTTCCAGATTTGATCCCCGTTAGGATTGCTGAAAATTGCCGGGACTTACCCACGAATCGGCGCGAGCAGTATCCAGGAAGCAGACATGGATAGTTAATTCAATAAACTACAGGCTTCCGTCACAATCGATGTGAAATAAATAAGTTTAAACTAAATTCGAAACATACTTTAGGAACACTATGCAAAGTTGGCCATACGTCTAACGTGTAGCAACTCATGAACTTAATGTGGAAGACTGGGTTCCATTATAGAGATCAGTCCCTGGTCACGAATCCCGTATGAAGAACGTCCACTTGTCGACCTCTCATTAATCCACATTCGACGCAACTTCTGGTTATGTTTCCAGGATGCTGAATCTAGAATTGATATAAACTGTAAGAATTCGCATCACAATCGAAGTAAAATGGATGAGTTTAAACTATAAACACTTGATCCCCAGAGTTACATAAATGACAATTTCGGACACCTCCTCTTACATCGCTGTGCAACTATTACACGCAGACAATCTTAACCCTTAAAGTACTGGTAGCGTCTATATGCTTATGCAAATAGGTTAGATCCAGGCCTGCCGCCAAGTAAATTGGCGGCTGTCCTGTGATCTAACCTTTTTGCTAATCTGAGTATCCTTTTTCGTCCAAATTA
The DNA here is from genome assembly GCA_947846245.1 of Cerastoderma edule. Lineage (NCBI taxonomy): Eukaryota > Metazoa > Mollusca > Bivalvia > Cardiida > Cardiidae > Cerastoderma > Cerastoderma edule. The sequence goes on from OX401417.1 coordinate 20,195,651, forward strand.
AGAAGATATTTAAGGCGTTTGAAAGCATACGACAAAAAACTATCTTTCGAAAATAACACAGCATTCTAATGGTTAAATGGCACTCGCTGTAATTTACAAATGCCTTTCAAGCTGGATCATGGGGTAGTTGGTGGTGTCTGAACTGGAAATCCAGCAACATGTCGCAAAAGATATTTCTGCTTGGTGTCAAAATTGAGCATGTTTTTTTGTATATCTGTATAGTATTTAACGCCGTATCAACAAGTTTTCAGTTATATAACGGCTTTCCTTGATCCACCGATGCTATGCTAGGGCTTTGATGTGACTTGCCAAAGGTCGCTCCAACGAAACAAACAAAGGTGCCTATGATGCCTCGGACCCCCGAGTTCTACGTCATAAAAAGATAATTCCGTTTGATGTCAAATGAGCATGGTTATCTGAACTCAACCAAGCGATATAATTGTATGATTGTTGAAAACATATATTAAACAACCACTTAATAGATTCACAGGATATCCTGCTGATTCCCATATACTCCTTAAGACTTTGGTAACAACTGTCTTCATTTCTTTGATATAGGGTGTCTTCTTAAAGCATGAAGTTTATGAAGGTAATAGTTAGGACAGAACGAGTTTATGAATGGGGGCTTAACTTCCTTGATCTAGCAGATTCAACTGTCCATTTGCAGAGAACTTAAACTATTGTTAGAACAAACTGCTTATCATGAGAAGTTTTCCTTTTTGTCAGAATATTCAGCAGTTTGTGTAGTAGTAAAGTTTCAAGCTAACGCTGTGGTGTATGTGTCATTTTTTTTCTTTTTTCTTTCTTATTTGCGAAGTGTAATTGTAAAATATCTGGTGTTTATTTATTTTAGTTTTGTTAAGAAAAGGGTTAAAATACCTCCTTAGCCAATCAACATCGAGTGATTCTATCTTTATACGACAAAAACAAGTTTGAAAAAAAAATACGATTATCACTGAAACGTTTACCCTTGTTTATGTATAAAAATGATTATAAACTATGAATTTGAGAGCAAAACCTTATCAAATGTGGACACGTTCTTTGTAAGACTTTATGACGAATTTGTTTATTCATAGATAAAACAATGTGATGAAGAACTTTTTAGCACAACCTAACTTAATTGGTGTCAAGAGGCAATATGTGTGTACGCATATCGTCTGCGAAAGGTTTAGGTTGTCTTTACTAGACGTTCTTTACATGAAGGAAACTGGTTAAACCCATTACCAAACAACAACGACATTTGGCCAGTTTGTTGGAAAAGACTCAGGAGCAAACATGATGGGAAAAGGAGAAATTGCTCGTGACGAGCAATTTCTCCTTTTCCCACAATGCTTTCTACCCGATCAGTAGATTATATTCCAATTACACCACATTTTGAAATGTCGTCTGCAAACTCTTTCAATTTGGGACAGTCGGAATTTTGTCGTTTGGTAAACGACCAACTCCCGCCAAATCTCGTCCTGCCCTCTGATTGGCTTATATTGTAACACTTGGGAGTGCCTTTCCAATGAAGGCGCTCGTAAGAAAAAGACAGCCGTATGAATGACATAGTTGTTTTGAAAGAAGCGCTATAATGAATACACGTTGGTGAATCCGTATCTTTGAATGTACGTATGTTAATGTCTTCCTAAGAGCATATTTTTGTTTTGAATTTGATGCAAGTGCACATATTGTGATATCTTATTTCTAATTCTGTCGTTAGATGTTCCAGTTTTCGTTCTATTCGACATAATTTCAAGTTCATCCGTCATATTGTTGTTTTAGTCGTGTTTGTTTTCGTACATCTGGCCGCTCGGTGCATTATTACTCAGTGCAACACCAGTTTAAGTCAATCACTAAATAATCAGAGGTACTACGGTGTTGTACGAAGAATTTCTCTCAGAAGGTTATATTTTTTCCTGTTTAAAATGCGGTCATTTTCTGGTATAGGCACGTGTATCATTGTAACGTGTAACGTGTAACGGTTATCGTTTAAACATTTTCTACAGACTTCACTTTGGGATACAGGTTAATATACATAATACCGTAACAGTAGGAGAATTTGGTTGATTGCTCGACGGCAAATGTCCTTGTTTAAAACAATTTTTCATAATTATAAAGTTTTAATTATTTTTGTTTGTCTGGAACAGTGGTAATGGCACAAAACAAAATATAAAGGTTCATATTTTCAGTTCCTAAAAGGTATAAAAAGGGTAAAGTTCAAAACAACCGCAAAGAGTAATTTGGTCGATTGTTATTTTTTATTTCTAGTTTTACAACTGCGTGTGTTCTTTGTTTGTTATAGAAGTTATGTGTGGACATATGTTGTTTGTTGTTGAGTTAAGTATATTTAGTTATAAGCAAACTAACTGTTCATCGAAGTTTGGAGTTTCTTTTGCCGGATAAAAGTTTTTCTACCTCTTATCGTACAAATAAAAGGTATAATGGACTTAATTGAACTACGCAATTAGGATACTGCGTAAAAAAACCGGTCGGCGCAATATCAGAGATACTTGTATGTGTTAGGTAACTGCACAAAACGAAAGTTAGAAGACCTTTAGAATGGTCCATTATAACATTATATAATCAAGAATCAAACGAATTAAAGTTTAAATGGTTCATGACTTTCAACAATGTGTGTATTTGCTATTTGAACAGACCAAAACGGTGAATATTAAGTGCAAAACGGTGAATATTAAGTGTTCTTGGTATGCTCGAGATTTTTTTTTTAAAAAACAAAACTTACAGTGCAACCCAAAACATGTCATCATCATGTGTTTTCACTTTTTTATAATTTTTTCAATTTTGTAGACTACATAAGGAATACCAGGATTATAAGTTCGCCATTTGTGTGTTGAAACGTGTTGGATACTTCTATCATCCCTGAGTGGCCAATAAGTCTTATATAAATACCAATATAAATATTCTTTTTGTTCTTATGTTTCAGGTTTGGAATTCCATGTACGGAAACGACGCACAAAACACGAAGCACATGACACGACTTTTAGGTGAGTAAAACATTTTGCTATAGCTCTCTGTTTGTTGTTGTTATCTTTATCTTACATATTTAGTCATTCGCTTAACCCATTACCAAACAATAACGACATTTGACCAGTTGGTTGCAGACGACTCTGGAAAAAATTGTTGGAAGATGAGCAATTTAAGAGCAATTTCTCCTTTTCCCACAATGTTTTTACCCTATCAGAAAATTGTTTTCCAATTTCATCACATTTCGGAATGTCGTTTGCAAACTTGGGACAGTCGAACATTTGGCGTTTGATAAAGGGACCGTTGGATGTAAAGTACTCGTCTTTGCGATCAATTTATTCTTTTCTCAAATGTATTATATCATCGACTTGTAGCCCAGGGTTTCCTGGGTCTCGCCGCTAGAAATTTTAGAGATAGCTTCTAGTATTTCCCGCCTTGTCAGTCCTTCGGATGAGACCTTTAACCGAGGTCCCGTCCTTTGAGTGTCCATTTGCAAATACACAATTATAACATTATAACATTTTAACAAAGACATGGATTAACAGAAGAGCTTTTCATATAAAGGTGTTATTCAATTTCTTTTTTGTTGAGAGCATAAAATACATACTTTGACAGATGAAAAATGGGTTTCTTTGAAGGATTTGAAAATAGATTATTTAATATAGAATTATCAAAATTAAATACAAAATGGACATAAAACCAACGATATGATATGATATGATGTTGTGATATGATATCATTGTACTGATAGAGTTTTATGAACGAGTACATCCATGTGTCTCTTCTGTACATATTTAAAGAATGGCACTCCTGTAAGCGAGTGGAATGTTTAAATAATTTCTCTTTATTCATATGAAACGTGTATGGAACAAATAATAATATTATATCATATTTTGCATTGATTTGCAAAATCGATCGGACATCTCTTCATATTCCGTGAAATTACTGTCTGTACTAATGTGTACACGTTGCTTTGATGCTTTTTTTGCATCATGAATATATACATGCAAACAGTTGCAAATAAGAATACTCTAAATTCAAAACTTGAACAATATAAAATGTAACTCGGTTATCGAAATGAAGTTCCGTTATCGCCTTTTGAATTAGTTTCAGACGGCAGTCTCCCAACTGACTTACGGATTGTCGATGTTTTATCCGTCTTGACAAGCCCTTATGGATGGTTGAGTATCTGTGTACTCGTATCTTAGCATTACGGGTGTTTAATCGGTCACGTAGTTTGCAAAAGGGTCCGGAAATATTCCGGAAATATTCCGGGCACCTCTGCAAACTACGTGAACGATTATAAACCCGAAATATTGCGGAAATACGACGCAGATATTCCCCTTTATATTGAGGAGATACGGTTCCTTGGTTTCACAATTATGAAATGCTAATGAATTCGCCGCAGATACCGGTTATCTACTATACCGTCTAAACTTACTGTATGATAAAAATATATCATTAATCTGGATGTACAATATTATTAAACTTTCATTTTGTGGTATTATACTATGACTAACCATGAGTTACCAAACTCCTCACAGTGATCCCCCCTTGCTACGCTGCATCGACCACTGCCACCACAAGATTTTTTATCCAGATTTGGACGAAATTCAAGTGATGCTGTTTTGTTTAGAGATTACCGGATATCTATTAGTAACAAAATCGTGTTGTATTGATTTCTGACCAGTTAAGTTGAAAAAAAAATTTGGTTTTGTTTAGAAATAAAGCACTAATCGATTACATTTTTTTTTAGTTTTGCCGCCATCTTGTTATGCCATTTTCGTTTCTAAGTAGGTGGTCACGTGACATTTGTGATGGGAGATCACTGTGAGGAGTTTGATGAGTTACCACATATCCTTGCCTTATTATGTCAACCGGATTTACGCTTAAAAGGTAGACGAACTTAGTGGTGCAATGTTTAGCATGAAATTAAAGAATAAGAATACATCTCCGCGCAAAATGGACTTTTAATGTTCTTTATATCATTAAAAAAATCTGAAAATAACCAAACAATTATTTTTTCCCTGATCTTTATATAAATCGATCAATTTAGCGTGAAGATAAAGAAAAAGAATATATCTTCTCGCAAAATGGAATTTTAATGTCCTCTTTACATTATTGAATATTCATAAAATAACCAAACAATTACCTTTACCAAGATCTCTTTATAAATAGGTTAACCTGCCCAATGTTGAGCATCGAGATAAAGATAAAGAACATGTTACCGCAAAATGGAATTTTATTGTCCTTTATATCATTAAAATTCTGCTCAACAACCAAATAATTATTTCTACCCGTGTTATTTTTTTAAAAATATGTTAGTTTATGTTTTAAGCAAGCTGTGCAATGTTTAGCATGAAGATATAAAACAAGAAAATCTTCTGACAAATCTGAATTGTAACGTTCTTTATATCATTGAAAATTCTGAAAATAACAAAACAACTATTTACAGTATACCCGCGATTTTTCGATAAATCGGTTAATTTATGTTTTCAGCAACCGCACGTGTTACATATAGGATCAAAGCATATGTGTAGCTTTGACTCGCTTTGTTACATTCCGTTCATATTTCTAGAAACCGCAAAACTTCGCCGTCAGATAGGCACGCCTTGAGTCACCCCGCAACAAATCACGAAGATTTACTAACCCGTCAAATCTAACCACCAAACCGAGCCTCGGTGTCTTGAATTCAAATTAGCCCAAAAGGCTTATTAGCTTTGCTTAACTTTCATTTGAAAAAAAAAGAAAAACAATTAACCATATGCTGAAGAGCGTACTGAACACGTTTTTCTTAATGGTAACTTTTTATCACTAGAACGTTGGGTTATCTTCTAAAAATATATTTTTGTGTCGTCTGCTTTCCGAAACCTTAAATATCGGCTAAATTCTGCTGAGGAAGGACACTCAGAGTAACAAACAGGTTATATCACAGGCCAGCCGCCAAATTCCTTGGCGGCTGGCCTGTGATCTAATCTGTTTGCATAAGCATGAAGTCGCTTCCAGCACTATAAAGGTTGATAGAAAAACGATGTATCAAAAAATGTAGAAAAACGTTCTGAAACTTTGCAAATGAGGATTTCTTAGGGTTGTTTTCCGTTATTGCTCCATTATTCAACCCTTCGGGGTGCAATTAGAATACAACACATGCTAATGACAAGTGATTATTAATTTTCTCAGTAAAATGAAAAACTATTGTCTGTTTCCTTAGGACGTTCTTTCCGTTTCCCACGTTCCTCGTATACATCTTTATAGTTCATTTATATATTGAAATTATTCGTGACGGATTTCTTATGTGATTTTCTTTGAAGCGGGAAGCTATAGTTAAAAGTTATTTTCATTAAATGCTAGTGTTACTTACAACATTCTTTGAAATATATGTAACCTTTATTTTCGTATTTTTGAAGTAGCCTTTATCAAACAACCATGACGTTTAACCAGTTATGTTCGAAGAAAGATTGAACATGTGTTTAAGAAACGGGGATTATACATTTAAGAGCAATTTCTTCTTTTTCAAGCACAATGATCTTGCCCCCTTTTAAAGGGACTATCTCACAGAATGTGCTGTGTGTGTGTGTAGCGTGTGTTAAAAAGACGATTCAAGAAATCCCTATCACTTAATAAATGACTGTATTTCTAATGTAGCTGTTTGCAGATGCGCAAAACCTGTGTTTTCACAAATAGCCTGTGAAACGAAAATAAGGCCCTAGAGTGATTTGATATAACCCTTGACCAAACGCCACATTTTCGACTGTCCCAAATTAAAAGAGTTTGCAGACGACATTTCGAAATTAAAGAATTTGATTTGAAAAATTATAGGACAGAAAACATTGTGGGAATATGAGAAATTGGTTGTGAAAGCAATTTCTCTTTTTTCCACAATGTTTTTCAGACTCGGCTTCAACAAACTGGTCAAGTGTCGTTATTGTATTGTTATCGATTAAGAACCTGTGCTGTCTGACGAATCTTACTAGCGTCACATGATGGAAGTGTCGACACCTTTCACACTCTTGGTCCCAGACACTATTGTCCATTTTAATTATTTCGCAGGACGTCAATAAAAGATTGTTGTTTATAAAATAAACCGTTTAAACGGATTACTAAATCTTCTTAATTTATCAAATCATAACTGTGCTATACCTCACTACACGGCTATGTAAGGAGAAACGAAGCGTATCAATAAACTAATTTTCTATAACTTGATAGGTGTGTAATGTCATTTTATTCGTAGAAAACCTTCTTTTGTACAATGGATGAAATGTTTGCCTTTGGGATAGTTCAAATAAGCAGTAATTCGAATTGCTTACGATTTTAATTCACTCGATATACAGTTGTTTTTGTAAACAGATAATTCCTTGTTTTGACGTGCAGGTTGGTTTTTTGGTCTTAATACATCATTTCGAAGACGAACAATAAACCTCACAAAACCATCATCCTTCGTATGAATTGTATCCGGTCGACATTGTTTTTTCATCCTATTGTTTCTCCAATTACGCATTTCTAATGTTTGTGTTTTTCTAACGAAGACACTGGATAATCACAGTATTGCGCAACAAATAAACAACGGTTCTACGACTCTCAACTTTGGAGAATCATTTCCTGTGAATGGACCTGTCTGTCCTGTTAGGACTTCTGTTGGAGATATTGTTTTCGCAGATAGACAGAAAACATGTTCGAAGCTCGACAATTTTGAATTGTATTGAAATGTTAACGTCAAGATTGCTTAGTTTGACTTAAATTACTTGACATTACGTACTGATCTGAAATCTGTGAGTTCTTCAAAGGTCTAAAGAAAAAGAATAAAAACACCTACAACAACATTATTCCCCCATTATATAAGGAAATACCAAGAATCGTTCAGCGTAGCCTGTTGGTAGTTTACTTTAAACTCATTTATTGACAAAGTCTTTTACCCATTACTAAATAATACTCTGAACGTGCAACATCTCCTTTACCAACAATGTTTTCTGCCCTATCAGAAGATATTTCTTTTATTGTCATCACATTTAAAATGTCGTCTGCAAACTCTTTCAATTTGGGATGGTCGAATAATTGGTGTTTGATAAAGGGTTAACATAAACAGTAGTACCAGTCCCGCAGAATTTCGATTACATAATCGCTGACGAAGTTTGTAGAGTTGTCCGAATGACTTTCGGACACCTTCAATCTTCCGAGCGAATACAGGTCCAAAACGTTTCGAGATGAAATCACTATTTTTAGGTTCATCGAGATTATAACAAATCTATTCATGCTAACACTGGTTGTCATTTGGTTAGAAATCTGCGACGGCGTTCGAATGGCACTGCGTAATATACAGTCAGTCACCTTGTGTTATTCATGGACGATCGTTTATTGATTGTATAAATTAACCGACTAGAAGTCACCTTATCATGGTCAGACTCACCGACTAAAAATGAGTCGGCCAAATTGATTTTACTCTTTACCGAACGACGAAAAAACTTTCTTATCGCGCCAAATTGAAAACTGTCCAACTGTTGATAACAGGGAAATAAGCAAGGGGTATATCCTTTTGTAGACTAAACATTTGATAGACAAGTGGTCGATATTAAAATGTTCTATCTATCACGCACTGGTGTCAAAGACTGTAAGCAGTAAAGACGTAAAATCACTGCAGCTTTTAGAGAAGCGCTAAACGTTATTCTGTTATTTTTTCTGAATTACTAATTGCGCCGTATATGGAAATATTACTAACTACCCATTTTATAATACGAACGCACTTACTGATAAAAGTACAGAATGCGCCCCATTATCCTTTTACCCCTTTACCAAACAATAACAATATTTGACCAGGTTGTTGCAAACGACTTTGGAAAACATTGTCGGAAAAGGAGAAATTGCTCATGATGAGCAATTTCTTCTTTTCCCACAAGATTTTCTGCTCTATCTGAAGATTTTTTTTCAGTTACGTCACATTTTGAAATGTCGTCTGCAAACTCATTCGATTTGGGACAGTTGAAAATTTGTCGTTTGGGAAAGGGTGGAAAGTCATGATAAGGTCGCATCCATTCTTGATGCTTCAGGTCTTGCAATATAACTGAAAATTTGTGTACACGATGTAAATAATAATAATAATAATAATAATAATAATAATAATAATAATAATAATAATAATAATAATAATAATAATAATAATAATAATAATAATAATAATAATAATAATAATAATAATAATAATAATAATAATAATAATAATAATAATAATAATAATAATAATAATAATAATAATAATAATAATAATAATGATAATAATAATAATAATAATAATAATAACAAAACTTCAGGTCTTGCAATATAATTGAAAATTTGTTAACACGATAATAATAATAATAATAATGATAATAATAATAATAATAATAATAATAATAATAATAATAATAATAATAATAATAATAATAATTTATTATAATAATGATGATAATAATAATAATAATAATAATAATAATAATAATAATAATAATAATAATAATAATAATAATAATAATAATAATAATAATAATAATAATAACAAAACTTCAGGTCTTGCAATATAATTGAAAATTTGTTAACACGATAATAATGAAATTGATAATAATAATAATAATAATAATAATAATTTATTATAATAATAATAATAATTAATAATAATAATAATAATAATAGTAATAATAATAATAATAATAATAATAGAGACTTTTTTTCCCAAAAAACCCCTTTACCATTCGTGTTTTATATTGATAGATAGTCGACTTATGAAGCACTTTTTTAGTCTTGCATTGAACCCTTGATAATCACGTATCTTGGTTTTCTGGTTTGCAGTCTTATAAATGTACATATCCTCTCGAAAACTCAATTATCATTTTACCATTGTGCATAAATGTTCGCCATATACATTAACCCTTAGATTCCTAGGTAATTTTCTGAATAAAAGATGTTTGTGTCGCCAGCTTTCCAAAATATTATCTGCTAAATTTTGATGAGAAAAAAGACCAAGAGTAGCAAACAGGTAAGATTACAGGCCATTTGCCAATTGACCAAGAGACTGGCCTGGATCTTACTTGGTTGCATAAGCATGTAGTCGGTTTCAGTATTGTAAGGGTCAGGAAGACACTTCGATGTGTAATATTTCTCAGTTGTCTGTGTATCGTTTCGAATATAAGCGATAGACAATATTCACAAAGTGTAACATACTGTAACTGATTAACTGTTTGGACATCACATGTATATATGTATTTAAACAGCTTACACTTTACCAAATGGAACATTTTTTCTTCGTTCATCACAACTGAACAGGTTGTGTTGTGCACAAAAAATTGTCTATGGATTCGAAAAGTATGGTGTTATTTAATTTAGAAAACGACAGAGCCTGTATAAATATGCTGGTCGCCCTCTTATCAATGACATAGTGAAACAGTGCAAACGTTCAAACGAATGCAGTAAGGATCTAGATTTTAAAGCAGTTAAATGTTTTATAGACCGGATTGCTCAGTCGTTAGAGCATTTACATGGTTTCCGGAGGTCCTGAATTCGAGTCGCGGTCTGGCTGATTGCTTTTCTTACCTTGGTTACATTGGCGCCCAAATTGAATGACACACGATAACTACAGTGATAGATACTCAAGATTTGTTCCTCAAGCGAATGCTGTTCTTAGAAAACTCGAGACTAATTTTAACTGTGTGGGGAGGTATGTACAAGATAGGGTTAATGTGTATGGCAATCGGGTCGGGTAGCTCACAATCGTATCAACTCGGCAATCCCCGTCACAAGTCGGTAGGTCTACCTCGTAAGCAGTTCATGAATACACCAGAAATCCTTGGGTAATTCGGCTGCTTTCCGGCGGATAACGCACATGATTACAACATGCACACAGACACATTATATTTAAATACACACACATTTGTTATATATCACTATTGAATGTGTTTTTTTAATGTTTTCGTAAAAATTATCATATTAACACAGCTTCGTTTCATATTGACCCAATCGTTTCTTCTCGGTAATCCCCGACTTGTGTCGGGGGTTGCCGAGTAAATACGATTGCTTCGTCAATGGCCTACTCAATCGGAACTACTCGGGTATTTCCGTGAGCTGTGAAATACACCTCGGATATAAGTGTAGGGTTACAATTTTTCGGGTAAAACGGCATCCGGCAATTAACACATTTTCTAAGCGTGCACGTTAAGTAGTTAAATGTGTATGGAAGTGTTGGACATCCTGTTAAATCATTTTTTATCAGTAACTCATACCAAATGGCGAAACTGTTGTTTCGACATGTATAGTTGTTTCCTTAATCAAATTTAACGACTTTTAAGATTTCACATTTAAGATCTATTTAAAAAAAACGAAAGTAAAGTGACGTCATTCTCGCGGGAAACAAAATGGCGTAATCCCTATTATTTCAGAGGTGTTTTCATTGGATAAACCCGATGTGTTCAGATTGTGGCCTACTTTCAAAATGGTTCCCCATTACCTCCGAGGTTATTTTAAGAAATGTCCGAGGTGTTCCGAATGGGTAGCTCAGTCGACAGATCATTCGCATGATTTACAAAGGTCACAGGTTCGAATCCCAGTCTCTCTACATGTTTTCCACACATTAATTTCACGAATATTATCGAGCACATGAACCATTTGGTATGTTTTTCCCGTCACGGCTAATATGTCATGCAAACGACACTAAATGGTTGTTTAATAATATCCATGACTCGTGGTGATTATTAACAATGATAAGTCGTACAATTAATTGACTATTGCATACGTAATGATGCCGTGGAATCAATGTCTAATGTTCTTGTCACGAACTGTATATAAAGTATTGAGTTAAACGCCTGTAGAAGTACAAAAACATGCTGACACGTAAACATTGACTTACATTATTCTCTGGAGCAAAGATTGTCATCTGCGAGTTCTGATGTTCCATTATATGTTTGTGGTAAAGATATATTGTATGTTATATATCGGTTGTGCAATAGCATCAATTGTTTCCGAGACATGCATTCTCTTTCCTATATATATGTCGGTATTTATAAACATGTATGTGTATGTCTGCAATGTAGATCATTCGTAGGTTTTCGGTAATAGTACATGTAGCGTTCAGTGCTAGTTCTAACTGACGAACCATTGGTGATTAGAAATTCAAGTTTACTAGCAGTACCATTTGTCAGGGTAGTTTTAAAATCAAACTTTCCCCCGAGTAACTAATACACAGAGGTATTTCTTGCGACCACCGAAAACACGCAACATTCCTTTTATATAACGAGCGTTGAAAGCAAGACCACAGCAAGTCCTTGACGAAAGAGAAGGACTTACTAGCTAACGTCGAACCCTCAATTTGTTAATATAACTTATAACGGCTTTGCACGCTAAAGCACTGTGTGTAAGTTCAAAATCCTAAGACAGGTATGGACAAAGGCATTGCGTAAGGATTCAAAGCAAATGTATACAGAATTTGTCGTTGCAAATTTTATACAACCCACCGCTTTTTTCAGATCAGATAGAGGTTTATCATATACTGTACGAGAACAGTTTTTAACAGACAAGATGCACCTATTTCGAGACAAACAAATGTACATGTACGCATATTTGCGGTTCTGTGTCCATTCACTCTGGTCACAAGTTCCCACACCTTTCAACAAAGGTCTCTAAATGTAGTGTGAGAATTTAACACTACGGTTAAACTGTATCTATCCGTATAAAGAAGTATTTCTGTTTTTGTAAGGATAGTAAGTTTATGGTTCAATCATAGCCAGCAGTTAAATCTTTGAAATTGCCAAACCAAATAAGCAAGAATTAATTCAAAATATTTGTAATTTTTGGTGAAGGATTTCTTAAATTTTAGCTCTTAAGATAACTCGCTGAAACATACTTCGCTCCTCCAGAGAGCTTAAAAGTACCCCAACTTACGTTTCGTCGATAGTTCACTAATTGATACTTGTAATTGTTCTTAGTTACAGCAAAGGGTTATTTCTTTATTTTCCCTTTATGTACCATTCCATTGGTATTTGACTTTTTTGACCTATGAATCACTTAAGATAAGACGTATACATGTTAATCCAATATTTCATATATTTTTTATTTACTTATCAATTTCAAAACTATTGAACATGATAGCCATGCAGTATGAACATTTTTTCCCTTTTTTTTGTCTATTTCTTTTATTTTTTCGTTAAAATGAAATATATTGCAAGGACCATAAATCAGGTGAAATTTTCTCCGGGGAGGGGGGGGGTCAAAAGTCCTTACTACAGGGTACTCGAGTAAAGCATAAGAAGAAATGATTCAATAATTTGCCAAACGGCTCTCACTGATTTCGTCAGTATGTATAAATCGTTGAGATCCGTATATTGTCGGCGTGTAACAATAAGGTTGGCATTGTTCGGATAGTTGTGGTCAACCTTGACCCCTGGATTACCTGGGTGTGTGATCAAACGTCAGAATTCTTACCGGTCCTAAATTGGCTTTGCGTATAATAAAATACACCTCAACATTATTAACCCTTTACATATCACCAACTGTTCGACTGTCCAAAATTGAAAGAGTTTGCAGACGACATTTCGAATTGTGATGAAATTGAGAAATACTCTTTTTAAACAGGACCGAAAACACTGTGGGAAAAGGAGAAATTGCTCATTATGAGCAATTTCTCCTTTTTCCACAATGTTTTCCAGAGTCGTATGCAACAAAGTGGTTAAATGTCGTTATTGTTTTGTGATGGGTTAAGAATTTGTTATACCTTTTCCTCATATGAAAGTCTATGGACGTAAAAGGGCAGAGCACCAAAGGCGTGTGGACTAAACTATGCACTAAACTAGGCATACAAGTTGATGACTTTCTATGATAATAGGTTCAACGCATTTATACGAGAGGAATTTATAAGTCTTAACTTTCAATCTAGATCTTCTTTAATCCATTTTAGACACATACTCCTTTTGGGGTCCTGCTTGGTCCAGTGGTAAAGGTGGTGGACTAAGAACTCGGAGAGGGGTTGTCAGGATTGAAGCCCCATCGACACCTGGTTTTGTGGAATTGATTTTTTGAAAGTCAGTTCACAGTCCTAGCCTTGTACTGGTGGATCCAGGGAAGCTGTTACATAACTGAAAAATTGTTTATATGGCGTTAAATACCATATATAACTCTATCTGACGAACCAGATTTAAAGTCACATATTTGAATGTAGTAGGCCTTACGTGACGCTGATGTTAAATTTGGTTTGGTGTTTTGAGTCTTTGACTTACTTACTTACTATACGTTACGAAAATAAAAGCTTTTTGGGGTTAACATGTACACGATAGACGCTTTAGCTTAATAATAATCCCCGGTTATTGTAACCAAGCACATCACCAACGCTAAACCTTAACCCTTAAGTTGATGGAACCGACTTCATGCTTATGCAAACAGGTTAGATCCAGGCCAGCCGCCAATTGGCGGCTGACCTGGGATCTAACCTGTTTGCTACTCTCAGTATCATTCCTCAACCAAATGAAGCAGATATTTACGGTTTTGGAAAGCAGACGACACGAGAATCTATTTTTTTTTTTAGAAAATTACCCAGCATTCTAAGAGTTAAGACCACAACGCTCCGGAATGACAGAGCGCGCGTTTATGCGTGATTATGAATCATACATAGCAGCAGGGATTCTTGTCGAAATGTACACCACGAATTGCGCATGCGTATACCGGCGGAAAACAAATCTCGGAATGAGTAAAAATGTGTAAACTTGAGTGATTTGTAATTTACACCCGTAACCTTGGGAGCGAGTAAACGTGAGTCATAGTTGTAGATTGCAGGAATTCCATGTTTCACCTTCACTGAAACACTTCCCTCTTAACCCAGATTAATTTGGATAACCCTTTAAACAGTTGGTGTAGTAATATTGCTAGAAAGGGAGACATTGTACCTATTTAATCGCTTATGTCAATAGGGAAGATAGAACTATATATTTGAGCATTGATGGTTCTAAATCACACTACAAAGATGTTTTCTAGGACGCTTCTGGGGCCCGTTTTACTAAACAACTTACGGAAAATGTTTGCGTAAGTCATAATTGATTAACATGGATAATATCTTCAATGAAAGTACAATATTGCAATGTGACACGTCATTGGAAGCGTCTCGGAGAGACGATTCCAATGATGTGTTACTTTGCAATATTGCTTCGCCAAATATTGAAATAAAAGGACTTGTTGTTTTAGACTTACACAAATCTTAAGCGTAAACTGTTTAGTAAAACGGGCCCCTGCTCTTTTGGGTAAGCTTGATTTAGTCGAAAACATTCCGATAAGAGCCAATTGAAATTCAAAGAGTTTTGAACTTTTGGAATTATCTTGATAAAAATCAATTATCGACATAGGAAAGTGCAAGTTACCAAGATGTCGCATCAGAATTATTGAACGTTAACCCTTTACCAAACGCCAAATTTTCAACTGTCCCAAATTGAAAGAGTTTGCAGACGACATTTCAAAAACGTGATGAAATAATCTTCTGACAGGGCAGAAAACATTGTGGGGAAAGCAGAAATTGCTCGATACGAGCAATGTTTCCTTTTCCCACATTGTTTTCCAGAGTCGCCCGCAACAAACTGGTTAAAAGTCGTTATTGTTTGGTAATGGGCTAACATGAACTCGTATGTACACATTTGTACGTTATTTTTCTGACCTCGCATACCACTACGTTCTGAAACAGTCCGTATATAAAGTATATCATCAAATAGCAGCCAATAAAACAATATAAAATGTGGTTACATGCTTTGAGGTCATATGTACTTTACCCCCCGACCTATATTGGCTTGGTGAGGAAAGGACAGTTTGCCTAAATGGGGTTTTATGACTAGTACAAATCGAAACCAACAGCTCAAACATGTGTATATCTGTTTTCTTTTTCATTCCAGGTACAATGTTTTCGAACCAACCATCTAAGAAAAAAACTTCAAGAGACTGGCGTCACCCCTCATAAAGTATTACCTGACCTTGCCTGAACCGATGAACAACTGCATGCAATGGTAATATTGAAAAGGAACAACATAGCTCGTATTTTGATGAAATTGAACGAAACAATTGTGGCAAAAGGAGAAATTGCTCGTCACGAGCAATTTCTACTTTTGTCAAAATTGATTCTATAGTTACTTCTGTGTGTACGATGTATGGTTTCACTACGCTTTTCTGTGGGCTCTGGTTAAACCATATATTACTGTCAAAGCAAGGAGCAAGTCCACGAAAGCATTGATAGAGGGTAGAGTTGAGCAGAGCTATTGGATCATGTGCTACACAATCGAATTCAAAGGTCGCATCCCTCTATCGGCTGATTGGGTTCGTGTACGTTACTTTCAAGGTAAGACTTACGTTAAAGTTTCCCTCGCCATTCTATTTCCTTATATTGAATATTCTCCCAACTGACTTACGTAATGCCTTGTTATACCTTGCTTGACCAGCCCTAATGGGCGGTTATATTTGGGGGGGTGGGGGTGGGAGGAGGGGGGGGGTCTTCCTCCATCATTATGAGTCGGGCATCGCATTATAACTTAAATGATGTTGACACGATACCTTTATGAATGTATGAATAAAGGTATTGTACATAATAACAAAACGTGTGGATGATTTGATAAAAAAATAAAAAAAAATAACAGGCGCATGATATTTTATAATATAGAAGTGTCGCTTTGGAATGTCATAAAATAATTTGACTTATCAAATTTAGGTAGAGAATTGGCGAAACTATGGACGTTTTATCTCCCTTTGTTTCAATCAACGTTTTATGGATTGGTTTATATAGAAAAACATGTGGCCTCTAAAACATGTGTTTGTTTATATAGCTAAACATCCATGCTATAAACGCATGTTTGATGTATTGTTTCTGTATCGCGCTGTCGTAACCCTTTACGGTCATACGCCTGTTACTTTTGAGACCTTGGATCCCAATTGCCTCCAATAGACAATTATGTTTTTATTATCTTACATCCTTTTTAAATCAAAGTTAGTTTTTTTTGCCTTAGCTATATACTGAAACACAAAAATGGTCCATTTACCTCTAGAAGAAAGATGTAAACCAATGGAAACCTTAATTGTCTCATTTTTTTTCTCTGTAGCAAAGTGTACGCAAAGTGTACTTGTACTGTCCGAAATCAATACACAGGCTGTCAAATCTGGTCTAGGCATCGGTGTTTGTGTTCATGAATCCCAAACGTATAGTCCTGAAATAGTCTAAAAAATCAAACTTTGAGAGCGATGCAGGACTATAATCTTATACAAGAAATACATTAGTGTCTTCCAGGTCACCTCCTACTAGCAAAACTATGTAACAGAATTCGAAATTCAAAATTTCTAAATTGGACTACTCATGGTACTACGACTCAATCGAACTAAGATCTGATTAAATGGATTAAACATGACAGTTTCTTCATACTGTTCAAAAAAAGAGAACAATCGTACAATAGAATGAAGGTAGATGCTTTTAAATGTCCCATTAATACATGAGTAGAAATTATTGCAATGATCAATTTCTTCTTTTTATCGCGACAATTTGACACATTCGTCTGACGTAGATACGTGTATATTCGCATGCTTTGAGAAAGGATTTAAACATAATATTTATTCGGTGTTTACAGGATATAACGTGAAGGTATTAAACCTATCGACCGGTTTGACGTAAACTACATCAAACAAAAACACAATATACATCCGAAATATCTGCGAACGTCACCCAAACGATGAAATAATACAACATTACGCCGACAGAAATCTTTTCATCCGTAAGTAAATGAGATGTGACGTAAACATGGGTTTTTGAATAAAATTTTAACATAAACCTTTGCCCTGGTAACGTATATTTAACAGCATTAAGCACTGATTTATCGATGCAGAGCAGGTAGAATACCAATAATCCGCCATTTTGAAATTTATTCTTTCGTTGGATTACTCCGGTCGTTAACGGTATAAATCGTTCGGGGTCGGAACTAGTAGGTTTAATGCAAACAGTTCCGACCACGACCGATGAATACAAAGAACCACCAAAGTATTCCGACGAAAGAATACATTTCAAAATGGCGCATTACGGGTATTCTACCATAACCACTTTCTATTTCAAGATATTTGAAAGTATGCTACATGTGAACTTTTTAATTATATTATTGAGATATTTATGAGAAACGACATAATATTCCTCTTGATTGAGATGTTCAGTTGACAACATTGAAAGAGGCTGTCGTTCATTTAGAATATAAATAAAGTCGCAAAATACCTGATAGGTTGTTGATACGATATAAAGCATTTATTCAATTAACCATGACGTTGAGCACAAACAAGTTGTATCCAGGCCGGCCGCCAAGTGACTTGGCAGCTTGCCTGTGGTCTTACCTGTTTGCAAATCCTGGTATCTTTCATTATTACAACTAAATAGATACTAACGTTTTTTGAAAGACAGACGACACAACAATCTAGTTTTAGAACATTACAAACCATTCTAAGGGTTAAGGACTTACGCGGGGTCTTCCTCCATCATTAATAGTCGGGCATCGCTACATAACTGAAATAATGTTGATGTGATGTAAAACCCATATAAAAAAAAATTAAAAAAAATAAGGACTTACGCGATACTGTATTGCTGGTGGTATACATAAATCGTGAGGGATTCGGGCAAAGGTTAAAACCCTACAAACTATCAAGTATAAATGACTTGGAATACTGTTGAAATAAACCGGAAGAGGATTCGTTAAGATACTTAGTCATGTTGACATCCTTTTGACCTTGATACATGCCGTCCTCAGATTGACGCATGCGCAGAAGTAAGACTAAATATCGTCTGCAAAGTTAACCAACCGATGTTTCGGCGCGTAAATATTCAAGATATGTTTGTGAAATATTTATGAGGATTATCGATGATCCGTGAGCATGAATTAACTGCTATCAGATATCGAACGCCTCTCTCCGAAACACGAAACGGTCACGTTAAAGTCATGTGACGACAGCACGCGGTTTGATTGGCGGGAGTCGTCGAAACCTGAACGGAAACGAAAGTGGTGGGCTGCATTAACAAGGCGATAGCAGCTTTCTAAGAAAGTGACCAACCCGTTCAAATCCCGATAACGGCATTAATAGGCTCCTTGACTTTCGGTTGGCAGGAGTCATGGGATCCTGACTCGAAACGGAAGACTCACTAAGAAGGCGATAAAAGCGTTCTAAGAAAGTGACCAACCCGTTTAAATAACTAATTACCGCATTGAGAGGCGCATTGACGTTCGGAACGCCGATGGTTCTATCCGGCTTGATCAGCCCTAATGGGCAGATTAGTTCTAAGGGTCTTCTTTCCTAAAAATATGCCGGACATCGTAAAATAAATGAAATAATGTTGACGAGATGTAAAACCCGTATAAACAGACAAACACCTGGTTGATAATGAGTATCTACAGTGTACAATTCGGTGAAAAGTGATAGTTAATCAAACATTGTCTGGAAAACTCCTGATTGCCTGTTGACCCTAAGAATGCTGGGTAATTTTCTAAAAATAGATTTGTGCGTCGTCTGCTTTCCAAAACCTTAAATATATAAAAGATACTCAGAGATGCAAACAGGTAAGATCACAGGCCAGCCGCCAATTTACTTGGCGGCTGGCCTGGATCTTACCAGTTTGCATAAGCACGAATTCGGTTCCAGCACTATAAGGGTTATCTAGATGAACAGAACGATCGTAGTAAATACGATCCAGTTCCTATGCTGTTAATAATATTAGATGAATAATGAAGCATTTATCGTTTACCACAATGTTTAGGACGATCCCCCGCGAGTTAAAGGTCGCCATACATCAAATCGTGTGGGATGTGGTAAGACGCTATAATACGCAAATATGGGTGGAGTACTTCACTCCCGAAGAAAAAAACTCTTCAAACTTATACTTTCACGATTAGTAGTAATGTTCGAGGAAGAGTTTAAACTCACTCTTTTATTTCGTGTTGCTATCTTTTTTTCCCAATTAAGTTCAACATTCTTGTATAAACAGCGTGACAAAAGAAGAAAGTAATTATCCTTCGTAACTATGTTTGAAATGCATAACTAGTGTTGATATTAGAAATGAAGCAAGCGTCTTATCAAAAGAAAAGGGTCGTGATTTAATATTTAAACTATTTTCTTCACGGCCTTAAATGACACTTTACGCCCCCTATATAGCTATCCCGTGTTTCTTAGTCACATAGGCTTGACTTGTTGTCTTTTGTGTCATTTTTCATCCCGCTTTAATCTGTACTTATACTTTTAACGATTGAATTTTCTCAACCAATACTTTGGTATAAAACGATGCGAGTTCAACTGTTTTTTATTCGTTTCCCTTTGCCATTGGTGTCATTTGTCATCCCAATTTAATCTGTTCTATACTTTGAACTACTGGATATTTTCAACAATTTCTTCATTATATCACGATGCGACCTCAACTGTTATTCATTTATTTTCCTTTATTTGTGTCATTTGTAATCAGAGTTTTATCTGCACTTTGAACGATTGAATCTTGTTAACTGATTCTTTGTTATATTGGAGATGCGAGTGCATCTGCTATTTAATTGTTTCACTTTCCCATTTAAGTCATTTTTCATCTGAGTTTAATCTGTACTGTACTTTGAACGATTGGATCTTGTCAACTGATTCTTTTGTTGTTATATTCCCACACGTGATCAACTATTATTTATTCCTTCTTTATTTATCATGGTACACAGGAGATGCCTCTGTGACTTAGTGGTTGTGGAGCATAACTTGTATTCGTATAGCCTATCTGCGTGTGGGATTAAATCTTAGTAACGGTAGATTCGAATTTCTTATACTCTACTTATTTACGGGAGTCATATGATTCTATACAGCTTAACCAGCCCTTGTTTGCAGTTAACCTTGGACTTTCTCCTATTGATTGTGAGCCGGGGGTTTGCAACCTTATTAAAATAATGGCGACTCGATGTAAAACACTGACAAAAAAACAAACACTTAATCACTGTGTTTTACCAGTTCTCACTCGATTGCTAATGCATAAACCGAATAGATTCTGCGACAGAAGTCCCATAGTGTCGGATTATGAATATTCTACATTAAGTCACAACCTTCTTAGTTCTTGTAAGGTTAAACCAGGAATTTGCAGCCCGTGGAAAATCATACCCGTCGATACTTCATAGACACATGCATTTATGCATTGCAGCACAACTAAGTACCAAAAAGCAAACATTTTATTTCAAAAACATCATATCTGATAGCTATATGACCGATTGTATTAGAAGAATGCACTATTATCTCCTTTGTATGAGATACACTCTCGTATCAGCTTTCGGGACGGGGAGATTGATGAAACATTGACCCGTCGTAACATCAGAAATATATTAGATGTATGCGTCTGGGTCCGATCGTATTAAACTGATATCAAATCCCGTCTCTCTTAGGACGTGTACTCATTAGCCAGTTGAGTATTGACCAACTTGAACTTGGAATTACGGTATGCTGAATTTTAGCATGCTATTTGTCTTTGAAAATTGTATTTTCGATGTATACCCTGAAGAAGGCATGCTTATTTGCTCTTGAATCAACAAGAAACTGAATTGTGTGTGTCTTTAACGCCGTAATATCGATATTTCTTCTGCTTTGATGTCAATGCAAATAATCTTACTTTCTTTATCTTATAAAAAGAGCAAAGCCTTTGGTTGACACTAGTTTCCTTCTGGTAAGAGAACGATTATTAATTCGAATTTTGTATGTTGGAACTACTTTGCGAGTACTATTTGTCTGTGTGAAAAGTATATGACCAAAGTACATGAAATGTTACCTTCCTTCGATCGGTCCCCTTGTAACCATGCTAACCGATCTAGAACACCAATCAGATTCCGTAAAAAAGTATTGTCCTCGATTTACCCACTCAAACATTACAGAATACTGTAATTCGGGTACGTGAGTGCTACTCTCTAGTTATTGAGAATCTTACTCTCCGGAGGTAAAAAAGCAGTGGAGAACGTACTGTAACCGGAAGTGATTCTAATTTCCGGTCGATTTGGCGCGGATTTATTTTCCCGCTTAACAATGGAAAGCCGTTGTTGTTATGGCGTTCATTTTGTTGAGGCTTGCAAGGCCAATAATCGATAAAAGCTTATTTCTTTCTTCATCTATTGCTAACCGCAAACTTGCGTACGTAATAATTTGAAAACGTGTGCATGCGACAACTTGAAATTGTTGACATTTAGAATTGAAACTGGTTTCGGTGGAAATGACATGTTATATTAAGAATTTACCCAAAATTTAAAAACTTTGATTTTTTTTAAAAGTTCAAGGACTCTCTGAAATCAGACTCTCTTGAACTGTTTATCAGGATAGGTTAGGTAATTTACCCGCACATTTGAAAGCAAAACTCGAGTAATTAGTAGATAAATTCGAAAATGAAACCCGTATAAATATGGCAAAACAGGAAATCATTCATAACAAACAACATCATGTTTATCCTCACAATGCTTTCTCTTGGGGGTCAATTCCAAAACACAAAAACGCTTCCTGCACGTAGAATATGATTGGCTTGTCACATACAGTTACGGGTCAGACCGTACGCGCGCATCGACATTTGGAGATGCAGGCGTCAGGGTGTGCGTACATGCAACCATTCAAACACTTTAATTCATGCGCCATATTTTGCACTCCACTGACATTGTAGTTCTGACGTATCTATTTACAATCGATTGAGCAACATGTTGCCGCTCTCTTTTTTAATGCTTCCTAGACACATAACCATCGCTCCCGCCACATGTGGATAAATGAAACGTCGCCTCTTTAAGTTGTAAAAGAAAAGAAATTATCTTGGATTGATTAATATTCGTCGAAGTTTTAGGGGACCTGGGTACCGTTTTACTAAACAGTTTACGCTTAAGATTTGCGTAAGTCTAAAACAACAATTCCACTTTTATCAATATTGGGCTAAGCAATATTACAAAGTAACACATCATTGGAATCGTCTCTGCGAGACTCTTCCAATGATATGTCACATTGCAATATTGTTCTTTCACTGAAGATACCTTCCATGTTTATCAATCATGACTTGCGCAAATATTTTCCGTAACTTGTTTATTAAAACGAACCCCTGATGAAAAAGTTCGACATAGAGAGAGTTCGACATATAGATGTCTGAAACATTAAAGATAGATATAAAGAACTAATGATTCGGGAACCCGTTTTCACTTCGACATATAGAGGAGTTCGACAATCAGAGGTTCGAGAAACAGATTACCTACTGTCTCACTTCTTTGCTAGATGTTTATATTCCACTAATGCACATGACGCGTTGTTGAGAGTTACAGTGCATGTTCTCTGCATGACCTATCAGTACTTTCCCGGTTTTGAACTCATAAGGCAAACCCGTTTCAAACAAACAAACCGCATTTTTTTCTGATACATTATGTCTCTACGTGAAAATCACGAAGAGGAAACTAGAAACTTGTATGTGTTCCGGAGAAAACAAAAATATATGGTGTTTGTGGCATTTAAGAGACATTTTTCGCTGTATTACATCATACATAACGACGTAACTGACATTTTACTGGAGACAACTACGTCGGTTCCACGAGTTTGTCACGTAATTAAAGAATACAAAAAAAAATAATATCACAGAAACCACTCATAGATTTCGTCATACTACAGCCAGAGTTTACGACGCAGTATTAGATCATAGTGCTGCGTCTTCCCAAAGCTGCGACAGACCCGGATATGTGTCCTTTCAATTAATTAATCGATGGTTTTCGAAATAATGGACCGAATAATTGGCTACCGACTAATATAAAGTTTGAAATATGGAGGTAAATAATGTAGAAACACCAACGAACTATCGAGGGTTTCAATGTAATACTATAGTAAGTGCTTCATGGTTGTGAAGCACTTACTGTAGTCTTGCATTGAACCCTCGATATGTGATTTCCAAGTGTGAGTGTGTTTGATTAATTTCTATGATCACCTGATGAAAACAAACCAAACTATCTGTGCTGTTGGATGGACAGGTACTAGGTTATTGATTAAGGTTGTGTCACTTCGGTTGTTCTCGGTAAACCCGGTCTAGGCTGGAGCTAATCGCTTTATACCGAATAGTTCCGGAACGCAACGATGTATACCGAGAACGACCAGCGGAATCCGACAAATGGACGGGTATACTACCTTAATTTCTATGTGATGTGGCCAAAAACGCGAGTAGAAAATAATAAGGCATATGAAACACTACACACGCTTCCGGTTTTTGGAAGGTACCTTTAGATCCAAAATTATGCTCATCCCAGATGACAGTCCTTATCCTTTGTTTCTCTAGCTATAAGTTAACCATATTGTCCATTTAAGTTGTTCGTTATTATAACTTTTTGCATGGCGCCTGCTTGCTTTCTGTTGATTTGTGGTGGGAAAGTGTGATTATCAATAAAAGAAATTGGCATTTAGTCGTGGACAGAAAAAGAAAGACTATCGATAAAGATTTGCATTTATTCCGTTAGTTATGTCCAACATGGCCGCCGTACCATCTTCGGAATAATCCGGTAAATTCCGGTACCGATGCGGGTCATTCGTTAGTTTCCATAGAAACATCACTGTTGCATGATGGTCATTGTAAGAATGTCCGTCATCCCACTCGAAGCGGGCGCTGCCTCCATATTGGTAAAAAATCAGCCGTGATGCGTTACTATCCGTGTAACGTCACTGTGCGTCTATTACGTAATTTGTTATGTTCAACAAACCAGACAATAACAGTCTGTACATATCCACATAATTCAGTAATAGGTTTCGAATTAGACAATATCACTAAACGAAGGAATGTTTCAGAGTTTCAATTTGTATGTATTTATTGGTGGTTAAAAAGGGGAATATCATGAAAATTTGAGAAATTACTTTTCTCACAACGTTTTGATAAGTTGGTTATATCGTATTAAGTCTTGTATAGGGACTGAGTTGATTAACTCTGCAGCGTAAAATGTAAACGTGGATCATCGGTTTAACCCTTAGAATGCTGGGTAATTTTTCTGGGGTAGGTTTTTGTGTCGTCTACTTTCCGATATCTTACATATCTGCTTAATTTTGACGAGGAAAGATACTCAGAGTAGCAAACAGGTTAGACCACAGGCCAGCCGCCAATTTATTTGGCGGCTGGCCTGTGATTTAACCTGTTTATATAAGCATGAGGGTTGTTCCAGCACTATAAGGGTTAAATCATGAAATACAAAGTGGGCGTTAAACAACGTCTGGAATCAGCCCTTATAGATATCACAGGCTGATTCGTGGCGTTAAGAGTATAAAAATTATCAAATAATGTGATACCACTGTAACTGTTCCATAACATTTTTGACCAATAACCGCTAAGAAAGAGTGACGAGGTATCCGAAAATTATTCGAACACCTCTTAAAACTTGGTTATACCATTAGCAAACAATAACGACATTTGACCAGTTTATTGAAGACGGCTCTGGAAAACATTGGGGGAAGAGGAGAAATTGCTCTTATCGAGCAATTTCTCCTTTTCACAATGTTTTCTGTCCTATCAGAAGATTTTTCTTTAAATTTCCATCACATTTTGAAATGTCGTCTGCACTCTCTTCCAATTTGGGACATTAAAGCTATGTCGTTTGGTAAAGGGTTAAGTAGTTTACGTCCGAAATGCTTTAAGGTATTTCTATGAAAGGGTGCTGTTTGAGGAATGTTCAGATTTGTTTGTTCGGCAAGCCTTCAAATCATTTCGTGGTTAGAACGAAAGCATCAACCCACAACCGTGTGGGGTTTTGTCTGTGTAACAACAACGACGATAAAAATCGTAAAGAATTCCACAAAAGTTAAATAAGGAGTGATCAAAACTGTGTGTCATACAAGTTATTCATCTTCAATTTAAATTCTAATTATATGTGAGGTCTAAAGGTTTAGAGCGTAAAAGCTGACGTTAATTCAAGTTGTTGAAATCTTCTTTGTTGGAAATAAAGTTTCGGTGGTTAAATAGTATGTAAGGAGGCAGTAGTTTAATAATTAGAGAGACACTTTTACTATATGTATTATTGACACTAAGTATCGCCCTCTTTTTAAACCTGTTGAATGTTGGTTTTTATGTCGAGTCAAAAATTAGGTTAAATGTTGAAATACCTAGAGATAAACGACTTTTCGTGAGTGGGTTGTATCTGTGCCTATTTACATTCTTTTCGAACATTTTCCCGATGTCTCCCGATGAAGACTTGCCAAATTCTATCTGTAATAACTACAGACGATATGTTTTGATATGTCATGTTACCAATTACTCGGTTGTGTGCGCAGTTCAGGCAGAGAATACAAGGAGAAAAAGATGTGTTAAGCTTGAAATAAAGCGTTTATATTTTTGAATTAAGTAGGAACAGTTATGATAATTTAATCGATGGATGATGATGTACGGTATACTCTTTCACACACATGATCATTTTTTTTCCGAGTTGAGATATTATCAGAAATGAATGAAACAAACAACAACAATAATCGCTGTTGTCATTTTAAGCTCTGGAAGGTACACCTACTTTTAGTCAAATACAAAATAGTGTTATTAGAGAAATATCGACTCGATCTGAGCCTAAATTCCTTTGTTAACACTCATTTTATAAATTAAGCTGAGGTCATACACCTTTGTTACAGCTTTTTGTAAAAGTAATCTCAGCCTTTATTTCTTTGTTAACACCCTTTTTAATCCTTACAGTGCTTGAACCGACTACATGCTTATGCAAACAGGTCAGATCCAGGCCAGCCGCCAAGTAAATTGGCGGCTGGCCTGTGATCAAACTGTTTACTACTCTGAGTATCTTTCCTATTTAGAATTAAGCGGATATATAGGTTTTGGAAAGCAGAAGACACAAACAAACTGTTTTAGAAAATTACCCAGCATTCTGAGGGTTAAATGTAAACTGAGGCAACCTTTGTTAAAACTTTTTGTAAAAGTAACCTCAGCCAATATTTCTTTGTTAACATCGATTTCAAAAGTACGTCTGCCTCAAGTCGACTGTGTAGTAAGCCGTCTGCGGGTCATTAAGGGTGAATACCGCGTGGTGAGTTGATGCGTAGGCGTTCCTCCTATATGCGACGAGACGTATAAAATACTCATGTCTTTTCATGAATGAAGTCACTCTTGCCCCAGACGTTCATTGATCAAGTTCAGGCGGTGTCAGGGGTAAATTCTACCTAGGATCTTTGTGTTTAGTATGGACGTTGGACTAATTGAACTCGGATCTATATTACATTAATTTGTTTGAATTTTGTGATTTAGACCTGGCTGGTATTTTGTTGAATGAAGGTGAGCTATTTTGTCCTGGTTCTTGATTTTTAATTCGTTTTGGTTAATGTTTTATTTCATAATGTTTTATTCGTAACTTTTATTCATTTCCTTTGATTTTTCGTGTTCAGGTTTGTAAGCGAATTGAATACGACCGATTCGATAAATTCGGATTAAATTGTGTTTACAAATGCTTTCTTTTTTTATTTTTCTACCGAAACGAAGTAACGAAACATGTTAGTGTATTTTATTTGAACTGTATAAAACGTTCATATGGGGTTGTAGAAGTATGCTTTTTTCTCTGTTCTCTTTGTGTTGATTGAAATCAACGGCGAATTCAAATTATTGAAAACAATACAAAGGCAAACTGTGACACTCATTGGTTTGAAACCTCCTTTAAGCTTTGCATTTGATTGGGTTTTTGTAAATAAGTGAGAATTTATTTAGACTTGAAGTTTAAACGAGTATTTTGAGAAAATGCTGAGTGAGTACTTAGGGTAAGTATGTTTCAACTTCTCAGACAATACATCTCTACCTTTGATTTTAGTTTGATGAATATAGGTTCGCTCAAAGAAAGAAATATTGGAAATGAATATCTTTCTCTGCCTCGCATTTCCATGTCTTCAATTGACATTTGATACATGTATCTTGGTGTGAACATGGTCCAGATCTCTGGTCTCGAAGACTATTGCCATATTGACTGAGGCCTTCGAGCACAATAGATGTCCAAATGTTGAAAAAAGCTCCGTTCACGGATCATAACTGAAACAAGGTGTAAACAGTACAATACAAGCAATGATATTTTGAAAAAAATCGCCTGTCGCTATGATAGTCTGGTCAGACGTCATTCGGTGAGGTATTAAGCGATGACTTCTGATAACAAAGGATATGCTGAAAAAATAAGGCTTTCATTGGCCCAGGACTTTCCCCCTCGAATTGAAAGAGGCCTAGGCCTGTTTATATTGGAAAGTTTAATCGCTTAAAATGTTGCATTGAGAAACCAGCAAGCTTGTGTGACTTTTAATTTTCGAGAAAACTGAATGCGTTTAAAGAAATGTCCAATATTGAGAAGATGCCCAATATTTTAAGGCCCCTGTTATATAACGCAAAAAAAACTATGTGGCCAATAAAATAAGCAGTTAATTCACAAATTTTTTGCGTGAAATTACGTCGCGTCTGACCGCATTTCTTTTGATCCAAAAAGGAGACAGGATCTATTATTTAGTTAAACGGACAACGCACGGGTTAAATCCGGTCCGTTGGAGGTTATCGAAAGAGAAAGTAGACCGTTACAAACAGGGCGTATAGTGGCCATTTTCCCAGAACATGATCTCAACAACCAATCAGAACCGACCTAGAAACTGTTTGAGTTCAGCGAGGGGGGAGGAATTATATTGTATTGCGATTTAGGGGCCAATCCCTAAAAAAAAATCAAAAGTCACGTGTCATTCGGCTGATACCGTGATTTTCGCGGACCAGAGGTGGGGAGGGGCAGGTTGCGTCGAGTAAAATAAGAGGAATGCATAGTTAGGATTCCTTGGTGGTAATGGCTATATATCCCTTTATATATAGCCATTGCTACCAAAGGATCCTAACTGCGAAACCCTGTGTGTGTGTAAAGCCACAGGGATTCGCAATCTCCTATGCAGAATTATCGTTCGTACCTCACAGATATTTAAGCCTAGCGGGAACAAATTAACATGGTTAGAGATTGACGGATATGTAGTTAGGGTATTTTAAGGGGCTAATGGCTATATTTCCATTTATACAAAGCCATTACCCCCTAAGATTATCCTAACTATGAGTCCCTGTTCATCCGGCCTTGTAGCATAGATATGACAATTACTCTCAATTTGTATCTTCCTACCTCATCCCCCATTAGGAACTACTCGGGTATTTCCGTGAGCTGAAATAAAAACTCGGATATAAGGGTAGGGTTAATTTCTTTCGGGTAAATCGTCCCCGGCTTATAACACATTTCCTGTGCCCGTTCACGTTTAGTAGTTCTATGTATATGGAGATGTTGTACATCATTTTAAATCGTTTTTATCGGTTACTAACGCGTAATAGTGAAAGAAAGCGTTTTGATATATGTAACGGGTTCCTTGATTAAATTAAACGACTACATGTATATAGAGTTCACATTTAAGATATATCTTTTAAACGAAAGTAAAGTGACATAAGTCTCGCGGGAAACAATATGGCGGCATCCATATTATGTCAGATGAGTTTTCATTGGATTAACCCGATGTGTTCAGATTTTCTCTATTTCTAACTTCCTATCCCTCCCCTCCCTCCGATATCCGTGTATGTCCGTACCACCCGTGCGTGGGGCGTACACTCGAGCGTAGGATGTCCAACGTGGGCTTGCGTAGGTTTATGACCCGGATTCAGTCTGGGTGACTGTACACTGTACACGGTGAGACGTGAGGCTATGTTCCCCATTCCGCGCATACTGTGACCGGATTTTACGGTCATGAAGTGTGAGGTTTGCATAACTTCCTAAAATAAATACATCGGGTGCTGATATCTCGCAGTATGTACTATTTTAACCTTTACCAAGCGCCAAATTGTTCGACTGTCCCAAAATTGTAATAGTTTGCAGATGGCATTTCAAAATATGGTGGAATTCTGAAATAAATCTTCTGATGGGGTGGAAAATATTGAGGGAAGAGGAGAAATTTCTCGTGAGGAGCAATTTCTCCTTTTCCCACAGTGCTTTCCGTAGTCGTCTGCAACAAACTGGTCAAGTGTCGTTATTGTTTTGTAATGGGTTAAACCACAGGGATTCGAAGTTAGGGTACTTCTATGGGGTAACGGCTATGTATAAATGGACTTTATACATAGCCATTACCCCCCTTATTACGAATCCCAGTGGGTACAACGGGCAGAACATATCTCCATCCCAAAACAAAATTGGAGAATATAGAATTATATTTAATCTCAAAGATTTGAATAAACGTATCTCCGTTGAACCTTAACTAAATCCTATATTGTGGGTACTCACTGGATTTGAATCTAAGATTTGAATAAACGTATCTCCGTTGAACCTTGACTAAATCCTATATTGTGGGTGATCACTGGATTTGATTCTAAGATTTGAATAAACGTAACTCCGTTGAACCTTGACTAAATCCTATATTGTGGGTACTCACTGGATTTGAATCTAAGATTTGAATAAACATAACTCCGTTGAACCTTGACTAAATCCTATAGTGTGGGTGCTCACTGGATTTGATTCTAAGATTTGAATAAACGTATCTCCGTTGAACCTTGTCTAAATCCTATATTGTGGGTACTCACTGGATTTGAATCTAAGATTTGAATAAACGTATCTCCGTTGAACCTTGATTAAATCCTATATTGTGGGTACTCACTAGATTTGATTCTAAGATTTGAATAAACGTATCTCCGTTGAACCTTGACTAAATCCTATATTGTGGGTACTCACTGGATTTGAATCTAAGATTTGAATAAACGTATCTCCGTTGAACCTTGACTAAATCCTATATTGTGGGTACTCACTGGATTTGATTCTAAGATTTGAATAAACGTATCTCCGTTGAACCTTGACTAAATCCTATATTGTGGGTACTCACTGGATTTGATTCTAAGATTTGAATAAACGTATCTCCGTTGAACCTTAACTAAATCCTATATTGTGGGTACTCACTGGATTTGAATCTAAGATTTGAATAAACGTATCTCCGTTGAACCTTGATTAAATCCTATATTGTGGGTACTCACTGGATTTGATTCTAAGATTTGAATAAACGTATCTCCGTTGAACCTTGTCTAAATCCTATATTGTGGGTACTCACTGGATTTGATTCTAAGATTTGAATAAACGTAACTCCGTTGAACCTTGTCTTATTCGAGATGATTCTTTTGAGTACTCGCAATATAGAATTTCATAAGATTTGAGATTTATATTATTATGAAACCGTTATACAATCTCACCACATAGCTTGAGTAATGCGTGGTGTTGCGTAATAACGTTGTTTTCTAGAACACTCGACAATATTGCGTTAGTAGCTGTAGGATTCGTATGTCGGTGTGGGGGAGGGTTTCCAATTAACTATTTTACGATCCGACTATATGTTAACGATCTTTGATGCTTGTACTTAAAAACCCCGTTTTCATCGAGAAAATAAAAACGTCCTCTCAAACTGGAGTACGTGTCTGGTCCAAATACAATACAACATTAGAAGAAACACTTTTATTGCTATATTGAATAGACACCATATAGTGAAAATGAGTATTAGTGTTATGACGGGCTATTTCTCCGTTTACTGAACTATCTTATACCAAATTCCATTAATACAAAGTGACTTGCCAAAGGACACTCCCACAAAACAGGTGCTTGAGGTTGCGGACTTGGAACCCGGGGGTCCCGGGCTCGAGCCCCGACATCACCTCTGGTTTCGTTGGAATTTCCTTTGGCAAGTCACTTCAGAGCCCGAGCCTAGTACTGGTGGATCCATGAAAGCTGTAACATAACTGAAAACCTATCGATACGACGTTTAACACCATACTAAACAAAACAAGAATCAATTTAACAAGTCACACCATCCCATGCCGTGTTATAGACTGAATAGCTTTAAAACCGTCTGCTGTGAGAATGGGGGGGGGGGGGGGTCGATAAACATATACGTGTGCCTACGTTGATTCGATCTGATGTATATAAGGGCGTATATAGTATACAAAGGTTAGCAAAGAAGGACGGATTTTCCCCATGTCATCAGACAACATCTAAATAAATCCATGACGACATATGCCCCATGGTCTTTCTGTGTCTTTTCTGTGTCATTTCGTCACGTTTTCGCCTGGGTAAATGGCAATACGCCCTAAACCCTTATAGTGCTGGAATCCACTTCATGCTTATGCAAACAGGTTAGATCCAGGCCAGCCGCCAATTGAATTGGCGATTGGCCCGTGATCTAACATGTTTGCTTCTGAGTATCTTTCATCATCAAATCTAAGCAGATATTGAAGTTTTTGGAAAGCAGACGACATAAAAATTTATTTGTAGAATATTGCCAATTATTCTAAGGGTTAATATTCAGGCGTATCTCACCGACCCCAATGGCAATATCTTGGCTATTGGCCCACATTCAAAACTGAAGTAGCAGACGATTACAATAGTACGTCTTGTAAAACGGAGAAATCATCATAAAAAAAAAAACCAGGAATTTATTTAGATATGATATTCCTCCTTTTGTCGAATGAATGGTTTCGACCTTAATCGGTCTATTCTAAGCGCACAGAATGAGGTATGTCAGGGCTTTTAAACGTTATATAACAGGGTCCCATTAACGACATCTTTCCAATGGAACTTTCTTTAAAATCATGCTTGCAGTTTCCCCAAAAATTCAACGTTACATCAGCTTTCTGGTATCGGAATTCGCCAATGTCATCGATACAATTTCGCAAAATCCACATACGTAGGCCTCTTTTCAAGTTAAGGAAACAATCCCTGTATATAAGAGAAAATGGGATACGTATTGTATTTCAACATCAAAGACTACTAGTATAGTTTACATGGATTGGTAGGTATACTAGGTATATTGATTGCCGTTTGTTTAGTGAAACAAACGTTGAATACCGTGTGAACAGGTAACACATGCGTTCAAACAATAACTAATCCGCGTGTGTACAGTGTCGATCTTGATCTTAGTATGCACAGGTTGGTCCAAGATGATGCGGTTTGAAATGAAGAATTATCCAATTTTAGCCCAAAATAGAATGGAACGAAATTTTACTTACGACTTTCACAGTACATCTTTTCGCAATGTACACATGGTACATCATCATAAACAGATAGTGTATCATCTTAATTACATAGCATGTACATTATTAATAAACTTCATAGATATTTCGAAGAATCAAAAAGCAGGCCTCGTAGTAAATTATTCATATTTAATCAATTATACTCCTATATTACATTCATTGTTTATTTGTATTGAAGTAATTGTCATTGTTTGATATTTAGTACACTTTGATATGTTGATTTTTTTTTATTTATTCATTTTTTTTTACAAAAATAGCAATGGCTAGCCGTTTTTTTTTACATAAAGGTTTGAAAATTAAAACCATTTCTAATTCACAAAGACATATTATAATTATTTTAATTATCTGGTTTGATTTCCAATCGATATTGAAATCCGAGAAACCTGATTTCTGTGTGTGTTTTTGTTAAGCTTTGACGATCGATGTATTTGTTTCACGTTTTGTTGTTGAATCATGACAAAGCAGTTTAATTTATTTATTTTCTCTCGTGACAACGCAAGGCTCGTTAGTGATGAAAGACGCCAGACAAATAAGGGGGGGCTGAATGTTCTTGCGTTATGGTGCTTGTTCACAGATTTGAGGAATTTGAAAGTTAGAATTTAACTGCTTTAAAACTGACAAACAGCTGAACTGTTAACCCTTGGAGTGCTGGGTAATGTTCTAAAAATAGGTTTTTGTGCCGTCTACTTTTTAAAACATTAAATATCTGCTTAATTTTGATGAGGAAAGGTACATAGAGTAGAAAACATGTCAGATCACAGGCAAGCCGCCAATATACTTGGGCGGCTGGCCTGGATCTATTCTGTTTGCATTAATGCATGAAGTCAGTTCCAGCGCTAGAAGGGTTAAATGATACACACTGGAGAGTGGTCATTTGAAGCTTTATAAGATCGTTTTCTTGATTCTTAAATAAACACATATTCTAAACCAAAAGCGTGACATTGCTTTTGAGATCTGCCACAAATTGACTGTATATGCTTATATAAATCGACATTTCCTGAATGTATTATGCTTACAATAGCTACTGTCAAATGCACCTCAAACAGCAATACAAGAATTGTATTGCTTCAGCAACATTTTATTTTGACTTCCAAATTTTATCTTTTGTGAATAAGCCACTTTAACCAATTACCAAATAATAGCAACATTTGACCAGTTTGTTGCAGACGACGCTGGAAAACATTGTGGGAAAAAAAGAAATTGCTCGTAATGAGCAATTTCTTCTTTTCCCATAATGCTTTCTGTCCTATAAGATTGTATTTCAAATTCATCACATTTTGAAATGTCGTCTTGAAATTCTATGAATTTTGGACAGTCGAACAATTTCGATTTTGGTAAAAAAGTCATATAACAACTATATAGTTTGGACAGTCGAAAATTTGGCGTTTGGTAAAGGGTTAAACCGTTGGGTTAGTTTGTGAGGGTGGGGGGATGGGTGGTTAGTGGGCTCCGCTATATAATACGCAGGTCACAGGTATCGGGTTACGGGTAACAGGTTGGGAGCGCCCACATACAAGAGAGTCTCCCTTTTTTCTATACTTGGTCTAAACACTATCGGCTATACATGCACTATAATAATGATGCTACGCTAGGTCTCTGGTATGTCTACACCAAATTTATCTCTAAATTCAATTGAACAGTGAAATGAAGGATGGGAGCTTAAAACACTCTTGATAACTCTACTACTGCTATCGTTATCAATTAGTGCTGATTTCTCAATAAAGGCGAGATCAGGGGCTTTCGTGGAATACTTCCCCACTTCCGCCCTTTATCTGCACAAGTACTTGATATTCGGAAATTCAGTGGGATTGTCGTTTGCATGTTAAAGAAGCAGGAAAGGACAACATTGAAGATTGAAAGAAAAAAACCATTCCTTGGTGGTTTTGAGTAGAAACCGTTGTTAGAAAGGATACCATTTTTGTAACATTAGTGTCAGAAGCCTCTTAAAGGAATTGATCAAAGTTGTTCGTTCAGGTTTGCAATTATGGATTTAGTTAAATCGGCATCATCTACTTTTTGGCCCTGCATTTCATTAAACATGAAGGCTTTTGATTTATCATGGATTCTATGTAAATTTATTAATGAAATTGTTTCTTATTTATTGCATGTCTATAATGCTGATACACCTATTGTATTTGTCTGTGCATTTATTACGTGACAACAGTGATTCTTTCCATTAAATCTTAGAATGATGAATTCAAACTTATAAGGATGGGTAGAAATTCAGGAAAACTCAAACAACAACGTAAGGTCCATCCATTCTATTTGGTTTCCCTGATTCGCACTTGAGTTTTTCGACCTTTTCCTGCTTCACACAAAATACTTTCGCACTTTTCCCGGTTTGGCATAATATATTTCACCATTTTCCTGCGTGACGTGCCTCGTGGATCAGTTCGTTGGCAGGCTGTCACGGAAGTACTTCTCCATAATGATTTGTGGATTGTGATTTATGGTGTCTATCCTGTAACGGAGAAAATTGGGATTCCCCACGCGTGAATCGAACGTGTGAACACTTCCTTGTTGTGCAAAGCTTTGGTTCCGGTGCATTCGGTTTGGGTTTGTGGTTAAATGGGAGTTGTATGCCCTTTGCAACCGTGTTTGGATTACAAACGCACCTAGATTACCCAGTGGCATGATAAGGTGGTGAACTCAGATCTCGGGGTCCCGGGTTCGAGCCCCACCAAGACCACTTGCTTCGTGGGAGTGGTCTTTGGTAAGTCACTTCAGAGCTCTAACCTAGTGCTTGTGCATCCAGGAAAGCTGTAACATAACTGAAAAATGTAGGTAAGGCATTGACGAAGAGAACCTATATGGGACCTGTGTCAGTTATTTACTATAACTATAACTATAACCTTTGTAATCGATCTCGAGGATAACATAACGTCCAGTGCACCCATGTGGCCAAGTGGATAAGGTGAAAGTCTTACAACCCGGGGTCCCGGGTTCGAGTCCCTTTTACCTCATGTCATGTGAGTGTCCTTTGTCAAGATGCTTTGGAGCCATAGCCTTGTGCTGATGAATCCGGGAAAGCCGTTGAATAGCTGTAAAATTGTTTACACGTTGTTTAACCCCATACAAACCAGTGCTTCTCTGATAAGATTATTCTATATTCTCTCTCGGGCTTCTTAATATTTGTTTCAATTCAGCATTTGCTTCTTAATATTTGTTTCAATTCAGCATTTACTTCTTAATATTTGTTTCAATTTAACATTGGCTTCTTAATATTTGTTTCAATTCATCATTGGCTTCTTGATATTTGTTTCAATTCAACATTGGCTTCTTAATATTTGTTTCAATTCAACATTGGCTTCTTAATATTTGTTTCAATTCATCATTGGCTTCTTGATATTTGTTTCAATTCAACATTGGCTTCTTAATGTTTGTTTCAATTCATCATTGGCTTCTAAATATGTGTTTCAATTCAACATTGGCTTCTTAATATTTGTTTCAATTCAACATTGGTTTGTCTCGAATGAATCAAAGGATCAATGAATTATGTCACCTTGTACATAAGACATATCAACAAAACAATATCTTATCGTAAACATTCGTCAATGTCACACTGGTAAGAATGTCCCGTCTACGGTTAAGTGCAAAGGAGAGGTGATTGTCTTGTGAAATTCTAGACCTGAGTGCAAGTATTTTAATGTAAACCAATGGTCTAGAGAGGTGCATTAAACTTTATGAGTGAAATTATCCCTTCTGTGACGATGGTATCTACCAATTGCCGTAGAAAATATATATTTCTTAAATGCCTTATCTTTGGCTGATCTTGTTCTCTTTTAGAATGAATTACATGGCAACAGTGTTGCAGTGGTAGAGCGTCGGATGCCTGTACCGAGGGTCCTGTGTTCGAATCCCCGTTAGGCGAGGTGAAAATTTCCCGGACTAAGCCACAAACCGGCGCGAGTACTGGTGTATTGTTCAGAAACCAGTCATCGAAAGTGACTCGATTGTCTTTACTAGGCCTCCTTCACAATCGATGATAAACAAATCAAACAAACGAACTAAAACAAACATGTAAATTAATTAACAGGTTAAGTAAGCTTTGTAGGTAAAAACCTTTTTTACACATATACGCCGAACAATATTCTGATTCTGAGGTGAATGGGACAAAAACAATAGGCTGATCTCAATCCGCTCCATCGATTCGAACCACGTGCTTCTGAATCAGGAATCATGCAGACGATGTGTGACCGTAAAATCGATCACCTGCGCCGAACGTATGGATCGGGGTGCTATTTTTAGAAATGACCTCACACGATTGAATCAGACACGTTAACGAGGGTTTCTGCGTTGTAGTTATTTCGTCTTTTGTTGTAAATACTCTCGTCAGACGTGTCCTAAATTGAGGCCACCGATAACCGAATTTACGATTTTTCTTCTCGGCTGCAGACGATTTTTTAGGGGATCACAAATTCGATCTTTTATATAAAAACAGCTACTTCGAAGCGTGACCCCTTTCCCCGATTCGTCATGATTGACAATGTAGCCTACGTTCATTCAAAAAGAATATGTCAATTTCTCGTTCAATACGAGAACTCCTAAGAATGTGTTACTTTTTCAGATTCGTCCTGTGAGGTGTATTTTTTTGTTTCGTGGATAAAAGGTGAATGTGTGGGTCGCGTGTACTCACATCGCGGGTCATCAGGAAAGACAACTCACATGTCAAACTTATCAAACAGGATTTCAAGAGTCACTTCCCTTAGATAAATGGCTATATTAAAGGCCTATTTATACAACGTCTATTTCGTAAATTATGTATGAAACATTCTCCATGTTTTCTGGGCTACCAAGAGTTCTTTCTGTTGAAATTGAACCAAACAGTCATTTCTTTTCGATGACTCATGATTTGTCATTCTACAAACATAAAATGTTATCAAACGGAGATATAATTGCGTTTTTTGTTTTACAGTGACGAATCTGGTAAATCGATTACATATAGAGTCAGCGATGATTCTTACGCCCTTTCTATTACTCAGAGTTTAAGCTTCTCTTGTAGAAGGTGAACTTTGAACATGTTATGGTAGGATAAGACTGGTGTGTTTATTATATCACGGTAATAAGAAGAACAGTGTGTTGAACATACTACGGTACAAGACGAAGATTGTGTTCATGATCAAAAATCTGTCTTTTCCCACTATATTCAAATTAAAGAACATTATACTGTGGTTGCCTGTTACATTGGTTATATTTATTTCATTCTTAATTAATCCCAGTCTTGAAGAAGCTCGGATTATATACACTCGTGTATTGTATAGGCCTGGTTGGATAAATATTAATAAACGTAACTGTATCTTTAGTAACCGATTCTGAGTAGAATATAGATATAAACTCTCAAATGTATCCTACTTCTTCACCTTTTTCATACCTTTCTAAAATCGGAACGTGTGAGGTCATGTGCTATTTATAGAATAATCTGCGATTTTAAGTTTGACCATAGTGTAATTCTTATCTATATAGAAACCAGAGGTTCTCTTTTATTTCGCCCTTGAGTTGAGAATAGTTATCTAATTCTAAGTTCAAATCCTGAGGCTACACTTTCGATCCAGAGTAGCATTTTACATGCTTGAAAGGCTGATCTGAGGCAATAGTTTTTTTACACAGAAGTTTAACCCTTTCCCAAACAACAAACTTTCGATTGTCCCAAATTGAAAGAGATTGCAGACGAGATTTGAAAATGTGAAACGATTGGGAAGTAATCTTCTGAAGGAGTAGAACACATTGTGAAAAAAGGAGAAATTGCTCTTAGTAATGTTTTCCATAGCGGTCTGCAACAAAGTGGTTAAATATCGTCATTGTCTGGTAATGGGTTAAGCAACCGTATGTGTCTGAAATCTATTGGAAGAAAACAAAACAAATACATGTAGTATCATACAGTTTATTATTATTTCGTCATCGTTATGAAAGTTTACATAATTCAATTATGTAAACTTTCAAAACAATGTCGAAATAATAAGTTTAAATTCGAACTTAATCATAACTTTATGAAAAAAGGCGGATTTTTACATAACTGTAGACTTTGGAAACCAATTTGCCAAATATTGCATAATTCATACTATGTTATTGCCGACCATTCTCCTTTCCAGTATTTGTATTCCATTTAATGGTGAGTAGCGAAATATGGTGAAAAAAAAAGTCCCAACCAAATATGGTGAATATTGAATTTAACTTGGACTTATGACAACACCCCACAGGGCTGACTGTGAATAGAAATGACCAATTTGCCATTGTAGTTGTGTACGTTACACGGTCATCCATGGGGTTGGTTTTACCCATGACTCATTGTTCCTGATTTCACAACCAGTTGTTTTATAAATACACACTACCAATTGTCTTATATATAAATATACAGTATATGCATGTGCAAATACAGCATTTAGGTGCATTAGTTGTTCGTAAGTTTGTTTTTCTTTCTTCTTTTTCTTTTTGTTTTTATGATTATCATTTTCGTTTTCTTTCTATAATATATATTTTATTTTTTTATTTTGAAAAGTACGAGGAATTTAACTTCCCTAAAGTAATACTGATCAACATCTGTGTAGGTATATCTTTGTGTTCATACCATACTTATCCGAGCAGACATATGACTGCGGATAGGTTGAAACCGAAACTAGACTTTGGAACTGTTTGATCGTTCTGGAAAAAGAAAGCATGACATGTCTGATGGAGTTATTGAATCATCGGTGGACTTGGACGGATCGTTGAGATACTGAAAACATCGCTGGAAGAGGATATTTTATGGTTTAAAGCTTGGAATAAAGAAAGGATACGAAACATAACAGTGTGATGCTGTAACCAGTTTTGGAGCAAGATCGAGATAAAGAAAATGAAAGTACTCAATATGAGAAAACCTAAAGTTCGGATAAAGGATATTATAGTAAGAGAAAGTTAAACAAACTGATGGAACACGGTCGGACGGCTGTCTTTGCACGCATTAAAACGAAGTAACTGGTACAATATGACACCGGTAAACAACGCATGAGTATGTTAACAAAATCATTACAATCACTTTAACCAGCCAATCACGAATTGACAAATACACTGTGCTTAATTAAAGTTTTAGGAAATTTGGATTTGGACAAAAACGTATACACTGTGCTTAATTAAAGTTTTAGGAAATTTGGATTTGGACAAAAACGTATGAGTGTGAAAAGGTTCCACGTAGATGATCTAATGATGTTTAAACTCAGAATATTTGGAAAGAAATGAAGTTCAATACAATCGATGGATCTACATGCTTACTGTAAATCGTTAAAGAAGTTAAGGAAGTAACAATCTGGAAAGAGTCGGCATGCCTTTAAGTATTTGTAGATGCTGTCGTCCAGTATCCAAGGAACATCGGAGATGGGGAAAAAGACTCGATATGGAAATATCGTCACTATGCTGATGTTTATTCAAAGATCGACTCTGGAGTCGGCGGAGTCTTAGAAAGACATTTGCATATAATCGCAATGTGCCCTATCCGTCAGTCGCTGCACATTGAAACGTAATGCAGTGACTTTCAGATTGGACGTATGGCGGTGTAGTGCAATGAGTGCGCATGACGGAAGTAACCTTCATAGGTCATGTGATCGTGCCTGGACCAATGGCGGATGAGTATAATCGAAAGTGGAATGATCGGTCTTCAATAAAGGTATGGGTACTGCGCACGAATTTTATCTAGATACGTAGTTATATTTAACTAATTATAACATTCAAGGTGAGTTGAATTAATGCTGTCAACTAAAAAGAAAAGTTCCCGAGAAACACGTATATGCACAGGTTTATCTTTGATGATAGTGCTTGCTTTATAGACATAACGACACTTACGCAGTTTTTCAAGACTGAAATCTGCTTTCCATAGCTTATCAGTACTGTTGCTTTGCTGCACGTAAAATGCAATCAGCTGTTGGCCTTTTTATATAGTACTGATTGCCCTTTCCTTTGCAGTTAATGGAAAATAAAGCTTTGACTTCCAGATCCGATATTTAAACACAATAGTACGTCTTAGTCTAGTTAGTTCTTTCGTCTAAGGGAAGATAGGAGTTCATCAATTTTGTGAATTTCTGTGATCATAAACTCTTTGTCTTTTTTTCGTTCAGGTTGGTTATTAAGTCTTAATTATTTGCGATAAATCCATCTCAACTCTTACCTATAACCCTGTTTCTTATTTGCAAACCATGATCAACTCTAGATACGAATTCAACCCGCGCTTACTGATTGAAATAAGATCGAATTGTCCGGTTGGTTATTCAACATATTGCTGACTGAACGGTTTCCTTCTTGGATAATTCTATTTAGATTCTAAAACGTGTTACAAATCAAAAGTTCAGCATCAGGACCAGATATGATCACCCTCTTAATTCGTTCTTCCCCAAAATAAATAACTTTATCTGGTTCCAGATTGGTCACTTCTTTACCATTTTGAATATCAGTAAATCCAAATGTAGTAGGGGTCTCGATTTAGAAGGTAGAATTAAATGTGTAAGCGGGCCGGATAGCTTAGTCGGTAGAGCGTTCGCACGGTTTGCGGAGGTCCTGGGTTCGAGCCCCTGTCTGGCGGCGTGTTTTTCTCGCCTTGGTTACACAAAGACCTAATAAACATGTGTATCGTTTATTAAGTCTTTGGTTTATCAAAGACAAGACATGTGTCTTGTTAAAGTAATATCATGTTAGACCCGAGCCTTGCAAGATCACCAAATAGTTCAGAATAATCAACGTTTAATACCCAAGGACCTATCGCATGCTAGTATAGTCTTGGTGAGCGATCCAAATCAGCATATAAAACGCCCAAACTCGGATCCGTTTTGTTAATGATAATTTCCCTGCATTATGAAAGGGTCAGCCAGTTTGGCTTATGACATACTTTATACTGAGTATACCTCCAAACTTATATCACAGGCCCCAAGCGGATATACGTCGGTAACCATTGATTTTATTAACTTGCGGCTCACGAACAGGCCATGTCGGAACCAGTCACAAAAGTAACATTTCCCGGTCTAACGCTTCCCGTGGGGCTCGAACCTTCGACCTCACCGTCCCGAGGCGTACGCTTTAACCACTAGCGCACGTTGACGGATATAAATATAAAAGGTCGTGTGATATTCACACGCCACACCGTTTGTCATTCCCGAGACAGCTGCGAAATACCGCAACAAGCAGGTGCAAGGGTTGGGTAAATATCAATTTGTCCGGGGTTTTTTTCTGTCGGTGTACTAACTCACATTCCGGCGACCCTTCGATGCATGTAGACGGAATGTCAGAATTTTTAAAAAATAATATATCAGTATTACCTGCATCGTCATCAATTGAGGCAGCAATGGCAGCACAACCTTAAAGGTGTTTGTTCACAAATGTAAAGAAATATGAAAATTGTACAGCGGCTGCAATGTTGTATGATTCCTACTGGTTAATAGCCATTGGACGCGCTATGAGTTCGTATGTAAGATTTAGAGCCTGTGTAAAGCGAACTAAAATTTATTAAAATCCAAAAGCGTTGCAACAGTATTGAGCTATTTTGAGATCTAACGCATACATACTGCACATTTTAAGATAAAACGACGCTTACTGTATTAGTAATGCTTTCGATAGCTTATTTGAGTTTTATTTCATACAACAATTTAAGAACTGTATTGTTTCAATGACATTTTATTCTGACTTCAAAATTATCTCATATGTGAACAAACAATTTTAAGCTTTTCTTTGCAATGTTTTGCCTTAGTTTTGATTGTTATTATGCTTTACCACGTTAATTGTAATTTGAACTTAATGCGACGATTTTGGAGGTAACTGATAACCGAAAACGGTTAGATACCGGGTGTCATTTATTCGTTTGCATTGCCAAGAAAACGCATGAAGTTTTCTTCCTTATTTAGAAGGACATCATTTTGGGTTAATTCGATAGCGTGCATTTAAATAATTTAAGGGAAAAACACCAT
Organism: Cerastoderma edule; assembly: GCA_947846245.1. Taxonomy (NCBI): domain Eukaryota; kingdom Metazoa; phylum Mollusca; class Bivalvia; order Cardiida; family Cardiidae; genus Cerastoderma; species Cerastoderma edule. The sequence goes on from OX401417.1 coordinate 20,238,563, forward strand.
AAATTCTGCAAATATCCATACTTGGAGTCTTGTATTAATGACCCAGGGGCCTCCGTTGCCCAGTTGCCATTGTCTATGTTAGAATTTTCAAATCAATGTTTGAGGATATTAATACATATCGCGATTTAAACGTCTTGAAGCACGGAGTTTTTCTCCCAATTCAGAATCCGACACAATCTTTATACAGGGAAGGTATAAAAAACAGTTTCGGTTTCGAGTTTTCCTTTATCTCAAATATGACCCGTTACCCTCATATGAGAATGAAGAATGCTTTGTTTATATCAATGCTTCATGTCATTTATTTTATCGGCATTAAAACGCGGTTCCCCAATGTCCTTTCAGACGTTTAGCAAATTCTTGCCGACATGCTCCATTCCGACCTCTCGCCACAAGACAAAAATGTGTGCAAGCGGGAAGGTAGTGAAAAGAAGTAAAATATATATTTATTTTTTTTTAAATATAAGTTTAAAAGTTTATTTAATTTAACACCAGAAGGTCATAGACCCATGTGGCAATTTATATACAAGCAGCAACAGTACTGTGCATGGTAGTTAAATAGTGAAATAGATTATTCATGTTCATTAAAGAATATATTTATATTAAGAGATGAGGCAATTTGTTACTTGTTTCCAAGTAAAAGGTTAACCTTTTCGCCGAAAACCCACCGGATGAGCGTATGTCCGGGCTGTTTAACCCTTTCCGAAACAGTAACGACGTTTAACCACTTTGTTGCTGGAGAAATTGCTCGTAACGAGCAATATTTCCTTATCCCACAATGTTTTCTTCCCTATCAGAAGATTATTTTCCAATTTCATCACATTTTGAAATGTCGTCTGCAAACTCTTTCAATTTGGGACACTCAAAAATGTGTTGTTTGGGAAAGGGTTATGGGGGTTTTGTCATTTGTTCGTGAGATCAGCAACGTTCTTAGTCTTCCGCATTGCTCGCATTGCTATCAGTTTGCCTCGTCCAACCTTGTATCACTCATCATTAATTCGTGTGCGAGGAAATTATAATAAGGGATGAAAACCCTGAAACGGCCAGGGGAAAAAAGTTCAGTTACGAAGACAGTGATGTGCAAAACGTATGGCACGATAAGATGATACGATTTATCAAGGAAATTAAAATCTCTCGATTGTAACGTATCATTTCCTCATCACAAACTATTTATTTTATATCACACATTCAGTACAATTTATTAATCTACTGTCACTATTTTTTACAAGTTTTCTTTCTGCTATCATTCATTCATTACAAATTCTTACTTATTTTTCTTCGAACATACATGTATATATTTTAATCTGTAAATAATTTAATATACATTTATCCACATCATCATAATGTGCGCTAAATGACCTTAGCTGTCGATGCGCCTTAAAACACCATTCATTCATTCATTCGAATGTAACGTAATGATATGAGATGAGATGAGATATATACATGTATGTATGTTCGTAAGGGAAAATATCTTTTTTCACAGAGTTGACATCAAAACAATTGCACGGGTTTAGTTTATGGGGCATTTACGTGATGTCCACAATTTTCGATATATACCATATATACATGTATGTATGTTCAAAAGGGAAAATATTTTTTTTTCACAGAGTTGACATCAAAACAATTGCAAGGGTTTAGTTTATGGGGCATTTACGTGATGTCCACAATTTTCGATATATACCATATATACATGTATGTATGTTCAAAAGGGAAAATATATTTTTTCAAAGAGTTGAAATTAAAACAATTGCAAGGGTTTAGTTTATGGGGCATATACGTGATGTCCACAATTTTCGATATATACCATATATACATGTATGTATGGTCATAAAGGGACAGTATCTATTTTCACAGTGTTAACATCAAAACAAACTGCACGGGTTTAGTTTATGGGGCATTGACGTGATGTCAACAATTTTCCAATGTATACATGTATGTATGGCTAAATGGAAAAGTCTCTATTTTCACAGTGTTAACATCAAAATCAAATGCACGGGTTAGTTAAAGGGGGTTCCACCGTATCAACAATTTTTCCAGTTACATTATGATAGCCTGTTCGTTATGGATGAGTGAATGCATCGCTCTTTCTCTCTCCATGACGGTTGACCCAGACGCACAAAACATTCCGAGGGTTCAATGCAAGACTATAGCAAGTGCTTCATCTTTATGAAGCACTTACTATAGTCTTGCATTGAACCCTGGAATCGGCATTCCGTTTGTTTCACAAGGGGGCATTCTCTAATGAAAATTCGAAACCCATGTGGAATTTGGGCGAGATTTCCAGATAATCTTACCACTCGGCCACATCAACTTGGTACATGTCAAACAGGTAAGTAGCACGAATACTTATGTTTAATTACGTTAACCCTTTCCCAAACAACCAAATTTTTGAGTGTCCGTAATTTAAAGAGTTTGCAGACGACATTTCAAAATGTGAAGAAATTGGAAAATAATCCTCTGATAGGGCAGAAAGCATTGTGGGAAAAGGCAAGAATTGCTCGTTACGAGCAATTTCTCCTTTTCCCTCAATGTTTTCTAAAGTCGTCTGCAACAAAGTGGTCAAATGTCGTTATTGTTTGGGAAAGGATTAAGATTATGTTGTGTACAGAGTAGCGCAATCAAAGAGTTTTTGATTAAAACCACTAAAGTGAAAATTAGGTAATGTGGTTCTATCAATTTTGTTTATTTACTAATTAGAATTACAACTTCATTTATAGCTTCGTGTCAATCTTTTAAAGAACCGAACCCGATTTTGTGAATTGTTTATCACATTTAAATCCAATTCACAGCCAGACTGTCCTTTGCAATATGAAATTTTTTAACATTGTGAATGGGAAAATCTCATTTTTGCGAAGACGCTGCCCATTTAACTCCGTACATGTCGAGTGTTTTCGCAACAGTTCGGACGAACGGCTACTAAGCAAATTAATAGATTTGACAAGGTTTCATTCGGACACCTCTCTAAACGATGTCATCGTTCAAAAATCATATATACTCTACATCATAGGTAGCGATTTGGAGAAAGACCCACATCTTTACTGATGTGTACACTGTTAATACAATGAACTGACTATGATGTATACAATTATCAAGACATTTTGTCCCAGAGTAACCTATGTTTTTTCCTTATTTAGTTCAGATATGACGATTATTTGCTAAATTTTTATCGCATGATTTTAATAGCTGTATAAATTTAATCATGCTTATTCTTTTATAATAAATCTCATTTAGATAGTGTGTTCTTATAGAGATATATTGTGGACATTTCAAAACAAAATTGAATTCGTCGTCAATGTCTCCATTTTTGCATATTTGGCATATCCTTTCATTTCTTGTATTCGTTGAAGATTATATCGACATGTTTGAATTCGCAAAGAATGCGAAGATACTCTTATCTTTAAAATGTAAGATCTTAGCTCTACTGGTAAATAATCTAGGTACGATTCAAATTCAAAATTATCCTTTATGTTGCTGTACAATTGTAATGAAGAAGCGCTTCTAAAAGTTGAAAATATATTCTGGATGAATTCATCTACTAAACGTTGTTTAAAAATGTGTATAAATGATATAGCTGTCCTGTGTCGAGTACAGACAAGATGCCAGGTATGAGATTTCGGTACAAATCGCTTGACTGAAGCCCAGACGTAACCCAATCCCTCCCAGACGGTCTTGTCGTCTGTAGGCCATCCCGGGGGTAATTGGGCGTGGTCAACCTTGGTGGCCCCCGGGACTATAAATACATTCGGGCTGATCCGGTAAAAGGGGGAATCACTTATTTTGTTTCTGTAAGAAATCTTCTATGAAAAGAGTTTGAAACCCGGTCTCGATTGTGTCAATCAGGCTGTTACGGTAAAAGTGGGAATCTTTTATTTTATTTTCTATAAGAAATTTACTTTGAAAGTGGTTTAATAAACCAGTCTCGGCTGTTTTCCATTCAAAGAATATAGTGGACTTGTATTTATTTAGTGATTTTAACGATTGATGCTTTTTGAATGCGCGACACATACATGTTTGTATACACTTATTATTTAAAAATGTTAAAATGATCAGTTTATTGAATTAAAGTATCGCTAAGAAATTATTGTCCTATGCATTCCACATTTGGTTCCAAACACCAGTCAACTTACGAGTTATGGCACCATCTTTTTCTCCATAAGGGGATGTTGAAAGTCAGCGCTATCAAATATACATTCATGTCTTTTACAGCTGTACCAATTGTTTGTTTGTTTTTGTCTTTTAGATGCAGTTTTCAGTCCCTTTTTTTCAGGGATAATTTAATGACTGGCTTGCCTTACCCCCTTTTACCTCAGTTTCACCAGTTACTTTATGCCAATAGATATTTTAATGAATGGTTTATCAAACCCCCTTTTACCATACACCGTGTTTTACATTGGGAGGACCATTCTTTCAAACGCGTTTTTATGAACTTGCTTTAATTACGGGAACGCATTTTGCACGCTGACATTCCATTCCGGGTCAATAGATTTTATGAACGAAACACGGATAAACCATTTTGTGCCTGTTACGGGATGAATGTCCTTTGAGGCAGTTTTTGTCGTCCTTTTGAACAATTTTAAAAACTAGCATTACCGATTAGGGCTTGGACAAAATGTGCTGCCAATCTACGGGCAACAGGTTTATCAAGATCTGTCAATTTGCTTAACTCAAAGCTTAGAAAATGCGGGCAGTGATTTGATAATACATGTTTTTGAAACTATTGAATTATACCTTGAGCCAGAAAGGGCCTGTTACCCCCCCAAGGGGAATTTTGGAGGTTATGTTTTTCTTGATCCTCTTGGCGGCTGGCCTGGGTCCAACCTGTTTGCATAAGCATGAAGTCGGTTCCAGGATGCCGTTTTACTAAACAACTTAAGGAAAATATTTGCGTAAGTCATAACTGATACACATGGAATATATCTTCAATGAAAGTACAATATTGCAATGTGACATGTCATTGGAAGCATCTCGGAGAGACATTCCAATGAGGTGTTACTTTGCAATATTGCCTCGCCCAATATTGAAATAAGAGGAATTGTTGTTTTAGACTTACGCAAATCTTGAGCGTAAAATGTTCAGTAAAACGGTACCTTGGGTTATGAATGTTCTGTTCTAGTTATTCTCCTCAGTTTGAATACATCACTACGACCTCATGAAAAGGAAAAGTGTCATTTAGAGGTAAAGTACATCGATTCCTCATTCAGCCCACCGCCTCGCTAATTTGGGGCCGATTACGCGCTAGACTTAATTCTTTATTTAGTCTGACATCGTTTCGTGACTGCTGGTATTAAATCAGACCAGAATTTGACCCCCCCCCTCCGCCCCCCCCCCTTTACAGTTTGTGATAGCAAGTGACATAACTCAATGACATGTCACGTGATTTCACTTTTTATAGCATACCACATGACATAAAGGCTTCAGTTTTCGTTTTTCATTGTTAAAAAAAGATGACATCGTAGATTTTCGGCCTTTTACCTATACTGTAGCCTGTCCCTATTTAGATGTTTCATTTCTGTTTTGTAACTTATACATAAGTACCTTGTTACATACACATAGAATTATAACATATTGTTACATATATTTTAGATAAATACGTTCTATTGCTTCAGTGTAATAATAAAGATATTGAGTAGAGATAAGGAGGATTAGAGATTCTTTAGTCAAAATTTATCCATCAAATGTTTAAATTCCCCATTCTCTTAGTTATGTCAAAGAAACTGAATCCAGATAGCATAATGAACAACTTTTGTCTATTTAATTAAATGCAAGATATACACATGTACATGCTATTATTCAAAATGGAAGTAAATTGTCAATTATCTTATCGTAGGAAAGAAGAAAGACTCTTATTGTTGCTTTGGAATTTGAAACATAGAATTATTTCTATGTACATGAATGTATGTGTTCGAATATGTATGTGTATGTGTGTGTACGTGTGTGCGTGTGTGGTTGTGTATTTGTGTCAGTGCCTGTGACTATGAACGTGCACTTGGTGTATGTTTATGCATGTAAATGATAATTGTATGTATATGCTCGAATGCATATTGTATATGCATCCACATGTATTTTTCTTTTTTCTTCTTTTTTCTTCGTCTTTAATTTTGTCTGATTTTCTATGTGCATTGCAATGCATATGACTAACCAACAGCCTGGTAATTTGTGTTGTTTTGTAACTGTTTCACCTCTAATCACATATATGTTTGTGCTGAGAGTAACAATAAACTGTAAACTGTAATTATTCAAAATGAAAGTAAATTGCCAATTATCTTATCCCAGGAATGTCTGGAAAGGCTTTTTCTACAGATGATATATTTATTATTATAACAATTAATATAGAGAGGGCCAGCACACATTTGTAGTAAACTCTTTCTTTAAAACACATGCATGTAGTAAAACATATACATGTGTGTCATTAAACACAAACGATCGGTTTAAGAAGGCATTGCTATATGTATCCGAGATTAGTTAAGTTGGTTAGATCTTAAGTCATCTTGCAAATTTCTTTACCGTTACAATATTTAAATGGGTAAATTCGTATTTGTTTAAAGGTAATCCCCCATTGAAAGGACCAGCCCCAAGTACCTCCCAACTTTTATCACTATACAAGGCACCAAGCAGCTATGAGTCGCTAACCATTAATTTAACTAGGTTGCGACTCACAAACCGGCCATTTTGGAACAAGTCTCACAAGAAACATTTCCCGGCCAAACGCCTCCTGTGGGGATCGAACCTGCGAACTCCCCATCCCGAGGCAGACGTCTTTACCTCTAGGTCACCGTGATAGATAAGTTTGTACGTACAATGTTTCCAAATACAGCATGGTATCAAGTAATCTAAAGCCGTCGAAAAAGTTCTAGATTGAGCTATTTGACCCATTACCAAACAAAAACGACATTTACCACCTTGTTGCAGACGACTCTGGAAAACACTGTGAGAAATGGAGAAATTGCTCGTAACGAGCAATTTCTCCTTTTCCCACAATGTTTTCTACTCTATCAAAAGATTACTTTCCAATTTTATCATATTATGAAATGTCGTCCGCAAGCTCTATCAATTTGGGACAGCCTAAAATTTGGTGTTTTGAAAATGGTTAATCGAAGCATTAAAAATCGCCATTGAAATATGTTTTTTTTAATAGACTAATCCATTACACCCCTTCTCTGATAGAGAGCCCATCATCTTCATTTATCAAACCGATGACCCTTGATACTAATAAGAAAATAGAGACGCCATAGGAATAGTTTTCCCACCCACATTTCTTTCCTTGTAAGTTACTGGTTCAAAAGATAAAAATGTATCGAAACAGCTCCATGGCGGGAAATAAAGCTAGATATCAGAGGTTTCTGAGACTGTTTCCAGTTTTAAATCGGTAAAAACGTCCGCATGTTACAGCCTGAAACCAAAGCCTTTTTCACCGCCTCACTACGACGAATGTTCTCAATAAAGTGATTGATGAACACAATGCCGCGACAAAATGATCAAATTCTCATTTTAAACCAACACTTTCGGTCTTACTTATCCATCCAATGTGTCTTTCTTAACGCATTACCAAACAATAGCGACATTTAACCCCTTTGTTGCAGACATTTCTGGAAAACATTGTGGGAAAAGATGAAATTGCTCGTGACGAGCAATTTCTCCTTTTCCAACAATGTTTTCTACTCTATCAGAAGATTTTTTTCCAATTTCATCACAATTTGAAATGTCGTCTGCAAACTCTTTGAATTTGGGACAGTCGAAAATTTGGCGTTTAGTAAAGGTTTAAAGGACAACGTTCCGTGCTAATGTTACGTAACGTTATATTTCCAATGATTTGTGACAGATTAATGGTATCTTATCTTACTAAGGAAATCTATTACCGAAAAGGAACTTTATTGTTGTTTATTTGGTATTAAATGGTTTGAATATCATTGAAAGGGTGTTCCTCTGTCAAGCAATGATCTGTTGTGATTTAGATGCGTGTGGGGTAAGTCCGCTTAAGGTTCGATATATAACAATCGGAACTACTCGGGTATTTCCGTGAGCTGTGAAATACACCTCGGATATAAGTGTAGGATTACAATTATTCGGGTAAATCGGCATCCGCCAATGGACACCTTTTCTAAGCGTGCATGTTAAGTAGTTCAATGTGTATGGACATCCTTTTTAATCACTTTTGATCAGTAACTCATACCAAATGGCGAACTTGTTGTTGTGACATGTATACTTGTTTCCTCAATCAAATTTAACGACTTTTTGGATTTTACATTCAAGATCTATTTTTAGAAACGAAAGAAAGTGACGTGATTCTCGCGGAAAACAATATGGCGTCATCCCTATTATTTCAGAGGTGTTTTCTATTGGATAAACCCGATGTGTTCAGATTGGATATATAAATAAGTATGGATATAATTTAACTTTGTTTATTGCACCCTCACTGACTAATACATGTCTGGAGGTTACACGGATGATACACTGAAATATAAACGTCTGGATCATTCTGACTAGTCTGGTGAAAACTATCTAAAAGTACATATTGTTCTCATGAACCTTTTCCTTTCTAACAAGACATTCTGTTTCCAAGATCTAGATCTTTCAAATCATTTATTTTGCAAAGAGTTTTTTTTATGTAGGATGATAACCAAGACGTTGAAAACACGAAATTCTGTTCAGTTGGACATCTTTCAAATAGAAATAATGATATTGTATGAACAGTGTAGGTGAATGAATTATATGTACTGTCAACTGCTTAATGATTCGATGCAATACCGATGACCTTTATATCTCTATCTTATGACTGTTGCTGTATATCGATATTTTATGTAGATAGTGATCGAGAAATTAATGTTTTATATGGCTGACGACTTTAAAACTATTTAGCAATATATATTAATTCATTGTATGTAACTCCTTCTATTTCTGTTTATTTCTCTAACAGGTTTCAGTTAAGCGCAATTTTTTTTATTTTTTTTAAATACATATTTAATTAATCCGTTGTTTTATTCATGTACACTAAGTAATTGAGATTTACATAAGTTCATTAGGACGAACAACTCGAATTATATCATTTTCATTTATTTCATTTTTTTGAAAACTATCTTAATTTGGATTTTTTTCGTCCTTTTTCACGATGAGAATAGAATGTTCCTTGCAACTGAAACATTCTATCGAGTAACTCGAACGTCATGTATTAATGCCCCTTTTTTATATACCCCACAGCTTGGACATGTTCTAGCTATTGAATATCACAGTGCACATTTTTCCCGCAATCCTTCACGAATGAATCAGTGCCGAGGGGTTCCAAATGTCAGATCACAGGGCTCCAAATATCACCACTCATTGCCGCGGTGCATGTGTGATGTGTGAGAGATACCCTATCTATAGGGTACCGACCAACACCAAGCGAAAACGGCCCCATACACACACGGTGGTGGGTTAGAGTTCTAGATTGGCTCACATACCATAGCAGGCTGATCCAAGACGTGTTCTATGCTATGCTTTACCAACATTTATCCTTGAGAGTCAATTTCATACCTATATAAAGGAGAGGAGGAACTTTATGTTTGTTACATTCATTAAAGTTTAAACTATCATTTCCTCAATTCTTGTTCTACCTATTTAGTTTGTGCTGGTCCTAATTGAAGCAGATTACAACTGAAGCAGTTGAAAGAAGTTAAACATTCACATACGATTGCCTTGTTGAAAGAATATTGCTCGCTCATAAGCCAATCATACTTATTCCAGAAGACGTTTACAGGATAACCATGAAATAACGAGGTAAGAAATTGTATGTACTTGATTAGATCACTTTACGTTTTTTGGTCTCTCTAACCTAACCTAAAACCCTTTCTTAATTCATGTTAGAAACAGCAATGCGATTTAAAAGAAAAGATGTTGTGAAAAATGGCACACCTTTTTCGTTGTTAATTTCCATATTCGAAGAAAACTATTATCTCATGATGCTGCCTTCTTACTTAAGAGATTCATTTGCATTGCTATTTTCTACTATGTCATATATCTCTAACACATCACTTCAAATAGATGTTGCAAAGTTTTCACATTTGGATACCATTTAAACTTTGTAATAAATTATACAATAACAGATGCTTTACCTTTACAATAAATATTTCACAGGTTCGTTTCAACCCATCTTTGCTTATCTCAGCTGGATTGGAATAAATTCGTACTGGTTTGACATTGAAAACATTTCGATATTTATAAATGTCAAACGCAGATGTTTGTTTTAATTTCCCAACTAGGGTCAGACTGTTACCCCAGATGGCCCTATGGTTGACATTATGAAATGTTAGAAAAATATTAAACACTAAGTGACATAGACAGACTATTGACAAAAGTTATTGCAGATTTGTGATCATGCCATTTGTAGATTGAATCCAGCCTCATACTGATGTTCTTTAACTTTGTGGAAACTGCGAGAAAACTATGTAGTATAAAACGATCATAATTGAATTTACTTCTGTTAGTTATTCGTTAAACACTGATTGCAGGTTGGAATTGGAACACATTGGAAAGCCAATCGTAAGTAGTATTTGTTGATATTTATTTGTCGAAAGGTTTCCTATTCATACTTGATTAGGTTATCGTTAACTGTTTAAGTTCATCGTCTGAAAGAAATGGTTTTACGACTGTTTTAGCAATGGCAGATTTTCATCTTCCAAAAGCGACTGTAGACGACCGATAAATTGTATTGGAAAACCTAAAACATATTCCTCTTATCTGATAGATACTGAAGTAAGAAGGTATGTTGGTATGATCATACAGAAGTTCTAGTCGTAAGATGTGTTTTTCGAAAGGCTACCCAACCATGTTAATCTAAAATACGTAAAACAAATGCATTATCATTCAGCTTCGTGTTCAGTTCTGATATGTCCTTCAATGTAATAATTACGAAAGAATTTTTTATCTTGAACCACGTTCCTATCTTTTATGACTTGTGCAGTTTTATATTAGCCATTGTTCTAGTGATCTTACGCCGAGAAGGGAATCGAACATAACAACGCTGCAAAAGAGCCCTGCGTGACTCACAGGGGTTCGAAGTTAAGGTACTCGTACGGCTATATATAAATGGGGTTTATACATAGCCGTAAAGGTACCTTAACTTCGAACCCCTGTGGCTTTACTCGTAGACAGTGGTAGCGAATAAGTTTGAAGAGAATCCGTCGTGTTGTTAGTACTCTCCCGATTCGACTCAATAGGTCGGTTCTAAAGGCTACCGACAACATACGATTCCTCAAAGATGTATTCAGAAAAATTCCATCAACATCCCAAATGGTTTCTAGAAAGATTCAGATACCAGCATCAACCTCAAATAGTAGAATACAGTTGCTTTAAAATGTGCCCACAGTTCCCCAGGGATTCGAAGTTAAGGTAGTCTTACGGCTATGTATAAATGGAGTCCATTTATACATAGCCGTAAGACTACCTTAACTTCGAACCCCTGTGACAGCTCCTTTCGTGCGACTACATTGCGCGGAATTGTTTGCTTTGTAAAAAAAAGGCGACTACAATTGCACGGAATCGTTTGCTTTGTAAAAAAAGACAACTACAATTGCGCGGAATCGTTTGCTTTGTAAAAAAAGACAACTACAATTGCGCGGAATCGTTTGCTTTGTAAAAAAGACGACTTCATTGCGCGGAATCGTTTGCTTTGTAAAAAAGACGTCGCATTGCGCGGAATCGTTTGCTTTGTAAAAAGACGACTACATTGCGCGGAATCGTTTGCTTTGTACAAAAAGACGACTGCATTGCGCGGAATCGTTTGCTTTGTGAAAAAGACGACTGCATTGCGCGGAATCGTTTTCTTTGTAAGAAAGCATCCTCACTGTGCATGCAATATGTATTCCATCGTGCTTGCTCTGCCAAATTCCTCTGCATGCAGTCGAAACTTCGATCCTTCGTGCATGAGTGGTATAACATGCTTTGAATTCTTTTGAATTTATCAATGCGGCACCCCATTTTTATCTAGAAATGCTTACCGTGCAGTTTTTATTTTTAACGATATGATCTCTCCTAAACTGATGCGTTCTTTCAAAATGTATTTCTTTCAAATGAACTTGTCCATACATATCAGTCATTTGATGCTCGGAGAAAGTTTTTCAGCGATAAGGCAGATGTTTTAAGAGTCGTTCTCAGTTCAAACTCAACCTCAGGGTCTTTGACCGCTGATTGGATGATATTTGACGCTTAGTACACAGGTGTTCGAAGTTAATGTACTCTTACGGCTATGTATAAATGGTTTATAGATACCCGTAAGTGTACCTTAACTACGAACCCCTGTGGCTTAGTATGGTTCGGGATTCCGGTTGACAATAATTAGGATTGCGAAAAATAACCGAAGAAGCGAGTTTAAGAGCCTAGTCTACATAGAATTGCTGTCGTTTCGTCTGGAGTTTACTTAGTAAACTGGTGTTTCAAACGCTCAAAAGAACTGACAAAGTTTTTGGGTGGCAATGTCAAATAGGTGCAACCTAATCTACAGCTCCTATCTTATATATTTTCTCCCAAATCTCTTTGTGGTTTGATCAGAAGAGCATGTGACGAACACCAGGTGTAACCGCAAATAATCTCAAATAAACGCTTTCCGTTTTGGAGAACGCTTTAAACTGATATCTTTGTGGTTTTGCTTGTACATTCGACCAACTACATATTCATCTATTGTCTCTCTTGTGGTAACAATGGCCAACGATAAGTAGTTCAAAGTATCGTTTATACATTCATTCGACGGGTCACCATGTCTGGTTATAGGAAACCATATCTGATACAATTTAACGTTGTAATCTGTTATTTATAATGCCTTATATGTAAATTCTTCATCCAGTGATGGTGCAACCTTACGAACAAAGGTAGTGTAGATTTACCGCGGTTTTCGGAGAGGTCCGAGGGATGAACGATTTATTCCAGGTGGAGCACCTTTGTGTTTATCCGTTTGCGGTTCCATTGGAGTGGAGAAGAGGGAGTGCTGGATGGGTGTTTTGTGGTTCTTTTCGTTTATTAGCTGTCGGGACGGGAAGCTCCCCCACTGGGAGGCTCGTTATACAGGCTTACTCATTCTATATCAAGTGGGGTTAACCCTTTACCAAACGCCAAATTTCGACTGTTCCAAATTGAAAGAGTTTGCAGACGACATTTCAAAATGTCATGGAATTGGAAAATAAAATTCTGATAGGGCAGAAAACTTTTAGGGTAAAGGATATATTGGGAACGGTCGATAAATTGGCGAGAAGTCCGACGAGAAACATTCACCGGACAAACACCTCCCGTGGGGCTCAAACATTTGATATCCCCGTCCCGAGGCGGACGCCTTGGCCACTAGGCCACCAAGAAACTAGAATCAAACTTTTTATCTTGATTTGAACGATTAACAGTCATTTACATTTTTGAGGATTTAAAAAGATAAGACAGTTTATGACTGTCCACATGGTGCTCATAGGTGTCGCTGCCTCGCCCTACATTCATGATATTTCTCCCGATTTTTAGCGAAGTCCTTGCGACATGAGGCTCTTCTTAATCAATGGCTTACACCCCCTTGTAGAAATCAGTCAGTTCAGCTCATCTGTTTATCAAAATCTTATCATTTGTACATTCATATATACAACATATAGATATATTTCTATCAGTAATCACATGTACATTCGCCCCTCTAAGAGAGGTATAGGAGACTGTAAAAGTATGATTAAAAAGAACAAACACAGCCTAGGAAATCTCTCCGAGCAAGTTAAACGTAGCAGATTTCTAAATTTAGCAAAAATGGAGAACTTTATGGGGCTTACCTCCCTCGCTTTACATAAGTCAGTGACTAAGACATGTAATGTGTAGTGAGTCATTCGTAAAAGGGAAATGAAAATCACATAAACATGTACCATGTCTAAATGGTGTACGAGTTGAATTGTTAAAGTTGATTGTTGATCATTAACTACACAGCGATTTTGAGTAGAGTAAAACATAATTTACAAATCAGAATGTGTTAATTCCAAATTTTTTCTTTGTTATTTGTTTTAAACATATCATTATATTTAATCGTCTGATGTTTGTACTTCAAGACCAACGTGTTAGGGCAAAAAGGTGAATCTTACAAGTCAAACCACTAATACTACTGCGAGAAGGGTTTCTATTTGTCATTTCCCTCTTACAAATGACTCACTATCAACAGGGGATAAATCATTCAAATGAAAGAAAGACAACGAAACGAATGTCGGGGATTGGTACTAGTGTTCGTGTGATGAACAAGCAATTGTCTGTTAACCATGTGTCACAAGACTCGATAATTCTATAAGTTTGCAGCAGGCGTCTTTGGATGTTATAAATTTACCGGTATACATTTGTATTCATGTTTATCTTTCTGTCTTTACCAGGTATCCTGCTTAAGTATTAGTTTAGCATTCATTTGATGTTTATTTGTCTTTCAATTTAGTTGAACAAAGGACATACTTAAACACAAAGGGAACCATTCTATCACAACCATTTAACAATTGTATCATTGAACAAAGGACATACTTAAACACAAAGGGAACCATTCTTATCACAACCACTTAACAATTGTATCATTGAACAAAGGACATGCTTAAACACAAAGGGAACCATTCTATCACAACCATTTAACAATTGTATCATTGAACAAAGGACATGCTTAAACACAAAGGGAACCATTCTATCACAACCATTTAACAATTGTATCATTGGTTTTAGAAATATTTTTTGTAGATCATTGAATTTTCCATACATCTAATGTCAGGAAAATCCCAAACGAGTATCATCGTTTTATTGTAGAAAAAACGTTACATATAGGTGTAATGATATAGTCGGTATATGAACCGGACATAAAGCGATTTTTATTCTGGTTTCCCTCGTACTATAATGAATTAGTAATGTGTTAAGGTAGAATACCCATAATCCGCCATTTTGAAAGGCATTCTTTTGTATCATTACTTAGGTTGTTCTTTGTATACATCGGTCGGGCCGGAACTATTCGGTGTTATTAAGCGAATAGTTTCGGCTCAGACCGATGCATACCGTGTTGTGTTTCAAAATGGCGGATCATGGGAATTCTACCTTAAGGGGCGGTTAACCCAGACTTAATTCTTACATAGTGGTGTCTGGTCCCTATATTACAGGCTGAGGTTTCTGTGATAAAAGGCCAACCCTTGACGTCAAGTTATCGTCGTACTAAAATAAGGCTTAACCCTTTAGCGAACGCCCAACTTCCGACCGTCCCAAATTGAAAGAGTTTGCAGACGACGTTTCAAAAAGTGATGAAATTAAAAAATGATCTTCTGGTAGGGCAGAAGACATTTAGGGAAAAGGAGAAATTGCTCTTAACGAGCAATTTCTCCTTTTCCCACAATGTTTTTCAGAGTCGTCAAATTGGTCAAATGTCGTTTTTGTTTGGTAAAGGGTTTTAACGAGTTCTGCCTACCTTCATTAAAGGGACCGTTTGGATAGATGCATTAATTTATGTACAGTATGGCATACACCGATTTTGGATTCAGATATACTGAACGTCTTTCTTTTATCAGAAAAGGCTATAAATCGTTTAACCGTTTTGGGGAATTTATGACATTCAACAATTGAAAGCAACAATAAACGACGATTTTTAACAAATAAATATGATGTTTCTTAAAATATCAGCCGAATGAAAGGAGAGAGAGCTTGTCACAACCCATTCCTCCTCTATAAACAGTTCCTTCCGAAGTATGTTACTGTTTAGACGTCACATTGGGTTTTATCGAAAATAGTGAAATGGTTTCCCAGGAAATATGCTGTCCTTTGCTGATCATTAAGGCTTATCTGGTATGGTATTGATAAACATAGATGTTAATGTGACTTTGATTGTTACCACTACGCCGTTAAAACTATCAAGGTTACATGGTTGGCAGAAGATACAAGAACGCAAGTACACTCGTTTGTAATAATACTGAAATCATACGAAACATTGGACTTGTCGTAAAAGGTAGTAATTTAATTAGTTTGAACAAGTATTAAACTGTATGAGACATATAATATAACCTGTGTTTTCCATCATAACGATCGAAATCAAAGGCTATATTTTAAGATAATGATACAGCTATTTTGACGTTTTATCGATTTGCGGGATCGGTTCTTGTCAAATGCTTTAATCGCAAACATTCGGACCCTCTAAATAACTATTTACGACAGTGTGTCTTCTTATTTATATTTATTTATCTAATTTATTGCATTTGTTGCAATATTGATATATACTAGTGTTTACGATTTTACATGCCTATTCAAAACGCCTCGTTTTATAACACATATCGTATTTTTGCGATTTAAACAATGTTCCTGAATAAAGTGCTGAAAGGTTGTGCTATATATTGAACCAACGTGACACCAATCTTGACCCATAGCATGCAGCGGTATAGTCTTGATGAAAGTCTACGATGAAACAAAGGTGTCAATCCAACTCATTGCTGTTTATATCCTTTGTTTAATTCGTCAATCCTCTTTTCACTTAGACGCCAACACTGTACCTATACATGTGTCGCGATTTTTCTATATCGATATCATAGAACACAGTTAAGATAGCACTTTCTATAATAAATCGTACCGTATTTGATATCTTATGTCACAATTGTGTGAAACCATCTATTTAACATTTCGTAAGTTATTTGTTCCTGTTGCATACAATTTTTGGAACATGGGTAGAAATGCTATTTATCTCATTTTTGCCACATTATGGACAATACACCTTCTTCAGGACACATTTTCAGGGGTTTATATTGTTTTCAGTAATTGTTTCATCAGTCACTCCAACTTTTTGACTATCCGAAAAGCAAAAATTGGAAGACATAGACATAAGTTAAATGAAATTAAGTTACAAAGAGTAATAGATATTTCTTAAGTATATATTTATCCACTGATGCCATGTACATGTATATGAATAACCTCAAGCTGCTTCATTTTGTTTGTTTTTTTTCTGCATTCACAGATTTAGAGAGCACTTCTAAAAAGGAAAATGCTGACCAAGAGATCATTGTGGAATTATTGGAAATACACATTCAACAAGACACATCATTAGATGTTGCCTTTTCTGCCGTTTCATTGTTTGTATTTTCAGCAATTACGGATTTTGAGAGCCATTCTGAAACAGAAAATGCTGAACGAATGATCATAATGGAGTTATTGGAAGTATACATGCAAGAAGATCCATCATTAGATGTTGCCATTTCTTTTAAACTTTACATGATAGCGACCAAGGAACACATTCTAGACGGACGGTCGGAAGAAAAAGAATTTGGACGAGGTCTTTCTCCTGTAATTGGTGTCCAATTGTATTCAGAAGACGAGGCAGGAGGCAAACTTTAAATCAGTTGTCAGAGCGGTTGCTTCCACCACAAAAGTCGACCATTAGAGAGGACAACCATTAAAGCAGGAATTTGGACAACACCTTTCAACAGTATGACCGCCGACAAATGGAGAACACAGATCGTATAACATCAAGTCTTTGAAGCAGTTACCCATAATACGATTGATCGAATGAGGAGCATAAATGTGTTTGAACTATTCTCAGACAAAACGTGCCATTTTTATCAGTCACTGTGTAACAATTATCGTCACAGGACTGCTAGGAATGGGATGCCAAACTGAAACTGTCAACAACAAACACATCGTGGAAGGGAGATAACTCATAAAAACAGACATTGGGGTATTCAACATTTACCTCCCCTGTTAATTTTGAAAGGACGATAACTAAAAAGGACGGATATTGATGAAATCAGATGAACATTTGTAACTTAACTTATTTGTTTTACATCGATTGTGAAGAGAACTTGATGCTTGTTTAAATCATTCTCGACGACTGCTTCATTGATACTAAACCAGTACTAGCAGCGATTAGTGGGTTTGTCCTGTCAATCACCGTGTCTGACGGAGATCGAACCTGGGACTCTCTGTACAAGAAGCCGATATTCTTCCACTGCACCACTGCCGCCCAATATCTTCCGTGGTAATCTATTTCAACGAGAAAAATCGACCATCAAGAATCGTGTCTTATTGAAGATTGATTACGTAACATAGAACTTCACAAAACAGACCACTCTTTCCCCCTCCCAGATAACCCCAAACAAGTTTCAATGAATCTGACGGAGATGCGCACCCTGGCAAGGTAAGTTATGTCCCGTTTGAATCGAACATAGAATCGAACGTTGTGTATCATTAGAAACAAAATACATTTCAACTGCTGTAAACATAAAACGGCAATAAACAGAGAATCATTGCATTCGATGCAGGGTATACAGGTTTGGGCCATGTACTTTTCAAATGCGTTAAGTGTACATGTACATCTAAAACTTTTGTTCAGCAAATTTCGTTTACTTACTTTTCAACTGATTTCAAAGTTGAAATATGATACAAAACAATACGACATATGGCGCTGTTGTATAAGTCGCTTTATGTTTGTTAACATGTGTGCATAGTCATAAGTAAGTCCTTAAATCATTCGAAACGATTGCATAATACCAAGCTTTTCTTGACTTCGAGTATTGTTACGTTCAACAGAACTCGTCGGATTAACAGTGAAGCAATACATTTAAGTTCTGCAAACATGAATTATCAAATATGAACAAAGTTTAGTGAATTACACATGGTCAACAATAAGGATACACTTATTACCCAGAAAGTATGTTTTGATTCAATTGAATTCGAGTTAGTCAATGTTGACAATTATAACAATACCATACCTGAGATAATGGGTGATTGGGATACCCATGGTAAAATGAATCAATCTACCGTTGCATTTAACTTATTTCACCTTTTCATGGGCATTGTTTAAAACGAATAATACGATATGTGTTATAGAACGAGGCGATTGTAATAGGTATGTACACTTGTAAACACTAGAAACAATCACGATTGCAAAATAAAAACAAAATCAGACGGCACTCTGTCGTAAATCGCGCAAATCGGCAAAACGTCAAAGAACCTGTGCAATTATCTTAAAAATAGCCTATGATTTCGATCGTTATGTGTAAAAACACAGGTTAGATTATATGTCTCAGTTTAATACTTGTTCAAAACTAATTGAAAAACTATCGGTAACGACAATACCCCATTTCCGTAAAGTTTCCTTTTTATTTCAAACGAGTGTACTTGCGTTGTTTGTCGTTTCTACCGCATAAAATTAATAGTTTAAACGACGTAGTGGTTACAAAGCCTCCGTTTCATTTATGTTTATCAATACCATACCGGATAAGCATTTAAGATCAACACAGGACAGAACTTTTCCTGGGAAACCATTTTACCATTTTCGATAAAACCCAATGTGACAGTATAACACGTTGTATTTTGACAGGAGCTGTTTAGAGAGGAGGAATGTGTTGTGACAAGCTGCCTCTCCTTTCTTTCCGCTGGTATTTTAAGAAACGTTGTATTTACTTGTTAAGAATCGCCATTTATTGATGCTTACAATTTTGATAAATGTCACAAATTACGCATCAACCAAGAAGTAGGATGTCCTAAGTGAAAGAGGGGTGTAAAAGGGGTCAGTCACCCAACCAAATGTATCGACAAGGTCAGGAATCTTAATCATTTTGTAAACCCTTCACCATTTACTCGGTGATAGAGTGAACCATTCGCAGGTGTTTGAGGTCGTTGGTTCAATGGCGAAAATCAACCCAATATTAAATCCAGAAAAGAACAGTATTCTTCAGATTTATTGTCTTACTCATTGTGTAAACCCTTCACCATTTACTCGGAGATAAAGTGAACCATTCGCAGGTGTTTGAGGTCGTTGGTTCAATAGAGAAGATTAACACATTTATATGTACAACCAGAAACAGGATTGCTTAAATTATTGCTTATACTTATTGTTTTTACTCGACGTGTTAAGCCAATCACCGCATGGACAAGAGGTAGAGCGTCCCGAACGTATCAGTTCCTGCGTTCGAAAAAGAGGGTCACCCAAACATAGGTTCAGACAAGAACACTATTCCTCCTATCGACTTCTTGTTCGTCATATACGCCAAACAATCGCAGTAACATAAAGGCAAAGCGCCCTCCTAACACGCCTAAGGGCGTGGGTTCGATACCCGGATACCTCAATAATTGTTTGTGGTCATTGGAACCGTCTTTTTGAGAGGATAATTTTCATTTACCGTTCCATTATTCTTTATTCCATTTTATTCCATTTTAATACAAAGGAACCATTTCCAATCTTGCTTTTATGTTTGTTTTAATATAATAAAGTGGCACACATTTTCACCTTTTATCCACTTATATCACTGTTGTCAGTGTGCATCTCGTTCCTTCTAGCAGGTTCTTTTCCCTCGCAAATGGTAAAATAATGTTCTTAAAGCCATTTACAGATTTTAAACAAAATAATGGGTATTCAACAGACCAATTGAAAAAAAGATCGCTAATATTTCATCATGACAAAGTTTCCCGAATCGAACTTACATGTTGATAAGTGTATAACGCGCGGTGCGTAATGATATGTAGAACTGAAGGGTTTGAATAAATCCCGATAGTTGAAGACATTTATTGACAGTCTAAGGGTTTTTTGACTATATAACCTCAAATAGAATTTCCCAGGAAACGGATATATGTCGTCCAAGTATAATCATGTAGAATTCAACAAGCTTATCAGGAATAATATTCAATAGTTTTCACAAACTGATTGTTTCGTACCTTATTAGTTATATCATAATAAAGTACTTTCGATCGATGAAATATATTCATAATTATACCCATTACAAAAGACCAAGGTGTAAATGTTCTCCTGCAACAATTGTCTACGAACATCTAGTATAAAACTCGAACTTTTGCAACAATCATTTATTTCAAATTATATAATTCTTGTTTTGAAACTGGTCAAACGCAGTGGAGTAAGCGCAACAATCGCTAAATTAGGACGGGTTTTTCCTCTACCTTTTATATGCCCGTTTTATCTGTTCCCGCCTGTTATTGAACCTTGCACAATGTCGTTCGATGACACAGGCGGATTGGGGTAGATCTTTATGAAACGGGACATTACTAAATCTGCCATGTGTTTGTTGGAGATTTTCAAGGTATTGGATCTGCGTACAAACTTGCACGGAGTTGGTAATGAGTTTTCTACGGTTTCATTCGCAATGTATAGACATCAACCCAAACCAAAGACAGAAGACGGAGGTGTAAATATTCTTTTGCATTAATCGTCTACGACCCTCTTATATAAACCCCAAACTTTTGCAACAGTCATTCATTTCAAATTATGTAATTCTTGTTTTAAAACTGGTCAAACGCAGTGGAATAAACGTACCATTCGCTAAATTAGGACGGGGTTCTCCCCTACCCTTTATACACCCGTTTTATTTCTTCCCGTTTATTATTAAAACTTTGATTTACTTAAACTTACATAATTCTTGTTCCGAAACTGTTTAAACGCAGACAAGTAAGTGTACCCTACGCTCAAAGGGGACAAGATTTTCCTTCTGCCGTTTAAATGCCTGTTTTATATACTCCCGCCTGTTATTGAAATATGTACAATGACGTTCAATGATACAGGCGGAGTGGGGTAGATCTTTATGAAACGGGACATTCCTAAACCTGCACTGTGTTTGGTGGAGATTTTCAAGGTCTTTTGTCAGCATACAAACTTGCACGAAGTTGGTAAAGGGTTTTCAACGGTTTCATTCGCAATGAATAGACATCAACCCAAACCAGAGACAAGAGTGGAGAGGTAGACTAAAATCACGATTAGACAGACAGGTCCCACTCTCAGCAGAGGATTATTTTGTGACCAGATCAACAGATAAACTGGATGGTGAATGTGTGTGAGTGTAAATCGCATGACATTAATCACAATGAATTTAATGTGTATTGCAGAATCAGTCAAAACACACACCACTGCTGGTAAATCCGTTACTATCCATGGACCTTATACAAGGAGAGTACGTTATTTATCATATATACTGAGGGGCTGGCCTGGATCCAACCTGTTTACATTCACATGATGTCGGTTCCAGCACTTTAAAGGTTATATGATACCAAATAAACAGTGACTGATATGTGTTATATATTCGAAAACATTGATGTAAATTAAGTTAGAGAATAGTCCAAATCTGAAGATCTGCAAATTATCAAGTTTGAATAGGCGATGATTAAATCTGATGTTGGACAGAATGTTTGAAACGGAAATGTAAAATGGGCACCTACTTACTGTTGGTTAAAATTGTCCATTGCAAATTCCGCATTCTAGCGGAAATAACATTAATATGCGTTAAAATCCAAAAGATGATGTATTGCACTATTTGTATCGAATAGGGTATGTGTAATTCAGCGAGGGGATATCCTTCAACGACCCGGAATAATTTTGCGTGGTTCTCAGGGCTCTGGATGATATTAGCGTTAAGTGTATACATCTTTGATAGTTTTCTGAAATCCACACTGTTGATATTAAAAGGTTTGTTTTTATCTCGGAGGTGCTAATGTCGATTCAACATTGTAATTGGGGATTTGGAGGTTTTTAATTACTGTGTGCAATTCTAAAAGCTCGGACCGTTATCTAGAGCCAAAATATCGGAGATTTTTTTGCATTTGAAACCTGGTATTTAAATCAACCCTTTGCTTAACACAAGCGTGAACGCGCTATTTAAGACAATGCAAACGTATTCCTTTGGAAAACTATTCGAACCTAAATAATGGTAAATTAAATGAAAATCTATTAAAATGTATGAATGTATGAGCAGTACGAACATTGCAAGAAAATCTGACTTTTAGTCAAAACAGCTGAATTCATTGGCGAATACTAAGCTAAACGAGCGTACGTGAAATAAAAATGGAGTCAAAACGGCAGTTAAGGTTTGTTTACACATGTAACAAGGTAGTTACTATCACTATTTACGCCAAAGGTACCTGTACACACCAGAGAGATTATTGTTTTTGAGACGTGTGGACATGATTTATACGTATTGCAATATAACTGGATAACATGTTTAACTGAAAGCAGCTGTTAGTTACATGTAAAGTGGAATGGTGTTCCTTTAGATAAATAGGCCGTCACTAGACAATTGATTCAACCAGGCTGACTTAGGAAGTTAAAAACGCCGTTGTTGATATTGAGAAGAGAAACTGTAAGTATTTTAAAGATGGCCGATCGGAAAATTCATATCACATATAAATAAATGTTTAGCTTAAATAAAGGTAACTCATGAAGGCTCAAATAAATGTAGAAACATTCTTTAAGTCGACGTTAGGACTAGACTGGCTTTCATTAGGTCCTTAGTAAACATGTCTTGTTGGATATATTAATGTACAAAACTAGATACTGGGCAAGTTATTCGTTTTCAGGATATGTATAAAGGGTATAGCTATATATTAATAAAAAGTGTTTTTGTAGGCTCATTACTGATTATGTTTATACGGTCATTATGTATCTTTTTATTCCAGTACTATCCTGCCACTATGGAGGTTTCTGGAAGAAGGAAGGAGAAGAAGAGCAGTGACAATCAAACTACAGGCATTCTGTGTGACCCATGTGAAAGGGTGAAAGAAGGTGAAAACGCTGCATTCTTCTGTACAGAGTGTAATGAGTTTCTCTGCCACGCAGATGCGAAGGCACACAGAAAAGCTGCTATGTTGAAGTCCCACCACTTATTGGATCGTAACAGCATGCCAACACGAAAATTAGGATCTTATGAAGACAATATATGCCCGATTCATGGTGGAAGGATTCTGGAATATTATTGCAACTCTCACACGACAAGTTGTTGTTCCGTATGTGCCACTAAAGAACACAAACATTGCGATGTTTTGTATATCGACGATATTGCAAAGGGATATGAACACAGCAGTGAGTACAAGTCTTTGGTGAAAGACATGGCCGATCTTACGCAGCGTCTGCATAGTGTTAAGCAACAATCAGTGGAAAACAAAAGCAATGCACAACGCAATCACTCCGAGATTGTTTCTGAAATTCGTAAATTTAGGGTAGAAATTAACAATATCTTAGATTCACTCGAAAACGCCTCTTTGAAAGAAGCAAAGGGGGCATTACATCTGGATAGCGACGCAACTGAGCCAACAATGAGAAACTGTGATACTCTCATGGCCAAATTGCAAGACATGCCGTCGTCCATGGAGAACCTTAGAAAATACAAGCAAGAACGACAGTTGGTGATGCAGTCAAAGAAAGCTAGGACACAAGTCAATGACATTGAAGACAAACTTTCAAAATTATCAGACGACAATAGAAGAAACGATTACAATTTTATTCCGGATAATACGATACCCCAGCTCCTCCGATCGTTTAAAAGTCTTGGACGATTAGAAATTAAGGAAAGAAGCACAAAACCCAAAGTAAATGACCAGAGAGCAAACGAGGTTTCTTGTGCAGATGTATCGGTACCGGTCGTTAAGCAGCCCGTTACAGTGAACCATGTCAGTGATATCAACATCCAACATTCGAGAGACAAAGAGTCAAGCTGCTGGACTACAGGAGGAGTCATGATGGACAATAATAAATTGGCTTTGACTGATTATGACAACAACAGCGTGAAGGTTGTTGACCTCATCAATAACACCGTTACATCCTGTATAAGACTACCACCACAACCAATGGATATAACACGTGTAGAACAGGATCAGGTTGTAGTGAGTTGTTACGGGGGTAAACTGGTGTTTCTGAAAGTCGGTAACAAGTTGTCTATCGTTAACCAACTGGATATCGGTGGTCCTTTCAAGGGTATTGCATATACAAACAACACTTTACTTGTTGGGTTTGACTCTCCGGGTTCATGTGTAAAAGTAATGGACTTGAGGGGGAACACATTGAAAACATTTAAAACTGACGCCGCCGGAAATAACCTCTTTAGGTACCCGAGTCATATTACTCTCAGCGAGGACCAGAACACGATATTCGTGTCGGATGCGGGCAATAATCGTGTCACAAGTCTACGTATGGATGGTACAGTACGAGGCGTATATACCGATGACAACCTGAGAACTCCACGTGGTCTGGCTGTAGATAGAAATGACAATGTGTACGTTGCTGGGTGCTCGTCTCACAACATTCACCAACTCTCTAGAGAGTGCAAACCCATTCGGGTACTACTGGATAATACGCACGGGATTGAACACCCGTGGATGATGACATATTGCAGAGCAGAGCACAAACTTTATATCGGTTATTATTATGGATCAAAGGTTATATCTGTCTTCCAGTTAAACTAAACTAAAGCAGGCTGACTCTAGTTAATTAATGTTGAGATGTCCATTTGGTCTTGCTGTAGATAGAAATGATAATGTGTATGTTGCTGGGAACGCGTCTCACAACATTCACCAACTCTCTAGAGAGTGCAAACCCATTCGGGTACTACTGGATTATACGCACGGGATTGAATACCCGTGGATGATGACATATTGTAAAGCAGAGCACAAACTTTATGTCGGTTATCATTGTGGATCAGAGACAAACTATATATCTTTTTTCCAGTTGCATTAACGAGGAAAGACATACAAACAAAACACCCAATGTACTCAGCTGCTTCTTGTACTTTTTTTAAACTTTTTATACGCAATGTTCCTCCTGCGTATAAATCAATAATGGCGATGTAAAAAAAGAAAGATTATCGTCATCTCGACAATAAACCACACATGTTTGAAAGCAGCAGAAAACAAACATACAATCGGTCTGTTTAATCAACATACCCTTACCACAAGGATGTTATTACAGACTTCGGATTCAAGACCTAATATTGACCGTCTTGTATGCCACTTTAACCAAAATGTTTAACGCTGTTTCAACGATTTTCCAAAATCATTCGCCAGCCATAAACTTGGGCTCTGATGTTTCTATTCAATGAACGCATCGAAGAAATCGCCGGTTGCTCATGTGTTAGCAGTTAACGTTGCGAGTATTTCTTTAATTCAAGCCTAATTCATCGCTACGGTAAATGCATTGCAAATATGATAAAGAATAAGACTTGAGATGGTTAACAACACTGTAGCGGGCAAGTTAACAAAGATTATACGACTTCTACTATCATATTGTGTTGTATTGAGGCTTTGCTGTCGTTTTTTACACTTTGTCATCAACGTTTCCTCGTAAAGGGTCGCTTAACCCTAGAATGCTGGGTAATTTTCTAAAAATAGATGTTTTCGTCGTTCCTAAACTTGATAAGTTTTGGTGAGGAAAGAGACTAAGGGTAGGAAACTGGTTATTTCATAGGCCAGCCATCATGTTTCTGATGTTCGTGAGTTGGTTTCTTCCTATATTTTTTAAGTTCGAGATTCATTAATCGAATGAGGACGCCAAACTAGTGTGCCACATATCCGATAAGTTTGCAAAACGTCAGATACTACAAGCTCGGAAAGGGTCTTTTGTCATATCAATTTAATTTTTGAAGACATTTAGTTTAGCTTTTGTTTTGTTTTTATTCTATTTCTTTATGCTTTTATCTTTGAATAAATGTATATCACAGTTGTAGTCAGTCCTTTTTTTGCCATGAGTTAAGCTCTCACAATATAAGGTGGATTTGCCCGAAACAGACATCCCGGTTCCGGAATTGATCGACACTTTCCGGAGATTCCCGAGTGCAGGTTTAATGCAGTCTGTATTTGTCGTTTACTTTATCGTGCATTCCGTATGCTTGTTGATGCCTATCCGTGGCATATTCAGACGTTGCTTGTGCTATGGAACTGATGACCTGCTTTATACATCCTCGATAACGGATCTCGGAAATGTGGGTACTAAATCCTTACTTGTCCGGTGGTAAAAGTGGTAAAGATGCTAAGCTTGTATGGTTTCTTAACCCTCTTGTCCAACATGTGTCCTTGGAGTTTCGTTTTGCAAGACGCTTCGGAGCTCTAACATAGTACTGTATACAGGGGTGAAGTGGTAGACCGTCGGTCCTTTGAACCGAGGGTCGCGGAATCGAATCCCTGTTAGGCGAGGTAAAAAAATTGCATGGACCAACCAACGAGTTGGCGCGAGTACTGGTTTAGTATCCAGGAACCAGTCATCACGAGTGAATTTCAAGAAATTCTTTTTCACTGGGTCCCTTCTTTTGCAAACAGTATTCTATCTGCTAAGCCAAAAAGAGGAACCACAGGCGGAGATAACATGCGAGTGCACAGAGCTTACATTTAGATCTAAATTGCATGAATTTTGTGCAAAACTTAACAATATGCCTAGTATCATGATATGGTTGTAACTACAAGAACATTAGCGTTACGATATTAAACCTTAACAACATCCATTAATAGAACACAAAGTACAAGCAAAATGGAATTGGCAATATCATTAAATGTTTGTTTAGAAGAACACATAGCGTACATTTAGAAGTGCAAAGGTTTGAAGGATAAACCTGTCCTAAAACTAGCATGCTGCATCTTAATGAATGAGAAAGTGTTCTAACCGAGTTCAGCAAACCCCCTACTTGTGTAGAGTTTCTAGTTTCTAATAGCACTGCCGACAATCATGATCATTCCATGTACATATGAATTTTCCAGCCCCCTACATGTATGCTGACAGAAAATACTGACAAGCGTAAAGCACATACCTTGATTAACATGTGAAGTCACAGATCCTCTGGTGCGGTTTGTGACTTTACTGAGACGTTACTCTTCACTTTACTTGTAGTTTGTATTGAACGTTTTAAGATATTGTTTTTAATGGTTCTCAAATGGTTCGTTTTAAACTGACAGGTATGTGAGAATTCACAAAAGCATTCATCTGTAATTGTATAACAGACATCATGATAACAAAGATAATTCCTGGCGAACCAGAAATACCTCTTTACGATTATAAAAAGTAACTTTGGGGAAGGCCAAATGATTAATATAGGTTGATTGCATAATCCTATCTGAGATGCTGGTCGAAGAAAGCCACTAATATTCAGTAAATTATTCATATGGGTTTTATATCGCGTCAACATTATTTTAGTTATTTTGCAATATCCGACTCTTAATGATGACGGAAGACCCAATACTAAACTGACCAAAAGGGCTAATCAAGCTTGGTAGAACCATTGGCATTCGGTAAGTCGGTCGGTAGACTACCCCTCATGGAAAACTTATATCCCTTACCTGGATTTGAACCTACGCAGAGAGGGGCCGTGTTATTTAAGGTTCTATTCTCTTACCTTAAGGCCAAGAAAGCCTTTACAGACAGTAAGCTTTGGGATGAGTGGACACTACTATGAAATGAAAGAAAATTCCAAGATCATAAATAGATTGACCGATCGCCATAAAACAACGGAAATTTTGGCAAAAATGGAAAACTTTGTGGGAGTTAACCCCTTCGCTTTACATAAGTCAGTGAAATGTACTGTGTAGTGCGTCAGTCATCAAAGGAAAATGAAAATCACGTATCCCATGTCGAAAACGTATCAGTCTTAAATTGTTAAAGTTGATTGTTGATCATTAACTACACAGCGACTTTGAGTAGAGTAAAAACATGATTCATTAATGAAAATATGTTAACCCCGATTTGGGGCTTTTAATTCCTTTGTCCGAAACAAATCCGGGTCTGTGAAGTTGGCAGAGCGCAGAACGCAGGACATTCAGCAGAACAGTTAATATAGACACGAAATATTTAAGATAGACACGGATTTGAATGTTCTGCTGGCAGAGCACTTCAGCAGGACAGTCTAGCAGGACAATCGGATTTTTTTAATGCTCTGCTGGCGGAACGCTCTAACAGGACAGTCTAGCAGGACTGTCGGATTTTTTTTAATGATCTGCTGGCGGAACGCTCTAGCAGGACAGTCTGGCAGGACAGTCGGATTTTTTTAATGTCCTGCTGGTAGATCGCTCCAGCAGGACAGTCTAGCAGGATAGTCCGATTTTTTTAATGTTCTGCTGGCGGAACGCTCCAACAGGACAGTCTAGCCGGACAGTCGGATGTCTTTAATGTTCTGCTGGCGGAACACTCCAACAGGACAGTCTAGCAGGACAGTCGGATTTTTCTTAATGTTCTGCTGGCGGAACGCTCTAGCAGGACAGTCTAGCACGACAGTCGGATTTTTTTTATGTTCTGCTGGCAAAACGCTCCAGCAGGACAGTCTAGCAGGACAGTCCGATTTCTTTAATGTTCTGCTGTCGGAACGCTCCAACAGGACAGTCTAGCAGGACAGTCGGATGTTTTTAATGTTCTGCTGGCGGAACACTCCAACAGGACAGTCTAGCAGGACAGTCGGATTTTTTTTAATGTTCTGCTGGCGGAACGCTCTAGCAGGACAGTCTAGCACGACAGTCGGATTTTTAATGTTCTGCTGGCAGAACGCTCCAGCAGGACAGTCTAGCAGGACAGTCCGATTTCTTTAATGTTCTGCTGGCGGAACGCTCAAACAGGACAGTCTAGCAGGACAGTTGGATTTCTTTAATGTTCTGCTGGCAGAACGCTCCAACAGGACACTCTTGCAGAACAGTCGGTTTTCTTTAATGTTCTGCTTGCGGAACCCTCTAGCAGGACAGTCTAGCAGGACAATCGATTTTTTGTAATGTTCTGCTGGCGGAACGCTCCAACAGGACAGTCTAGCAGGACAGTCGGATTTGGTAATGTTCTGCTGGTGGAACGCTCCAACAGGACAGTCTAGCAGGACAGTCGGATTTATTTAATGTTCTGCTAACTGGACACTCCAACAGCACAATCTAGCAGAACAGTCGGATTTATTTAATGTTCTGCTGGCGGAACGCTCTAGCAGGACAGTCTAGCAGGTTAATCGGATTTATTTAATGTTGTGCTAGCTGGACACTCCAACAGCACAGTCTAGCAGAACAGTCGGATTTTTCAATGTTCTGCTAGCGGAACGCTCCAGCAGGACAGTGTAGCAGGGCAGTCGGGTTTATTCAATGTTCTGCTAGCGGGACACTGCACCAGAACAGTCTAGCAGCACAGTCTAGCGGAACAGTCGGATTTTTCAATGTTCTGCGAGCGGAACGCTCCAACAGGACAGTCTAGGAGGATAGTCGGATTTTTTTAATGTTCTGCTAGCTGGACACTCCAACAGCACAGTCTAGCAGAACAGTCGGATTTTTTTAATGTTCTGCTGGCGGAACGCTCTAGCAGGACAATCGGAATTCTTTAATGTTCTTCTAGCTGGACACTCCAACAGCACAGTCCAGCAGAACAGTCGAATTTTTCAATGTTCTGCTAGCGGAACGCTCCAGCAGGACAGTGTAGCAGGACAATCGGGTTTGTTCAATAATCTGCTAGCAGGACAGTCTAGCAGCACAGTCTAGCGGAACAGTCGGATTTTTCAATGTTCTGCGAGCGGAACACTCCAGCAGGACAGTGTAGCAGGACGATCGGGTTTATTTAATGTTCTGCTAGCGGGACACTCCAGCAGGACAATCTAGCTGAACAGTCGGATTTTTTAATGTTCTGCGAGCGGAACACTCCAGCAGGACAGTGTAGCAGGACGATCGGGTTTATTTAATGTTCTGCTAGGGGGACACTCCAGCAGGACAGTCTTGCAGGACAGTCGGATTTTACAATGTCCTGCTAGCAGAACGCTCCGACAGTACAGTCTAGCAGGATAGTCGGGTGTTTCAATGTTCTGCTAGCGGAACGCTGCAGCAGGACAGTCTAGCAGGGCAGGTGGATTATTTTTAATGTTTTGCTAGCGAGACAAATGGAAAATATGTAGTATAACAATGAACCAAAATCATTTAAACAATTACGTTCTTTTTCGTCCTTAATCTGTTAGAAAACAATAGTACAAAAACCACGTATTTACTCATACAATGTTTTGGTCATTAATATAAATATAAAATAGGGTACAAATATTCACATTAAGTCACTTATCTTAAAATACCATGTTTTTGCAAAAAGATAATGCAGAAACTACCTGGTAACATGAAACCAAAATGGCTTATCAGGAAAAACGTCAGTTTTGTTGGGAACAATCTGTAATAATTCACTGTTAATTAGGGACCAAACCCAGCATTATCTTATTTCTAATCTATTTCCCCGAGTTTGTTTGAGTAGGCTTGAAAAAGACGTGATAGACTGTCCTTCTAAGGCGTTTAGAATATAAAAGAAATCCGACTGTCCTGTTAGAATGTCCTGCTCGATTGTCTTGCCAAAACTGCAGTCAAAAACAGTCCTGTTGGAGCGTTCCGCCAGCAGAACATTAAAAAAATCCGACTGTCGTGCTAGACTGTCGTGTAAGAGCGTTCCGCCAGCAGAACGTTAAAAAATCCGACTGTCCTGCTAGACTGTCCTGTTGGAGCGTTCCGCCAGCAGAACATTAAACAAATCTGACTGTCCTGCTAGACTGTCCTGTTGGAGCGTTCCGCCAGCAGAACATTAAAAAAATCCGACTGTTCTGCTAGACTGTCCTGTTGGAGCGTTCCGCCAGCAGAATATTAAAAAAATCCGACTGTCCTGCTAGACTGTCCTGTTGGAGCGTTCCGCAAACAGAACATTAAAGAAATCTGACTGTTCTACTAGACTGTCCTGCTAGAGCGTTCTGCCAGCAGAACATTAAACAAATCTGACTGTCCTGCTACACTATCCTGTTGGAGCGTTCTGCCAACAGAACATTGAATAAGTCCGACTGTCGTGCTAGAATGTCCTGCTGGAGCGCTCTGCCAGCAGAACATTAAAGAAATCCGACTGTCCTGCTAGACTGTCCTGTTAGAGCGTTCTGCCAGCAGAACATTAAAAAAATCCGACTGTCCTGCTAGACTGTTCTGTTAGAGCGTTCTGCCAGCAGAACTGAAAAATATCTGACTGTCCTGCTAGACTGTCCGGCTGGAGCGTTCTGCCAGCAGAACATTAAAAACAATCCGACTGTTCTGCTAGACTGTCCTGTTAGGGCGTTCCGCCAGCAGAACATTAAACATATCCGACTGTCCTGCTAGACTGTTCTGTTAGAGCGTTCTGCCAGCAGAACATTAAAAAAATCTGACTGTCCTGCTGGACTGTCCGGCTGGAGCGTTCCGCAAGCAGAACATTAAAAAAGTCCGACTGTTCTGCTAGACTGTCCTATTAGAGCATTCTGCCAGCAGAACATTAAAAAAATCCGACTGTCCTGCCAGACTGTTCTGTTAGAGCGTTCTGCCAGCAGAACATTAAAAAAATCTGACTGTCCTGCTAGACTGTCCGGCTGGAGCGTTCCGCCAGAAGAACATTAAATAAAACCGACTGTTCTGCTAGACTGTCCTGTTAGGGCGTTCCGCCAGCAGAACATTAAACAAATCCGACTGTCCTGCCAGACTGTCCTGTTAGGGCGTTCCGCCAGCAGAACATTCAACAAATCCGACTGTCCTGCTAGACTGTCCTGTTAGGGCGTTCCACCAACAGAACATTCAACAAATCCGACTGTCCTGCTAGACTGTCCGGCTGGAGTGTTCCGCCAGCAGAACATTAAACAAATCCGACTGTTCTGCTAGACTGTCCTGTTAGGGCGTTCCGCCAGCAGAACATTCAACAAATCCGACTGTCCTGCTAGACTGTCCTGTTAGAGCGTTCTGCCAGCAGAACATTAAAGAAATCCGACTGTCCTGCTAGACTTTCCGGCTGGAGCGTTCCGCCAGCAGAATAATGAATCGTACGCTTCTTTGACGTTTTCTCTATTTACGAAATAGGCTTTCGTCGAATGCTTTAATCGCAGTCATTCGGACCATCTAAATAACGATTAACGACAGTGTGTCGTCTTTGTTTTATTCATTGTGTTTTTTTTTTCTTGCAACCGTAAAAGTTTCTAGTGTTTACGAGTTTACATGCCTATTCAAAACGCCTCGTTTTATAACACATATCGTATTTTTGCGACTTAAACAATGTTCCTGAATAAAGTGCTGAAAGGTTGTGCTATATATTGAACTAACGTGACACCTATTTTGACACATAGCATGTTGCAGTATAGTCTTGATGAAAGTCAACGATGAAACAAAGGTGTCAATCCAACTCGTTGCTGTTTATATCCTTTGTTTAATTCGTCAATTCTCTTTTCACTTAGACGCCAACACTGTCCCTTTACATGTGTCGCGATTTTTCTATATCGATATCATAGAACACAGTTACGATAGCACTTTCTATAACAAATCGTACCGTATTTGATATCTTATGTCACAGTTGTGTGAAACCATCTATTTAACATTTCGTAAGTTATTTGTTCCTGTTGGATACAATTTTTGGAACATAGGTAGAAATGCTATTTATCTCATTTTTGCCACATTATGGACAATACACCTTCTTCAGGACACATTTTCAGGGGTTTATATTGTTTTCAGTAATTGTTTCATCAGTCACTCCAACTTTTTGACTATCCGAATAGCACAAACTTGAAAACATAGATATAAGTTAAATGAAATTAAGTTACAAAGAGAAATAGATATTTCTTAAGTATATATTTATCCGCTGATGCCATGTATATGAATAACCTCAAGCTGTTTCATTTTGTTTGTTCTTTTTCTGCATTCACAGATTTTGAGAGCACTTCTAAAAAGGCACATGCTGACCAAGAGATCATATTGGAAATACACATTCAACAAGACACATCATTAGATGTTGCCTTTTCTGCCGTTTCATTGTTTGTATTTTCAGCAATTACGGATTTTGAGAGCCATTCTGAAACAGAAATTGCTGAACGAATGATCATAATGGAGTTATTAGAAGTATACATTCAAGAAGATCCATCATTAGATGTTGTCATTTCTTTTAAACTTTTTAGATGATAGCGACCAAGGAACACATTCTAGACGGACGGTCGGGAGAAAAAGAATTTGGACGGGGTCTTTCTCCTGTAATTGGTATTCAGAAGAAGAGGCAGGAGGCAAACTTTAAATCAGTTGTCAGAGCGGTTGCTTCCACCACAAAAGTCGACCATAAGAAAGGACAACCATTAAAGCAGGAATTTGGACAACACCTTACAACAGTATGAACGTCGGCCAATGGAGAACACATATCGTATGATATCAAGTCTTTGAAGCAGTTACCCATAATACGATTGATCGAATGAGGAGCATAAATGTGTTTGAACTATTCTCAGACAAAACGTGCCATTTTTATCAGTCACTGTGTAACAATTATCGTCACAGGACTGCTAGGAATGGGATGCCAAACTGAAACTGTCAACAACAAACACGTCGTGGAAGGAAGATAACTCATAAAAACAGACATTGAGGAATTTAACATTTACCTCCCCTGTTAATTTTGAAAGGACGATAACTAAAAAAGACGGATATTGGTGGAATCAGATGAACATTTGTAACTTAACTTATTTGTTTTACATCGATTGTGAAGAGAACTTGATGCTTGTTTAAATCATTCTCGACGACTGCTTTATTGATACTAAACCAGTACTAGCAGCGATTAGTGGGTTTGTCTTGTCAATCACCGTGTCTGACGAGGATCGAACCTGGGACCCTCGGTACAAGAAGTCGACATTCTTCCAATGCACCACTGCCGCCCAATGTCTTCCGTGGTAATGTATTTCAACGAGAAAAAACGACCATCAAGAATCGTGTCTTATTGAAGATTAATTACGTAATATAGAACTTCACAAAACAGACCCCTCTTTCCCCCTCCAAAATAACCCCAAACAAATTTCAATGAATCTGACGGAGATGCGACAATACGACATATGGCGCTGTTGTATAAGTCGCTTTATGTTTGTTAACATGTGTGCATAGTCATAAGTAAGTCCTTAAATCATTCGAAACGATTGCATAATACCAAGTCTTTCTTGACTTCGAGTATTGTTACGTTCAAAAGAACTCGTCGGATTAACAGTGAAGCAATACATTTAAGTTCAGCAAACATGAATTATCAAATATGAACTCTGTTTAGTGAATTACACATGCTTAAGTATAAGGATACACTTATTACCCAGAAAGAATGTTTTGATTTAATTGAATTCGAGTTAATCAATGTTGACAATTATTCATCTTGTTTCTTTTTATGTGCGTAGGTCCATCCCGCTGTCGTGCCATGTTAATGTTTCAATCAAACAATACCATACCCGAGATAATGGGTGATTGGGATACCCATGGTAAAATGAATCAACCTACCATTGCATTTAACTTATTTCACCTTTTCATGGGTATTGTTTAAAACGAATAATACGATACGAGGCGATTGTAATAGGTATGTACACTTGTAAACACTAGAAACAATCACAATTGCAAAATAAAAACAAAATCAGACGGCACTCTGTCGTAAATCGGCAAAACGTCAAAGAACCTGTGCAATTATCTTAAAAATAGCCTTTGATTTCGATCGTTATGTGTAAAAACACAGGTTAGATTATATGTCTCATACAGTTTTAATACTTGTTCAAACTAATTGAAAAACTATCGGTAACGACAATACCCCATTTCCGTAAAAGTTCCTTTTTATTTCAAACGAGTGTACTTGCGTTGTTTGTTGTTTCTGCCGCATAACATTAATAGTTTAAACGACGTAGTGGTTACAATCAAAGCCTCCTTTTCATTTATGTTTATCAATACCATACCGGATAAGCATTTAAGATCAACACAGGACAGAACTTTTCCTGGGAAACCATTTCACCACTTTCGATAAAACCCAATGTGACAGTATAACACGTTGCATTTTGACAGGAGCTGTTTAGAGAGGAGGAATGTGTTGTGACAAGCTGCCTCTTCTTTCTTTCCGCTGGTATTTTAAGAAACGTCGTATTTACTTGTTAAGAATCGCCATTTATTGATGCTTACAATTTTGATAAATGTCACAAATTACGCATCAACCAAGAAGTAGGATGTCCTAAGTGAAAGAGGGGTGTAAAAGGGGTCAGTCACCCAACCAAATGTATCGACAAGGTCAGGAATCTTAATCATTTTGTAAACCCTTCACCATTTACTCGGTGATAGAGTGAACCATTCGCAGGTGTTTGAGGTCGTTGGTTCAATGGCGAAAATCAACACAATATTAAGTCCAGAAAAGAACAATATTCTCCAGATTCATTGTCTTACTCATTGTGTAAACCCTTCACCATTTACTCGAAGATAAAGTGACCCCCTTCGCAGGTGTTTGAGGTCGTTGGTTCAACAGAGGAAATCAAACCAACATTAAGTAAAAACAAGAACAATATTCTCCAGATTCATTGTCTTAGTCATTATGTAAACCCTTCACAATTTACTCGAAGATAGAGTGACCCATTCACAGGTGTTTGAGGTCGTTGGTTCAATAGAGAAGATCCCCCGAAGTTAAGTCCAGAAAAGAACTGCATTCTTTAGATTTATTGTATTACCCATTGTGTAAAGCCTACACCATTAGTGCGGAGATAGTGTGACCATCCTTGCTGTTGTAACAGGTTACGGATTCGATAGAGAAGACTTACCGAAACCGAAGTTAAGTCCAGAAAAGAACTGTATTCTTTAGATTTATTGTATTACCCATTGTGTAAAGACTACACCATTAGTGCGGAGATAGTGTGACCATCCTTGCTGTTGTAACAGGTTACGGATTCGATAGAGAAGACTTACCCAATCATCGGTCCAAACAAGAACAGGATCGCGTGTGTAAGATGTCGTGGGTTCTAAAGAGAAGATTAACACATTTATATGTACAACCAGGAACAGGATTGCTTATATTATTGCTATTATTTATTGTTTTTACTCAACGTCTTAAGCCACTCACCGCATGAACCAGAGGTAGAGCGTCCCCGAATTTATGAGGTCCAGCGTTCGAAATAGAGAGTCACCCAAACATAGGTTAAGACGAGAACACTATTACTCCTATCGATTTTCTTGTTCGTCAAATAAGCCAAACAATCGCAGTTTCATAAAGGCAAAGCGCCCTCCTAACATGTTTGATGTCGTGGGTTCTATTCCTGGAAACCATAATCTTTTTTGTGTGTGGTCATTGAAACCGTCTTTTCGAGAGTATAATTTGCAATTGCCGTTCTATTATTCTTTATACCATTTGAATACAAAAGAATCATTTCCGATCATTCCTTACCGAATGTGCATCTGTCAGATGTGTCGTGAATAGGATTGTAAAATGACATTCGTCCTAACTTGATGCTGATCCGAATATACCTCAATTAACATGAACTGTTTGATAGAGCTGGAAGACATACATGCTTTTATGTTTGTTCTAATAGAATAAAGTGGCACATATTTTCATCTTTACCCCAGTTTTATCACTGTTGTCAGTGTGCATCTCGTTGCTTCTAGCAGGTTCCTTTCCCATCAAATGGTAAAATATTGTTCTTAAAGCCATTCACAGATTTCAAACAAAATTATATGTGTTCAATCGACCAATTAAAAATAGACGGCTAATATTTCATCATGACAAAGTTTCCCGAATCGAACTTACATGTTGATAAGTGTATAACGCACGGCGCGTAATAATATGTAGAACTGAAGGGTTTGAATTAATCCCGATAGTGGAAGACGTGTATTGACAATCTAAGGGTTTTACGACTATATAACCTCAATTAGAAATTCCCGTAAAACGGATATATGTCGTCCAAGTATAATCATGTCGAATTCAACAAGCTTATCAGGTTTAATATTCAATAGTTTTCACAAACTGATTGTTTCGTACCTTATTAGTTATATCATAATAAAGTACTTTCGATCGATGAAATATATTCATGATTATACCCATTATAAAAGACGGATGTGTAAATGTTCTCCTGCAACAATTGTCTACGAACATCTAGTATAAAACTCGAACTTTTGCAACAGTCATTTATTTCAAATTATATAATTCTGGTTTTGAAACTGGTCAAACACAGTGGAGTAAGGGCAACAATCGCTAAATTAGGACGGGTGTTTCTTCTAGCCTTTATATGCCCGTTTTATCTATTCCCGCCTGTTATTGAACCTTGCACTATGTCATTCAATGACACAGGCGGATTGGGGTAGATCTTTATGAAACGGGGCATTACTATACCTGCACTGTATTTGTTGGATATTTTCAAGGTCTTGTGTCAGCGTACAAACTTACACGAAGTTAGTAATGAGTTTTCTACGGTTTCATTCGCAATGTATAGACATCAACCCAAATCAGAGACAAAAGACGGAGGTGTAAATACTCTCTTGCAATAATCGAACCTCTTATAAAAACTCGAACTTTTGCAACAGTCATTTATTTTGAATTATATAATTCTTGTTTTGAAACTGGTCAAAACGCAGTGGAATAAACGTAACATTCGCAATAAAAGGACGGGGTTTTCCTTTACCCTTTATACACCCGTTTTATGTCTTCCCGTTTATTATTAAAACTTAAATCTACTTAAACTTACATAATTCTTGTTCAGAAACTGTTTAAACGCAGACAAGTAAGTGTACCATACGCTCAAAGGGGACGAGATTTTCCTTCTGTCGTTTAAATGCCTGTTTTATCTACTCCCGCCTGTTATTGAAATATTTACAATGACATTCAATGATACAGTCGAAGTGGGGTAGATCTTTACAAAACGGGACATTCCTAAACCTGCACTGTGTTTGGTGGAGATTTCCAAGGTCTTGTGTCAGCGTGCAAACTTGCACGAAGTTGGTAAAGGGTTTTCTACGGTTTCATTCGCAATGTATAAACATCAACCCAAACCAGAGACAAGAGTGGAGAGGTAGACTGAAATCACGAACAGGTTCC
Source organism: Cerastoderma edule (assembly GCA_947846245.1). Lineage (NCBI taxonomy): Eukaryota > Metazoa > Mollusca > Bivalvia > Cardiida > Cardiidae > Cerastoderma > Cerastoderma edule. Next base: position 20,277,060 of record OX401417.1, read on the forward strand.
ACTCTCAGCAGAGGATTAATTGGTGACCAGATCAACAGATAAACTGGATGGTGAGTGTGTGTGAGTGTAAATCGCATGACATTAAACACCATGAATTTAATGTGTATTTCAGAATCAGTCAAAACACACACCACTGCTGGTAAGTCCGGCACTATCCATGGACCTTTTACAAGGAGAGTACGTTATTTATCATTAATATTGAGGGGCTGGCCTGGATCCAACCTGTTTGTATTCACATGATGTCGGTTCCAGCACTTTAAAGGTTATATGACACCAGATAAACAGAGACTGATATGTATTAAATATTCGAAAACATTGATGTAAAGTGAGTTAGAGAAAAGTCCAAATCTGAAGAATGCGTGGATTGCAAATTTTCAAGTTTGAATAGGCGATGATCAAAGCTGATATTGGGCAGAACGTTTGAAACACGAAAATATAAAAGGGGAACTAAGGTTGGTTAAAATTGTCCATTGCAAATTCCGCCTTTTTGCGGAAATAACATTAAAATGTGTTAAATTCAAAAAGATGATGGATTGCACTATTTGTATCGAATAGGGTATGTGTAATTCAGCGTGGGGATATCTTTCACCCGACCCGGAATGATATCACATGACTCTCATGGCTCTGGATAATAGTAGTGTTAAGTGTATACATCTTTGATATTTTTCATAACCCACACTGTTGGTAATTAAAGGTTTCTTTTTATCTCGGAGGTGCTAATGTCGATTCAACATTGTAGTTAGTGATTTGGAGGTTTTAACTACTGTGTACAATTGTTAAAGCTCGGACCGTTATCTAGAGCCAAAATATCGGAGACCTTTTGCATTTGAAACCTGGTAAAAATCTATTCTTTGCTTAACCCCAGCTTGAACAAACTGTTTGGGACATACGCAAAAGTATTCCTTTGCTAAACTATTAAAATTTAACAAATGGAAAATTATATCAAATCTATCTAAAGGTATTAATATTTGACCCGTATAAACGTTGGAAGAAAGTCTGAACTTTAGTCAAATTTGTTTAATGAATTGGCCTAGACTAAGGTAAACGAGTGTACATGTAAGAAAGATAAAGTCAAAACGAGAGTAAAGGTTTGCTGTAGTAATGATACCTTTTCATCTGCTGTAAACATAAAACAGCATAAAACAGAGAATCATTGCATTCGATGCAGGGTAAAGAGGGTTGTGCAATATACATTTCAAATGCGTAAAGTGTACATGTACATGTACATCTAAAAAGCTTGTTCAGCGAACTTCGTTACATACTTTTCAACTGATGTCTGAGTTGAAAGATGATGCAAAACAATACGACATATAGCGCTGTTTTATGAGTCGCTTTGCGTTTGATAACATATATGCATAGACATAAAGTAAGTTCTTAAATCATTCGAAACGATTACATAATGCAAAGGCTTCCTTGACATTGAGTATTGTACAGAACTCGTCGGATTAACAGTGAAGCAATAAATTTAAGTTCTTCAAACATGGATTCTCAAATATGAACTACGTTTAGTAAAATACACATGGTCGACTATAAGGATACACTTATTACCCAGAAAGAATGTTTTGATTTAATTAAATTTAAAAAAATAAGACGACACACTGTCATTTATCGTTATTTAGAGGATCCAAAAGGCTACGATTAAAGCATTTGACGGAATCCAATCCCGCTAATCGATAAAACGTCAACTAAGCTGTATCATTATCTTCAAACATAACATTTGATTTCGATCGTTATGTGTGAAAACACAGGATATAATATATGTCTCATACAGTTTCATACTTATTCAAACTGATTGAAAAACTACCGTTTACGACAAGTCCCTTTTTCTGTAAAGTTTTCTTTTTATTTCATACGAGTGTACATGCATTGTTGTATCTACTGCCATCCTATAACATTAAAAGTTTAAACGGGGTAGTGGTAACAATCAAAGCCTTTTTAACATCTATGTTTATCGATACCGTACCTGATAAGCATTTAAGATCGACATAGGACAGAACTTTTCCTGGGAACTAATTTCACTATTTTCGATAAAACCCAATTTGACAGTATAACACGTTATATTTCGGAGGAGAAATGGGTTGTGAAAAGCTAGCTCTCCTTTCTTTCTGCTGGTATTTTAACCCTTTCCCAAACAATAACGACATTTGACCACTTTGTTGCAGACGACTTTAGAAAACCTTGTGGGAAAAGGAAAAATTGCTCGTGACGAGCAATTTTTCCTTTTCCCACAAGGTTTTCTGCTCTATTTGAAGAATCTTTTTCAATTTCATCTCGTTTTGAAATGTCGTCAGCAAACTCTTTCAATTTGGGACAGTCGAACATTTGATGTTTGGGAAAGTGTTAAGAAACGTCATATGGATTTGTTAGGAATCGCCGTTTATTGATGCTTACATTTTTGATAAATGTCATACATTCCAAAATACGTTATTCTATGCATTTATCCAAACGGTCTCTTTAATGAAGGTAGGCAGAACTCGCATAACCCATTATCAACCAAAAACCTCATTTCACTGGTTTGTTGCAGACGTAGGAGGTATTGGGTTGAATAAATTTGATTCCCAAACATAGGGTAAGACACTAATTGCTCACTCATCAATTGTCCGTTTTTATAATCTTAGCCCTGTAATTACAGAAGCTCTTAGGTGGAGAACCCCTACCCCTTTTGTGTTAGAGGTCGTTGGTTCGAAAAATAAGATATTTTATTACTCATCATGTCAACCTAATAGCCGCATCAACCAAGAAGTGGAATGTCCCCGAGTGTAAGAGGGGTCGTGGATTTGATGTAAAGATTCACATGATTATAGAAATATCCTGGTTAGAACAGTATTCTTCACATTCATAATATTACACATTGTGTAAACCCTTCACCATTTACTATAGAGATAGAGTGACCCCTTCGCAGGTGTTTGAGGTCGTTGGTTCAATAGAGAAAATCAACCCAAAATAAGGTCCAGACAAGAACAGTATTTTTCAGATTTATTGCCTTACTCATTGTGTAAACCCTTCACCATTTACTCGGAGATAGAGTGACCCCTTTGCAGGTGTTTGAGGTATTTGGTTCAATAGAGAAAATCAACCGAAAATTAGGTCCAGAAAAGAACAAAATTCTTCAGATTTATTATCTTACTGATTGTGTAAACCCTTCATTATTTACTATAGAGATAGAGTGACCCCTTTGCAGGTGCTTGAGGTCGTTGGTTCAATGGCGAAAATCAACCCAAAATTAGGTCCAGAAAAGAACAGTATTCTTCAGATTTATTGTCTTACTCATCGTGTAAACCCTTAACCATTTACTCAAAGATAGAGTGACCGTCCTTGCAGGTGCGTGTGGTCGTTGGTTCAATAGAGAAGAATCATCCATTCATATGTCCAACCAGGAACAGGAGGAAGATTGAGATAACGATTAGACAGTCAGGCAACACCTTCAGCAGAGAATTAATTGCTGACCTGATCAACAAATACTCTTGATAGTGAGTGAATGAGTGAAAGTCTAATGACATTGAACACACTGTGGATTTTATGTGTATTGTAAAATCGGCCAATACACACGCCACTGCTGGTAAGTCCCGTACTATCCATGGGCCTTATAAACGGATTGTACTTTATATAACATGGCACGGCTATGTTTGCACAACAACGACACGGGAACAAATTGAGTCGACTTAATCCTTAGAATGCCGGGTAACTTCTAAATTAATTTTGAATGTGTCTGCTTTCCAAAACCTTAAATATCTGCTTAGTTTTGACGAGGAAGGATACTCATAGTACGTGTAGCCTAACAGGTTAGATCACAGGCCAACCGCAAATATATAAATCGGCTGGCCTGGGTCCAACCTGTTTACATTCATATGATGTCAGTTCCAGCATTATAAGGGTTATATGATACCAGATAAACAGTGACTGATATGTATTATATATTCAAAAACATTGATGTAAAGTGAGTGAGAGGAAAATCCGAATCTGAATAATGAGTAGATTGCAAATCTAAGCCAAACAATCGCAGTAACATAAATTCAAAGCGTCCTCCTAACATGATTGAGGTCGTGGTTTCGATACCCGGAAACGTAAATCTTATTTTTTGTTCGGTCTTTGAAACCGTCTTCTCGAGAGTATAATTTGCATTTGCCGTTTCATTATTCTTAATTACAGTTGTATACAACAGAACCATATCGGATCTTTCTTACATGAATGTGCCTCTGACAGATGGGTCTTATAATAGGATTGAAAAGACGACATTCGCCGTAGGTTGATGCTGATCAGAATATACCTCAATTAACATGAAAGTTAACATTAACTGGTTGATTGTGCTGGAAGACATACATACTTTTATTTGTTTTAAAAGAATATAGTGGCACATATTTTCAACTTTACCCCACTTATACCACTGCTGTCAGTGTGTATCTCTTTGATTCTGGTAGGTACCTTTCCACACAAATTGTACTTATTAAACCAAAAGACATATTTTAAACAAGAAAATGCGTGTTCAAACGACCAATTGATAAATGAACCGATATTTAATCTTCACTGAATGTCCAGAATAAAACTTACGTAATGGTAAGCTTATTACGCTCTGCACAAACTGATCTTTACAAATAGAGGGTTTGAATTAAACCCGATAGTGGAAGATACATATTGATTTGACAATCAAAATGTAAATGGTATATTATCACCTCAAAGGAAAATTCCTGTGAAAGGATATATATTGTTCAAGTATAACCATTTCGAATACATAAAAACTTATCAGTTTTAATATTCAATAGTTTTACAAACTGATTGTTTCATACCTTATTAGTCTTATCATATCAAATAAGTTTTGATATTTGAAGGTAAATCGTAATTCTACCCTTTATGTACGACTGGTGTCTATATGCCAGTAGAATAATCGTCTAAGAACATCTTAAACTCGACTTTTGCAACAATTACTTGTGTTAGATTATATAACTTTTGTTTAAATGCCTGTTTTATCTATCCCGTCTGTTATTGAAACACGCAAAATGTCGCTCGATGACACAGGCGGAGTCGAGTAGATCTTTATGAAACGAGACATCCCTAAATCCTAATTGTGTTTGTTGCAGCTTGTCAAGGTATCGTACCAGCCGGCATACTTGAATGAAGTAGATTGGATTAGTTTTTTACAGTGCCATGCGATACTCATAAACATCGAAAGTCTCATTTCATAAATGACACCGTGAATAAAACATGTAGTGCCGAATAAGTCCATACATGCGTCACTGGTTTATCCGATGTTCTCCATGAGCCTTATACACGGATTGTACGTTGTTTAACATGACAATGCTACGTTTTCACAACAACAACGACACGTGAAAATATGGGTCGATTTGAGTATTGGTCCGGGCAAGACGTGAGTGCGATGCATCGGCTTAGACTAGGATGAGACCAATTAACAGGGACTGATATGTGTTACATATTCAAACACGTTGGTATAGATTGGTATAGAGAAAAGTCAAATTTGAGTATGAATAGGCGATGATCCAAGCTGATATGTAACAGCAAGGATATAAGAAAATGAAAAAGGCAAACATTCACTATTGGTTAAAATCACTCACTGTAAATACCGCATTATAGCGAAAATAACGTTAAATGCGTTGAGATCCAGACGATCCTGTATTGCAATATTTACATCGAAAAAGGGTCTGTGTAATTCAAACGGTATCTTTCAAACGACCTGGAGTGATATCACATGATTCTCAGGGCCATGGATAAGATTAGCGTTAAGTGTTTACATCTTTGATATTTTTCTAAAATCCAACACTGTTGGTAATTAAAGGTTTGTTTTTATCTCAGTGTTGATTATGACGATTCAACATTGTAGTTGGTTATAACAAGATTTTGAATTACCGGGTACAACTGTTTTAGCGTGAACTTTTATCTAGAGCTAAAATATCGGATATCTTTTTGCATTTGAAACCTGATATAAAACTATCCTTTGCTTAACCCAGCTTGAACACACTGTTTGGAAAAAAGGCAAAAGTATTCCTTTGTTAAACTATTAAAACGAAACTAATGGTAAATTATATCAAAACTATTAAAATGTATTAATATTTGACCAGTATAAACGTTGGAAAAAAGTCTGAACATTAGTCAAAACTGTTAAATCAATTGGCGTAGACTACTGTAAACGAGAATACATGTAATAATGTTAAAGTTAAAACGATTTACGATAAAGAGACCTGAGTACATCGTGGTGACAATTGCCTTTGAGACGTGTCGACACGAAACGATTCATACATATTGTTAAATAAGTTGATAACAAAGCAACTGTTAGTTACATGTACGCCGTTGTTGATATTGAGAAGAGGAACTGTAAGTATGTTAAATGTGGCCGATCGAAAAATCCATGTCACATATAAATAAATGTTTAGCTTAAATAAAGTTAATTCATGAAGTCTCAATAATGTAGAAATATCCTTAAGTCGACGTTCATCACACTAGATTGACTTTCATCATGCATCAGGCCCAAATGTCTTGTGGGATATATTAATGTACAAAACTAGATACTGGGCAATATAATCTTTTTCAGAATATGTATAAAACGTATAACTATATATTGATAAAATTGTTGTTGTAGGTTCGCTACTGATAATATTATCATGGACAATATGTTTAATATATTTCAGTTATATTCTGCCACCATGAAAGTACCTGGGAGAAGGAAGGATAATGACCATGACTACCATGCTACAGACATTCTGTGTGACCCAGAATACAAGCAAAAGAGGCAGTTGGTGATGCATTCAAAGAAAGCCAGGGCACAAGTCAAGGATATTGAAGACAAACTTTCAGAATTATTGAACGATGATAGAAGAAATAAGTTCAAGTTTATTCCGGATAAGACGATATCCCAGTTCCTCCGATCTTTGACAAGTCTTGGACGATTGGAAATTATGGAAGAAATCACAAACCCAAAAGAAAACGATCAGAGAGCAAACGAGGTTGCTGGTGCAGAAAAATTGATACCTGTCATTAATCAGCCCGTTACAGCGAACCATGTTCGTGATATCAATATCAAACATTCGACAGACATTTATTCTCGCTGCTGGATTACAGGAGGAGTCGTGATGGACAATAATAAATTAGCTTTGGCTGATCGTAACAACGACAGCGTGAAGGTTGTTGACGTCATCAGCAACACCGTTACATCTTGTATAAAACTACGATCAGCACCATGGGATATAACGCGGGTAGAGCAGGATCAGGTTGTAAAGAGTTGTGATGGGGGTAAAGTGGTATTTCTGAAGGTCAGGAACACGTTGTCTATCGTTAAACAATTGAATCTCGGAAGTAAGTTGCAATGTATTGCCTTTACGAACAAATCGTTACTTGTAATGTTTGACTCTCCAAATTTATGTGTTACAGTTGTGGACTTGAGGGGGGACACGTTGAAAACCTTTAGAACTGACGCGGCCGAAAATTACCTCTTTAAAAACCCATGGTATATTGCACCAGTAAGGACCAGAACACGATCTTCGTATCGGATCCGGTCTATAGGCGTGTCACAAGTCTAGGTATGGATGGTACAGTACAAGGCGTATATACCGACAATAATCGGAAAGTTCCATGTCGTCTTGCTGTAAATAGAAATGATAATGTGTATGTTGCTGGGTACTTGTCTCACAACATTCACCAAATCTCCAGAGAGTGCAATCCCATTCGGGTACTACTAAATAGTATGCATGGGATTAAACACCCGTGGGTGGTGACATATAGTAAAGCAGAGCACAAACTTTATGTCGGTTATCATTCTGTATCAAAGGCAAACTATATATCCGTGTTCCAGTTGCACTAACAAGGAAAGGCATACAGACAAAACGCCCAACGTACTCCGCTGCTTCTTGTACTTTTCCTTTTTTAACTCTTCCTCCTACGTATAAATAAATAATGACGATGTCCAAAAAGAAAGAAAGTCGTCATCTCGTTAATAAACCAGACATGTTGGAAAGCAGCAGAAAACAAACATGCAAGCGGTCTGTTTTATCAACATATCCTTACCACAAAGATGGTATTAGAGACTTTAGATTCAAGACCTAATATTGACCGTCTCGGATACCACTTTAACCATGACGTTTACCGCCATTTCAACGATTTTCTCAAATCATTCCCCAGCCATAGACTCGGGCTCTTATGTTTCTATTCAATGAACGCTCCAAAGAAGTAAGCGGTTTCTCATGTGTTAGCAGTTAACGTTGCGAATATTTACTTAAGCAAATATCATCGCTACGGTAAAGGCATTGCATATAGGATGAAGATTAAGATCTGAGATTGTGAACAACTCTATAGCCGTAACCCCAACCAAAGGTATTAGACTTTTACTGCCATATTGTGTTATATTGAAACTCTGTCGTCGTTTTCAACATTATTTTATTAACGCATCCATTTGCATGCAACAAATGAATGATAAAGGTTGATTGCATAAATCTCTATCTGAGATAAAAGGTTGCTGGTCGAAAAAAGCCACTAATATTCAGTAAATTATTCATATGGGTTTTACATCGCGTCAACATTATTTTAGTAATGTTGCAATGCCCGACTCTTAATGATGACAGAAGACCCAATACTAAACTGACCAAAAGGGCTAATCAAGCTTAGTAAATCAACGGCATTCCGTAAGTCGGTCGGGAGACTACTTCTCGTGGAAACTTTATATCCCTCACCGGGATTTGAACCTACGCAGAGATGGGCCATGTGATTTCAAGTTCTATCATCTTACCTTAAGGCCAAGAAAGCCTTTACAGACATTGAGCTTTGGGATCATAGGACACCACTGTGAAAGACATTTCCAAGAGCATGAATAGATTAACCGATCGCCATGATATCACAGAAATTCTGGCAAATATGGAAAACTATGTGGGAGTTACCCCCCTCGCTTTACCTAAGTCAGTGACTTAGAAATGTACTGTGTAGTGAGTCAGTCGTAAAAAGGAAATGGAATCCACATATCCCATGTCAAAATCGTATAAGTCTTAAATTGTCAAAGTTGATTGTTGATCATGATCTAAAAAATGCTTTTGAGTAGAGTAAGAACATGATTTACAAATGAGAATGAGCTCGTCCCTAGTTTTTTTGTTTGTTTTGTTTGAAACAAATCGTTTCATTTAATTGAACTTCAAAACCCACGTATTAATAAATAAAGGTGAATATTACTAGTCAAACCACTGTTGCCACTGCGAGAAGGGTAGCTATTTATCATTTGTCTCTTACAAATAGATACGACTGCAAACGGGCATTGCCTTCGTCGCCGACATGTTGCCATTCTTTCAAAATGGCTCCCCATTACCTCCAAGGTTATTTTAAGAAATGGCCGAGGTGTTCCGAATGAGTCGGAAACTCAATAATCAGCTCAACGGAAACTCTTAAATGAGGATAACCCACCAAATAAACGGAGAATGATGACACCATATGTATATTAACTATCCCTCTGTATTCCAGGGTATTCGTTCATTAAGAACCGTGTCTTATCGAAGATCAATCATGAAATATAAAACTTCACAAAACAGATCCATCCTTTCCCCTCCCAGATAACCCACTCTGGTTTCGTTGAATCTGACGGAGATAAACCCATGGCAAGGCATGTTATGTTTCATTTGAATCGAACTTGGAATCGAACTTTGTGTATTATTAGGATCAAAATACATTTTATCTGCTGTAGACATAAAACAGCATAAAACAGAGAATCATGAGAATCATTGCACTCAATGCAGGGTAAAGAGGTTTGTGCCATGTGCGTTTCATAGGCGTAAAGTGTACGTGTACATCTAAAACTCTTGTTTAGCGAATTTCGTTACTTACTTTTCAATTGATATCAAATAAGTTACAAAACAATACGACATTTATTTAGCGCTGTTTTATGAGGCGCTTTACGTTGGTTAACATATATGCATAGACATAAAGTAAATTCTTAAATCATTCGAAAAGATTGCTTAATACAAAGTCTTTCTTGACTTTGAGTACTGTTACGTACAAGAGAAATTGTCGGATTCATAGTGAAGCAATAATTTAAGTTCTGCAAACATGGATTATCAAATATGAACTACGTTTAATGAATCACACATGTTCAAGTATAAGGATACACTTATTACCCAGAAAGAATGCTTTGATTTAATTAAATTCTAGTTAATCAATGTTGACAATTATTCATCCTGTTTTTTGTTATGTGTTTAGGTCCATCGCGTTCTCGTTCCATGTTTATGTTTCAATCAAACGACACCATATCTGAGATATTGGGTGATAGGAATACCCATGGTAAAATGAATCAACGTACCGTTGCATTTAACAATCACCTTTTCAATAGCTTTGTTTAAAACGAAGTAATACGATATGTGTTATAGAACGAAGCGATTATTATAGGTATGTACACTTGTAAACACTAGAAATAATCACGATTGCGAAATAAAACCAAATCAGACGCCAGATTGTCGTTAAACGTAATTTAGAGGATCCAATAGGCTGCGATTATAGCAGTTGACGAAATAGCTGTATCATTATCTTCAAAAATAACATTTGATTGCAATCGTTATGTGTGAAAACACATGTTAGATTATACAGTTAATACTTAATCAAACTAATTGAAAAACTACGGGTAACGACAAGACCCCTTTTTGTAAAGTTTCTTTTATATTTTAGACGGGTCTACTCGCGTAACTGTGTCTTCTGCCAACTTAAAACATTAATAGTTTAAACGACGTAGTGGTAACAATCATAGCCTCTTTCACATCTATGTTCATCAATACCATACCGGAAAAGCGTTGAAGATCAACACAGGACAGAACTTTTCCTGTGAAACCATTTCACCATTTTCGATAAGACCTAATGTGACAGTATACCACGTTATATTTCGTCAGGAGCTGTTTAGAGAGGAGGAATGGGTTGTGACAAGCTGTCTCTCCTTTCTTTCCGCTGGTATTTTAAGAAACGTCATATTGACTTGTTAAGAATCGCCGTTTATTGATGGTTACAATTTTTGAAATGCCCTGAATTCTAAAATACGCTTATGTGATCAATAGGTTTTTCTGATAAAAGAATGACGAACACTAAATCTGAATCCAAAATCAGTGCATGCCGATCCTGCACGTTACTTTATGCATTTATCCAAACGGTCCCTTTAATGAATGAATGCAGAACCCTTTTATCCCATTACCAACCAATAACGTCATTTGACGGATTTGTTGCAGACGTAGGAAGTATCGGGTCGAATATATGTGATTCCCAACCATAGGGTAAGACAAAAATTGCACACCCATTGATTGTCCGTTTTATCATCTTAGCCCTACAATTACAGAAGCCCTTAGGTAGAAAGCCCCTCCCCCTTTTTTGTGAGAGGTCGTTGATTCGAAATATAAAAATTGTCCTACTCATCATGTCAACCTAATAGCAGTATTAACCCAGAGGTAGAATGTTCCCGAGTGTAAGAGGTCGATTATTTGATATGCAGATTCACACAAACAAAAGTACCGAAAAGAACAGCATTCCTCATATTTATTATAATAGTCATTGTGTAAACCCTTCACCATTTACTCGAAGATAAAGTGACCCCTTCGCAGGTGTTTGAGGTCGTTGGTTCAATAAAGGAAATCAAACCAACATTAAGTAAAAACAAGAACAATATTCTTCAGATTCATTGTCTTACTCATATTGTAAACCCTTCACAATTTACTCGAAGATAGAGTGACCCCTTCACAGCTGTTTGAGGTCGTTGGTTCATTAGAGAAGATCACCAGAAGTTAAGTTCAGAAAAGAACTGTATTCTTTAGATTTATTGTATTACCCAATGTGTAAAGCCTACACCATTAGTGCGGAGGGGTGTAGGACAATTCCCCCACTAGGACGATTCCCCACTGGGACAATTACCCACAGGACAATTCCCCACTAGGACGATTACCCACTAGGACAATTGCCCACTGGGACAATTACCCACTATTTGATATAAAACATATATTCAAATAAATTATGTTTTTTTATTTATAACGTAGATTTTGCGTTATTTACAATATCTGTAATATTTAACAATGAAAATAAGAGTGAAAAATCATCAAAATAGAGACTTGAAGCATTGTTCGTTTTTTGTCTGCAAAAATATATACTGATAAAAGAATTGAACAGAATGCATGTAACAATTTATTTTCAGTAGTATTGTAAAAGTCAAGTTAATATCAATGACCAATTAATTGGACTGTTGATTCAAATTTTTAACCTTATGTGAAATACTTTACTTTGCAAATACTGAATATTCTTATCAAAAGACTCTTTGTGAATTCTTATGATATTGATTTTTAAATGCTTACATATTTCAAGTATATGGAATATGGGGTCTAATGGGATAAAATATAAGGAAGCATAGGGATGATAAAACAATTTTAAAAGAATAAGAAATGAAGAATTAAGATGTGAAAATCCAACACAGACTGAAAAACATGTACATTATTGATATATCAAATATCAATTTAAGATCTCGTTAGCAAGGTGTAGCTAAAGGATGATTAAAGGTGTGGAGCAAAGCAATCATTTATTCAATCCCAATCCAAAATTAAAAAGCTTACCAAAATATGAATTTATCAATAAATCTGTTTTCAATTGCCTAAATCAATAAATGGGTTGATTATTATTGATAGAATAATTGAATTGCAATTCATTCTTTTCTACATTTACATTATGCACAAATAGTATGCTTAATTCCATGATCACTGATTTTTGATTAGTTTTAATTTATTGCCTCAATAGTAAAGATTCATGAACATATCAAAAGATATATTTCATTGCTATTATTTATTAAAAGTGGGGAATTGTCTTCATTCTTACTACAAAAAGATTTGTGAATGGACCAATCTTTTGACCTTTTTTCAACCATGTGTTATTTGTTTGGCTATTGTAATATATATATATTTTCATGTGTTAATTGAAGATAATGGTTTGAAAAAATATTTTAATACTTCTTTAATTCAGATTCTTGAAAAAAGAATTCTTTATGACGATTCCATTTTACCAGTGGGGAATTGTCCTATTTGACACAAATGTGGGGTATTGTCCGGTGGGTAATTGTCCAGTGGGTAATTATCCTGTGGGTTATTGTCCTAGAGGGTTATTGTCCTAGTGGGGAATTGTCTGTACCCCAGTGCGGAGATAGTGTGACCATCCTTGCCGTTGTAACAGGTTACGGATTCGATAGAGAAGATTTACCCAATCATCGGTCCAAACAAGAACAGGATTGCGTGTGTAAGATGTCGTGGATTCTAAAGAGAAGATTAACACATTTATATGTACAACCAGGAACAGGATTGCTTATATTATTGCTTATATCTATTGTTTTTACCCAACGTCTTAAGCCACTCACCGCATGAACCAGAGGTAGAGCGTCCCCGAATGTATGAGGTCCAGCGTTCGAAATAGTGAGTCACCCAAACATAGGATCAGACAAGAACACTATTTCTCCTATCATTTTTCTTGTTCGTCAAATAAGCCAAACAATCACAGTAACATAAAGGCAAAGCGCCCTCCTTACATGTTTGAGGTGATGGGTTCGATACCCTGAAACCTAAATCTGTTTTATTGTGTGTGGTCATTGAAACCTTTTTTTTGAGAGTATAATTTGCATTTGCCGTTCCATTATTCTTTATTCCATTTGAATATGAAAAAAACATTTCCGATCTTTCCTTACCGAATGTGCATCTGTCAGATGTGTCGTGAATAGGACTATAAAATGACATTCGTCGTAAGTTGATGCTGATCCGAATATACCTCAGTTAACGTAAACTGTTTGATAGAGCTTGAAGTCATAAATGCTTTTATATTTGTTTTAATAGAATAAAGTGGCACATATTTTCACCTTTACCCCGCTTACATCACTGCTGTCAGTGTGCATCTCGTTGCTTCTGACAGGTACCTTTCCCTACAAATGGTAAAATAATGTTCTTAATGCCATTCACAGATTTTAAACAAAATAATGGGTATTCAATCAACCAATTGAAAAATAGACCGCTAATATTTCATCATGACAAAGTTTCCCGAATCGAACTTACACGTTGATAAGTGTATAACGTGCGGCGCGTAATGATATGTAGAACTGAAGGGTTTGAATTAGGGATGGGACAGATTAATCGATAAATCGATAAAACATCCGACTATCGATTCATTTTTGTTAATCGATTAATCGGAAAAAAAACCAACAGAAATGCCTTTTTTCACTTTAAAGGTTGAATAAACTAATCAATTCGAAATCATATAAATATAGCTAACGAGTGCGAATAAAGGGAATGTAAGGGTCAATCATAACACCTTGTAGTCTGAACGATGGGTTAATCCGTTATATTTGATGTCCAATTAGCGCTCACGCGTCAAACAGTATCCAAATTGTCACCCCGTGTCAAACAATAACAACACCAAATTGGCGAATCTTTCACACTTACACCGGTCTATACTCCAATTGTTAGCACGTTTTAATTGGACGTCTGTAAGATTTACTCGAACGATTGTTTCTGAAACCTTTAAATATTCACAAAATGAAGATGCTCCCTCATTCTCTAATGCTAATTCGAGAAACTCATAAATATCTAATTAAACTTCAATGACGATGCCGCCTTCGAAATCTTCTGTCTGGAAATACTTCAAGCGTGCTGCTGACGACAAGACGATCAAATGTACACTATGCAGCTCAGAAATGACTTACAACGGCAGTACTACGAGAATGCACTACCATCTTCGAACAAAACATCCCGAGAGCAACAGTACCCCGACCAAACAGCAACCAACCATCCAACCTTCCATGACTTCATTTGTCAATTCCAAGAAGCTCCAGCCAAGCCTTCGGAACGCGTATTCTCAACTGCTGGTGTCCTGGTGAACAAACTACGCAACAGACTTTCTCCAATTCTAGTTGACATGATATTTCCTACGTGTATTAGTGACTAGATTCGAAATGTGCCTTGTGATTAAATTGGACGAGTATAACCTCGCCGCAAATTTGGCTTCTTCATTAAAGCAGTCCGTGTATATTTGACATGCGGGATAACCGGTAACTTTGACAACAGGTAATTAAATTATGCAAACTGTTTTTTCCGTGTTTGATCATTTATTTTTGTTATATTTTTGTCTTATACTCTCGCTTTACGCAAACCAATGTACCGTTGACTTTGATCGTATGCGTGTATGATCAATTTTGCACGCACACGAAGTAAAAAACTGAAAACATTGATACTGATCAAAGGCCTCGGACGTTAACATGTACAAACCGTCATTCTATCACCGATTAATCGATTAATCCTTGACCGATTAAACGATTAATGAAACAGTTAATCGTTCCCATCCCTAGTTTGAATAAATCCCGATAGTTGAAGACCTTTATTGACAATCTAAGGGTTTTACGACTACATAACCTCAAACAGAAATTCCCGGGAAACGGATATATGTCGTCCAAGTATAATCATGTCAAATCCAACAAGCTTATCAGGTTTAATATTCAATAATTTTCACAAACTGATTGGTTTTTTTTATACCTTATAAGTTATATCACAACTTTCGATCGATGAAATATATTCATAATTATACCCAATGTAAAAGACGGAGGTGTAAATGTTCTCCTGCAACAATTGTCTACGAACATCTAATATAAAACCCAAACTTTTGCAACAATCATTTATTTCAAATTATATAATTCTTGTTTTGAAACTGGTCAAACGCAGCGGAGTAAGCGCAACAATCGCTAAATTAGGACGGGGTTTTCCTTTACCCTTTATATGCCCGTTTTATCTATTCCCGTCTGTTATTGAACCTTGTTCAATGTCATTCAATGACACAGGCGGATTGGGGTAGATCTTTATGAAACGGGACATTACTAAACCTGCAATGTGTTTGTTGGAGATTTTCAAGGTCTTGTGTCAGCGTACAAACTTGCACGAAGTTGGGAATGAGTTTTCTACGGTTTCACTCGCAATGTACAGACATCAAACCAAACCAGAGCCAAAGACGGAGGTGTAAATATTCTCTTGCAATAATCGTCTACGAATCTCTTATATAAAACTCGAACTTTTGCAACAGTCATTTATTTTAAATTATATAATTCTTGTTTTGAAACTGGTCAAATGCAGTGGAGTAAACGTAACATTCGCTAAATTAGGACGACGTTTTCCTCTTCCCTTTTTACACCCGTTTTATTTCTTCCAGTTTATTCTTAAAACTTTAATTTACTTACATAATTCTTGTTCCGAAACTGTTCAAACGCAGACAAGTAAGCGTACCATACGCTCAAAGGGGACGAGATTTTCCTTCTGCCGTTTAAATGCCTGTTTTATCTCATCCCGCCTGTTATTGAAATATGTACAATGGCATTCAATGATACAGGCGGAGTGGGGTAGATCTTTATGAAACGGGATATTCCTAAACCTGACTGTGTTTGGTGGAGCTTTTCAAGGTCTTGTGTCAGCGTACAAACTTGCATGTAGTTGGTAATGAGTTTTCTATAGTTTTATTCGCTATTTATAGACATCAATCCACACCAGAGACAAGAATGGCGAGGAAGATTGAGATAACGATTAGACAGTCAGGCAACACCTTCAGCAGAGAAATAATTGCTGACCTGATCAACAAATAATCTGGATAGTGAGTGAATGGGTGAAAGTCTAATTGAACACAATGTGGATTTTATGTGTATTGTAAAATCGGTCAATACACACGCCATTGCTGGTAAGTCCCGTACTATCATTGGGCCTTATAAACGGATTGTACGTTATATAACATGGCACGGCTTCGTTTGCACAACAACGACACGGGAACAAATTGAGTCGACTTAATCCTTAGAATGCTGGGTAACTTCTAAAATAATTTTGAATGTGTCTGCTTTCAAAAACCTTAAATATCTGCTTAGTTTTGACGAGGAAGGATACTCATAGTACGTGTAATATGAATGAATCGTGGTTTAAGGCGCATCGACAGCTAAGGTCACCCAGCGCGCATTATGATGATATGGATGAATGTATACTAACAATATTAACAGGTTAAAATGTATTTGTTTAAAGAAAAACTAAATAAGAATTTGTAATTCATGAACAAAAGTAGATAGAACATTTGTAAAGATTAATGATTGTTGATAGATTGCCTGCAATGAATGTGTGATATTAAATAGTGTGTGATGAAAAAATGACATTGATAAATGTATATATATTTAGAATGTGTAAGGAATCACAATCTATTGTAAACTCCAATCTCTTTGAGAAAGGAAAGAATTAATTCAATCCTGACAGTGTCAAAAAGCTCATAAATAGTGTTGACATTGAAATATCTTGCACGAGTTCTTTGAAAATCAATGCAATCTAGCAATATATGTTTGATGGCAAAGGGTGCATTGCATGGAATGCATTCAGGTGCATCTTCCTTAGCCAAGAGCCAGGAGTGTGTAATGTGTGAATGACCAATTCGGATTCGTGCAATTGTAACTTCCTCTCTTCGTACAGACCTGTAAGAAGGGTACCATTCTCCGAAGGTAGGCTTAATTGAATGCTATTTATTAAAAACATCAGCATTCCATTTTGATTGCCAGATGGATGTGATGTAAGTTAAATCAGAAGGTTTAAAGTCAGTGTAGGGTACTTTAAAATATGAAATGGGAAGGTTAAGTGCTGATTTAGCGGATCTATCCGCATGTTCATTACCCATGATACCAGTGTGGCTTGGAATCCAACAGAACACAAGTCTGTTTGAAGACAAAATATGAGAGATCCTTTGAATAATTTGGCATACCAAAGAGTTCTCCAACTTTTGATTTGATAAGGCTTGCAGTACTGATAGAGAATCACAAAATATAATAAATCGGGTGAAATTTGCATTTTCCACCAGGTGAAGGGCTAGATAAATAGCCCTTATCTCTGCAGAGAAGATAGAAGACTTGTCTGGAAGGCGGCATTTCTTAACCCTTTCTCCATATACAGCTGCAGCTGCAACGAAATCACCGTCCTTGGATCCATCAGTGTATATAGGTTTGTAGGAAGAATAGTGTTCTTTTATCTCTCTATATTTACTGTGAAAGATAGCTCTATCTGTTTCTGATTTCTTATCAGAGGCAAGATCAAATAAAAAGTTTGCTGTGTCCAGTGTCCATGGAGGTATGTCAGATAACTTGTACTGGGCTATGGAATCAGTGTCTACCCCAAGATTATCTATAATGGGCTCCATGCGAATACCAAATGGGGCAATAGCATTTGGTTTATGTTGAAAAAGGCGTTTGTATTGGGGGTTAAAAACTACTCGATGAGTAGGGTTAAAAGGATTGGATTTCAATCTTAAAAAGTATTGAAGAGATAGTTTTTCCCTTCTGTAATATAGAGAAGGTTCATTAGCCTCTGTATATAGGCTGTTAACAGGAGATGTTCTAAAGGTGCCTATGGCAAGCCTTAAACATTGGTTTTGTATTGGATCTAGCAGCTGGAGATAGGATTTACGGGCTGATCCATACACTATAGAACCATAGTCAAGTTTTGATCGAATAAGGGATCGATATAGCCTTAACAGGACCTTCTTATCGGCTCTCCAATCTGAGTGTGCAATAACTCTAAGAATGTTCATTGCTTTTGGCATTTCTTTTTAAGAGATTTAGTATGAGGTAAGAAAGAAAGCTTTCTGTCAAAAATGACTCCAAGAAATTTGAACTCTGGCACAACTTCTAGTTTAGTATTGCCTAGAGTCAGATCGGGGTCTGGATGCAATCCACGAAGATTGCAAAAATGCATACATTTGGTTTTCGTTTTGGAAAACTTGAACCCATTTTCATCTGACCATATTTGTAATTTATTAAGGCATTGCTGTAGTTGGTGTTTAATAATATCCATGTTTCCGGAACAGAAACAAATAACAAAGTCGTCTACTTAACGGGAGCAGTCCACTCCAGGGTGTATAGCTTTAACAATGCTATTTATCTTAATGCTAAAAAGTGTAACAGACAAAATACACCCCTGGGGAACCCCCATTTCCTGCTCGCGAGCACCTGACAAGGTGTTCCCAACATGAACGCGGAAGAGCCGTTCGTCCAGGAATGCTGCAACGAATATAGGAAGGCGGCCTCTGAGGCCAAAATCGTGTACACCTTTAAGTATACCACGTTTCCAAGTGGTATCATATACACTTTCCAAGTAAAAAAATACAGATACTACATACTGCTTTTTAATAAAAGCTTCTCGAAGATACGTTTCGAACCGAACAAGATGGTCTAACGTACTTCGTTGTCGGCGGAAGCCACTTTGAACAGATAAAATAAGGTTGTTGGATTCAATAAACCAAACAAGCCTATCGTTAACCATCCGTTCAAGAGTTTTATAGATGCAACTTGTCCAGGCAATCGGTCGGTAGCTGTTTGGATCTTTTGCATCCTTTCCTGGTTTTGCAATTGGAATGACCATAGCCTCTCGCCAGCTGGATGGAAATTCACCAGTCTGCCAAACATTATTAAAAATATCGAGTAAAATAGAAAGGGATGAATGTGGTGAGTGCTTGAGGAATTGATAGTTAATTTGGTCCTGACCTGGAGAAGTGTCATGTGATTTCTTCAAGGCAGATTGAAGTTCTTTAAGAGTAAAGAGTTTGTTGTAATGTTCTTCATTTTTAGAAGTAAAATTGGGCTTTGTTTTCTCCACTCTTGTTTTAATGGTCTGAAATTCTTTAGAGTAGTTCTCAGCAGAGGATTTCATCGAGAAAGTCTCTGCCAAGGTATCTGCTATGTCCTGAGGGTTATCTATTTCTTGGTTGTTTGAAGTCAGGTGACTAATGTGAGATGGACCTTTGCCATTCATTTTACGAATCATGTCCCAAGTCTTTTTGGTTGATGTGCGACTATTAAGTCTAGAGACATAATGTCTCCAGGACTTGCGCTTACTTGTTTTAATTGTGCATCCTTTGCACGGCGGATACGAAAGTCGTTAAGGTTTTCTTGTGTTGGTCTCAGGTTAAATTTCCTGAGAGAGGCCTTTCGTTCCCTAACGGCTTCCTTACATTCAGAAGTGAACCAAGGTTTATCTGGACGTTTGGGATTTGTCGAGGTCTGAGGTATAGGCTGTTTGGCTGAATCAAACAATAAAGAAGAAAAAAGGAAGGAAGGGTCCTCACAGTCCTCAAATGCATGGTGAACAATATTATGTTCACAAAGCATCTGGAATTAACTCCAATTTGCTTTGGACAACTTCCATTTTTGAGGACGATCAAGGACTGAAGGTTTATTTTCATTTGAAATAATAGGGAAGTGATCACTTCCATAAGTGTCTTCTAAACATCTCCATGAAAAATCAGGGAGAAGTACTGGACTGCAAAAAGAAAGGTCAATAGAAGAATATAATCCTGAAGCTGGATGCAAATATGTTTTTGCACTTGGATCGTTCAGGAACGAAAGAGAATTTACAGACATAAAATTCTCTATTTGATCACCACGGCGGTTTGTATCTGTACAACCCCATATGGTGTTATGTGCATTAAAATCACCAACAAGTACAAATGGTTGAGGTAGTTGAGTTATCAAATCATCAAGACTACCTTGGTGTATAGGTTTATTTGGTGGAAGATACAAAGAGCATAGGGTAATGGTGTTATGTAAAGATAATCTCACAGCTAAAGCTTGAAGGGAAGTATCAAGCTGTATGTGCTTATGAGGAACACTATTTTATAACAATGACAGATACTCCACATTGGGCTTTATTGCCTTTAGTGTAAATCTTGTTATAGATAGAATGAAATTTGAGGGAGATAGTGTTATCCTCTTTCAAGAATGTCTCTTGAAGACAAAGTGCAGCAGGTTTGTGATTATTAATCAGAAGTGAAAACTCATCAAAGTTGGCCTTCAGACCTCGACAGTTCCATTGGATAATTGGATTAGCCATTGCGCTAAAAAGTAAAATTAAAAAAAGTATAAAAAAGCATTCTATGATTCATTGCAGCAAATTAAAAAGTTAAGAAGCAGGTGACTTGGGGTCCTTGGTATATGGTTTTTCCCCCAATCATCCAAAGAACCACCCAACATTGACTGCTCGACATCTGAAGAGTCGCCTTCAAGGACCTCTTCAGTGTCCATTGCATCCAGAACTTCAAAATTGTTAGAAGTTGCAATGGGGGTTCTTGCGACAGAACTTGTCGCAGTACCTGAGTGTTCATCATTTGAACAAAGAGATTTTTGTTTTAGAAGGTTTTTCCTTTCTTTCTTAGAAAGAGAAGGGTTTGCCTTTGACCCAGAAGATGGACCATTGGAAGAAGAAATAGATTTTTGTTGTTGTTTAGATTTTGATTCAGAGGCAGGTTGTTTAGCTTTAGTTGTTGATGCAGGTGTTGGTGCAGAATTATCTTTTGATGTAGTTGCAGGTTTTGGTGTGGCAGTAGAAGGTTTTGGTGCTGATTGAGGTTTGGGTGCAGAAGTAGATGGTTTGGGTGCAGTTGCAGGTTTTGGTGTAGGGGGTGGTTGTTTTGCTATGTATGATGATAGAAGTGGTGCTGGAACCTTGCCCTTCAGCTCCTCCGCCATCTCTGGAAATTTCCCCAAAAGCAGTTTGAGGAGAAGATCACAGGGGTGGCAGTCTTGCTTTGGGGAGGCTACTGCTGAGTAGCTGTTCCCACTGACAAGTCTTTCCTTGTCTTGCTTTTGTTGCAAGACAAGTTTGCGTGCGTCTACAAAGGAAATGCCTTCCTTGTACTTGATGGTCAGGATATCCTTCTCATCTTTCCAAGTTTGACACTCCTTCGCATAGGCAACGTGACCAGACTTGCAGTTGAAACAGCATGCAGGTGCGGTGCAGTGTTCAGTGCTGCGATCTGCGCCTACAAATGCGCATTTAGCACAGACTGGTGTATTGCTGCATTTTGTGGTGTGGCGACCAAATCGTTGACATTTGAAACAACGAAGAGGGTTAGGAATGTATGTGTCGACTTTTAAGGATTCAAATCCAATTTTAAGTGTAGGTGGAACTGTGGGACATGAGAAAGTGATTATGTATGTGTTAGTGTTTTTCAACACTCCATCTCTTTTGACACTGATGCGTCTGATATCAGTAACAGACTGTGACTTCAAGTTGTCCTTGATGTCGTCAAGAGAGGAGCAGTAATGGAGGTCCTTGCAACGGATGACTCCCTTACATGAGTTGAGTGATGGATGTGGGTATGCTTTGACTGCTTGTTTGAATAGTGTTTTATGTTTGAGTTTGTTGATGGTTTGTTGCTTTGTGAAGCATTCAATGAGGATAGTGTTGTTTTTTAGTTTTTTGACTGATTTTGGTGTACCGAGAATACTTTTGATTGTTTTCTCGATAACTCATGGTGATATGTGTGTTATAGGTTTGACTGAGTCTTCTGCTTCAACCACAATAAATCGTGGAAAATTTAGTGGTGACGGAGAAGACTCTGCCTCTGAATCACTGTCAGAAAGGGTACGCTTGGCAGCTTTTTTATGGGATTCCATATTAATCTAAAAAGTTCACCATCCTTGGTCCCCGCCCACCATGGAGCCCAACAAGGGGACTTAATCTGGGGAAACCATCGCAGATCAAGTCAGGGTTACAAGGATGGTATACTCAGGGTGAAAGGACAAATGTGTCCCAAAAGATGTCATTCCAATCATTGCAAGCGACATACATTTGGGATGGTACATAATGTCAATCAAAGACCAAATCTTTCATCTGATTGACCCATGGGCCATCGTCACGGGGTACAAAAGGTAAAGAAGTTTCAAATAAATTTGAAAATATGTCGTATTGGTGGAAGATTGATGAAAAAATATTAAGTTGCCAATGACAATGCATGACCAGCCGATTGATCAGGTCGGGCCTTCCTGACCTCTCGTTTAGCCCAAATTCAGGCCAAAGTGGTGTATTGAAAAAACAGGGTATTAACTAGCCTAACCCTGGATTCTCTCAACCACCAGGATCCATGAATCAGGCGACACGAGTCGCAGCCCACGGCAAACGGGCAGGCACTTGATGGGGTTCTACCACTCAGCAGCGCAGTGGCAGGACACTTTCTAACCCCCGCCCTGCCATGGGGGGAATAGTACGTGTAGCCTAACAGGTTAGATCACAGGCCAACCGCAAATATATAAATCGGCTGGCCTGGGTCCAACCTGTTTACATTCACATGATGTCAGTTCCAGCACTATAAGGGTTATATGATACCAGATAAACAGTGACTGATATGTATTATATATTCAAAAACATTGATGTAAAGTGAGTGAGAGAAAAGTCCGAATCTGAAAAATGGGTAGATTGCAAATCTAAGCCAAACAATCGCAGTTACATAAATGCAAAGCGCCCCCTAACATGATTGTGATCGTGGGTTCGATACCGGAAACCTAAATCTTATTTTTTGTTCGGTCTTTGAAACCGTCTTCTCGAGAGTATAATTTGCATTTGCCGTTTCATTATTCTTTATTCCAGTTGTATACAAAAGAACCATATCGGATCTTTCTTACATGAATGTGACTCTGACAGATGGGTCTTGTTAAACGACACTCGCCGTAGGTTGATGTTGATCAGAATATACCTCAATTAACAGGAAAGTTAACCTGAACTGTTTGATTGTGCTGGAAGACATACATACTTTTATTTGTTTTAATAGAATATAGTGGCACATATTTTCAACTTTACCCCACTTATACCACTGCTGTCAGTGTGTATCTCGTAGATTCTGGTAGGTACCTTTCCACACAAATTGTAGTTATCAAACCCAAAGACATATTTTAAACAAGAAAATGGGTGTTCAAACGACCAATTGAAAAATGAACAGATATTTAATCTTCACTGAATGTCCAGAATAGAACTTACGTGATGGTAAGTTTATAACGCTCTGCACTAACTGATCTTTACAAATAGAGGATTTGAATTAAACCCGATAGTGGATGATACTTTTTGATTTGACAATCAAAATGTAAAAAAGTTATATTATCACCTCAAATGAAAATTCCTGTGAAGCGGATATATGCCGTTCAACTATAACCATGTCGAATTCAACAAACTTATCAGGTTTAATATTCAATAGTTTTCACAAACTGATTGTTTCATACCTTATTTGTCATATCATATCAAATAAGTTTTCATATTTGAAGGTTATTCATTATTCTACCCCTTATATACGACTGGTGTCCATATGTCAGTACAATAATCGTCTAACGACGTCTACTTTTAAGAACTTGACTTTTGCAACAATCATTTGTGTTAGATAATATAACTCTTGCTAAAAAGCCTGTTTTATCACCCCGCCTGTTATTGAAATACGCAAAATGTCGCTCGATGACACAGAAGGAGTGGGGTAGATCTTTATGAAACGAAACATTCCTAAATCTTAATTGTGTTTGTTGCAGCTTGTCAAGGTATTGTACCAGCCGGCATTCTTGAATGAAGTTGGTTTGATTAGGTTTTTACAGTGCCGTGCGATAGTTATAAACATCGAAAGTCTCATTTCATAAATTACACCGTGAATTAAACATGTAGTGCCGAATAAGTCCATACATACGTCACTGGTTTATCCGATGTTCTCCATGAGCCTTATACACGGATTGTACGTTGTTTAACATAACACGGCTACATTTGTACAACAACAACGACACGTGAAAAAATGGGATTTGAGTATTTGTCCGGGCAAGACGTGAGTGCGATGCATCGGCTTAGACTAGGATGAGACCAATTAACAGGGACTAATATGTGTTACATATTCAAACACGTTGGTATAAATTGGTTTAGAGAAAAGTCAAATTTGAGTATGAATAGGCGATGATCCAAGCTGAAATAAGAAGGAAACGATTTAAGAAAATGTAAAAGGCAAACCATCGAACTATTGGTTAAAATCACTCACTGTAAATACCGCATTATAGCGGAAAAAACGTTAAAATGCGTTAAAGTCCAGAAGATGCTGTATTGCAATATTTACATCGAAAAGGGTTTGTGTAACTCAAACGGTATCTTTCAAACGACCTGGAGTGAGATAACATTATTCCCAGGGCTCCGGATAAGATTAACACGAATTCGTTATATCTTTTATATTTTTCTAAAATCCAACACTGTTGTTTGTTTTTATCACAGTGTTTCTTATGAGGATTCAACATTGTAGTTGGTTATTCGGAGATTTTGAAATAATGTGTACATATGTTATCTAAAGCCAAGATATCGGAGACCTTTTGCATTTGAAATCTGGTAAAAATCTTTCCTTTGCTTAACCCAAGCTTGAACACACTGTTTGGGACAAACGGAAAAGTAGTCCTTTGCTAAACTATTAAAACTAACAAAAATGTATTTTATATAAAAATCTTTTAAAGGTATTGATATTTGACTAGTATGAACGTTGAAAGAAAGTCTGAATATTAGTCAAATCTGTTTAATCAATTGGCCCAGACAAAGGTAAACGAGAGTACATGTAATAAAGATAAAGTCAAAACGAGAGTAAAGGTTTGCTGTAGTAATGATAACTATTTACGACAAAAGGACCTGGTGTACATCGTACAGAAAAGTGCCTTTGAGACGAGTGGACACGAAAAAATTCAAACGTATTGTTAAATAACTGGATTACATGTTTAATTCAAAGCAACTGTTAGTTGCATGTAAAGTGGAATGGTGTTCCTTTATAGGATAAGGAGACAGTCACCAGACAATGGACTCGACCACCCTGACCTAGGAAGCTAAAAACGCCGTTGTTGATATTGAGAAGAGAAATTGTAAGTATTTTAAATGTGGCCGATCGGAAAATTCATATCACATAAGTTAATTCATGAAGGCTCAAATAAATATAGAAATATTCTTAAAGTCGAAGTTAAGATAGGACTGACTTTCATCAGGTCCTAAGTAAACATATCTCGTGGGATATATGAATGTTAAAAACTAGATACTGGGCGAGTGATTCGTTTTCAGAATATGTATAAAGCTTATAACTATATATTGATAAAATAAAATGTTGTAGGCTCATTTCTGATTATGTTTCTTTTTATTCCAGTATTATTCTGCCACTATGGAGGTCTCTGGAAGGAGGAATGAGAAGAAGAGCAGTGACAACCAAACCACAGGCATTCTGTGTGACCCATGTGAAAGGGTAAATGAAGAGGAAACCGCCGTATTCTACTGTACAGAGTGTAATGAGTTTCTCTGCCACGCAGATGCGAAGGCACACAGAAAAGCTGCTATGTTAAAGTCCCACCACTTATTGGATCGTAACAGCATGCCAAGACAAAAGATAGGCTCTTATGAAGACAATATATGCCCGATTCATGGTGGAAAGCTTATGGAATATCATTGCAACTCTCATACGACAAGTTGTTGTTCCGTATGTGCCACTAAAGAACATAAACATTGCGATGTTGTGTATATCGACGATATCGCAAAGGGATATGAACTCAGCAGTGAGTACAAGTCTTTGGTGAAAGACATGACCGATCTTACGCAGCGTTTGCATAGTGTTAAGCAACAATCAGTGGACAACGAAAGAAATGCACAACGCAATCACTCCGAGATTGTTTCTATGATCCGTAAATTTAGGGTAGAAATTAACAGTATCCTAGATTCACTCGAAAATGCGTCCTTGAGAGAAGTAAAGGGGGCATTACATCTGGATAGCGACGCAACTGAGCCAACAATGACAAACTGTGATACTCTCATGGCAAAATTGCAAGACATGACGTCGTCCATGGAGAACCTTAGACAATACAAGCAAGAACGACAGTTGGTGATGCAATCAAAGAAAGCTAGGACACAAGTCAATGACATTGAAGACAAACTTTCAAAATTATCAGACGACAATGAAAGAAGCGATTACAAGTTTATTCCGGATGATACGATACCCCAGGTCCTCCGATCTTTGAAAAGTCTTGGACGAATAGGAATTAAGGAAAGAAGCATAAAACCCAAAGTAAACGCCAAGAGAGCAAACGAGGTTTCTTGTGCAGATGTATCGGTACCGGTCGTTAAACAGCCCGTTACAGCTAGCCATGTCAGTGATATCAACATCCAACATTCGAGAGACAAAGAGTCAAGCTGCTTTATTACAGGAGGGGTCGTTTTAGGACAGAACAAAATAGCTCTGACTGATTTATACAAAAACAGCGTGAAGGTTGTTGACGTCATCAGTAAGACCGTTACATCCTGTATAGGACTACTACGAGAACCACGGGGTATAACACGTGTAGAACAGAATCAGGTTGTAGTGAGTTGTGACGGGGGTAAACTGGTGTTTCTAAAGGTCGGTAACACGTTGTCTATCGTTAATCAACTGGATATCGGTGATCCTATCTGGGGTATTGCATATACAAACAACACTTTACTTGTTGGGTTGGATTCTCCGGATTCGTGTGTAAAAGTAATGGACTTAAGGGGGGACACATTGAAAACATTTAAAACTGACGCCGCCGGAAATAACCTCTTTATGTACCCGCGTTATATTGCTCTCAGCGAGGACCAGAACACGATATTCGTGTCGGATGAGGGCAAACATCGTGTCACAAGTCTACGTATGGATGGTACAGTACGAGGCGTATATACCGATGACAACCTGAGATATCCACGTGGCCTGGCTGGAGATAGAAATGATAATGTGTATGTTGCTGGGTGCTTGTCTCACAACATTCACCAACTCTCTAGAGAGTGCAAACCCGTTCGGGTACTACTGGATGATACGCATGGGATTGAACACCCGTGGATGATGACATATTGTAAAGCAGAGCACAAACTTTATATCGGTTATCATTCTGGATCAAAGGCAGACTATATATCCGTGTTCCAGTTGCATTAACAAAGAATGAAATACAGACAAAACGCACAACGCACTCCGCTGCTTCTTGTACTTTCTCGGTTTTGTTTGCATTTATACGAAATCTTCCTCGTGAGTATAAGTCATTAATGACGATGTAAAAAAAGAAAGATTATCGTCATCTCGACGATAAACCACACATGTTTGAAAGCAGCAGAAAACAAACATACAATCGGTCTGTTTCATCAACATATCCTTACCACAAAGATGGTATTACAGACTTCAGATTCAAGACCTATTATTGACCGTCTCGTATGCCACTTTAACCATAATGTTTAACGCTGTTTCAACGATTTTCCAAAATCATTCGCCAGCCATAAACTTGGGCTCTGATGTTTCTATTCAATGAACGAATCGAAGAAAGCGGCGGTTGCTCATGTGTTAGCAGTTAACGTTGCGAGTATTTCTTTAATTCAAGCCTAATTCATCGCTAAGGTAAATGCATTGCAAATATGATGAAGAATAAGACTTGAGATGGTTAACAACACTGTAGCGGGAATGCCAACAAAGATTATAAGACTTCTACTATCATATTGTATTGTATTGAGGCTTTGCTGTCGTTTTTACACTTTGTCATCAACGTTTCCTTGTAAAGGGTCGCTTAACCCTAGAATGCTCGGTAGTTTTCTAAAAATAGATGTTTTCGTCGTTCCTAAACTTGATAAATTTTGGTGAGGAATGAGAATAAGGGTAGGAAACTGGTTATTTCATAGGCCATCACCATGTTTCTGATGTTCGTGAGTTGGTTTATTCCTATATTTTTTAAGTTCGAGATTCATTAATCGAATGAGGACGCCAAACTGGTGTGCCACATATCCGATAAGTTTGCAAAATATCAGATACTACAAGCTCGGAAAGGGTCTTTTGTCATAACAATCCAATTTTAGAAAACATTTAGTTTAGCTTTTGTTTTTTTATTTTATTTCTTTTTGCTTTTATCTTTGAATAAATGTATATCACAGTTGTAGTCAGTCCTCTTTTTGCCATGAGTTAAGCTCTTACAATATAAGGTGGATTTGCCCGAAACAGACATCCCGGTTCTGGAATTGATCGACACTTTCCGGAGATTCCCGAGTGCAGGTTTACTGCAGTCTGTATTTGTCGTTTAGCTTATAGTGCATTCCGTATGCTTGTTGATGCCTATCCGTGGCATATTCAGACGTTGCTTGTGCTATGGAACTGATGACCTGCTTTATACATCCTCGATAACGGATCTCGGAAATGTGGGTACTAAGTCCTTACTTGTCCGGTGGTAAAAGTGGTAAAGATGCTAAGCTTGTATGGTTTCTTAACCTTCTTTATCCACATGTTTCCTTGGAGTTTCGTTTCGCAAGACGCTTCAGAGCCCTAACATAGTACTGAATACAGTGGTGAAGTGGTAGACCGTCGGTCCTTTGAACAGAGGGTCGCGGAATCGAATCCCTGTAAGGCAAGGTACAATAAATTGCAGGGACCAACCCACGAGTAGGCGCCAGTACTGGTTTAGTATCCAGGAACCAGTCATCACGAGTGAATTTCAAGAAAATCTTTTTCACTGGGTTCCTTCTTTTGCAAACAGTATTCTATCTGCTAAGCCAAGAAGAGGAACCACGAGCGGAGATAACATGCGAGTGCCCAGAGCTTACACTTAGATCTAATATGCATGAATTTTGTGTAAAACTTAACAATATGCCTAGTATCATGATATAGATGTAACTACAAGAACATTAGCGTTACGATATTAAGCCTTAACAACATCCATTAATGGAACACAAAGTACAAGCAAAATGGAATTGGAATTATCATTAAATGTTTGTTCAGAAGAACACATAGCGTACATTTAGAAGTGCAAAGGTTTGAAGGATAAACCTGTCCTAAAACTAGCATGCTGCATCTTAATGAATGAGAAAGTGTTCTATCCGAGTTCAGCAAACCCTCTACTTGTGTAGAGTTTCTAGTTTCTAATAGCACTGCCGACAATCATGATCATTCCATGTACATATGAATTTTCCAGCCTCTACATGTATGCTGACAGATAATACTGACAAGCGTAAAGCACATACCTTGATTAACATGTGAAGTCACAGGTCCTCTGGTGCGGTTAGTGACTTTACTGAGACGTTACTCTTCACTTTACTTGTAGTTTGTATTGAACGTTTTAAGATATTGTTTTTAAAGGTTCTCCAATGGTTTGTTTAAACTGATATGTATGTGAGAATTCACAAAAGCATTAATCTTTAATTGTATAACAGACATCATGATAACAAAGATAATTCCTGGCGAACCAGAAATACCTATTTACGATTATAAAAGGTAACTTTGGGGAAGGCCAATTGATTAATATAGGTTGATTGCATAATCCTATCTGAGATGCTGGTCGAAGAAAGCCACTTATATTCAGTAAATTATTCATATGGGTTTTATATCGCGTCAACATTATTTTAGTTATGTTGGAATATCCGACTCTTAATGATGACGGAAGACCCAATACTAAACTGACCAAAAGGGCTAATCAAGCTTCGTAGAACCATCGGCATTCGGTAAGTCGGTCGGGAGACTACCCCTCATGGAAACTTTATATCCCTCACTGGGATTTGAACCTACGCAGAGAGGGGCCGTGTGATTAAAAGTTCTATTCTCTTACCTTAAGGCCAAGAAACCCTTTACAGACAGTACGCTTTGGGATGAGTGGACACTACTATGACAGAAAATTCCAAGATCATAAATTGATTGACCGATCGCCATAAAACAACGGAAAATCTGGCAAAAATGCAAAACTCTGTGGGAGTTAACCCCCTCGTTTTACATAATTAAGTGAAATGTACTGTGTAGTGAGTCAGTCGTCAAAGGAAAATGAAATCACAAATCCCAAGTCAAAATCGTATAAGTCTTAAATTGTTAAAGTTGATTGTTGATCATTAACTACACAGCGACTTTGAGTAGAGTAAAAACATGATTTATTAATGAAAATATGTTAAACCCAGTTTTGACTTGTCCAAAACAAATCAATTTATTCAATCGTCTGATGTTTGTACTTCAAAACCCGCGCACAAGACTCCTGAATTGTATTAGTTTGAAGCAAGCGTCTTTGGAAATAATACGATATATATTTTACCGATATATTCATTTTCTTCTATCTGTCTCTTCACAGGTATCCTGCTAAAGAAATTATTTACCATGCATTTCATGACAAATTGTCTGTCAATTTACTTTATATTTTTGACTATCAAAGGTGTATGATTGAACAAAGGACATAATGAAACACGCAGTGAAGTAATCCTATCACATCGATTTAACAATCATAACGTTGATTTCAGAAAAATTGATTCTAGATCATTGAAACATCCATACATTTAATATCAGAAAAACCCCATACAAGTAGTCATCGTGACATTGTAGAAAAATATTCCATATAGGTGTATAAATATAGAATATGAACCAGATATAAAGGGATTTATAGTCTGGTCCCCTCTTGCTACAATGAAGTAGTATCAATGTAGTGTTTTAGGGTAGAATACCCATAAGGCCCCATTTTGAAATTTATTCTTTTGTCAAAAAGCTTCGGTCATCCTTGGCATACATCGGCGTAAAACAAATAGTTTCGGCTCAGACCATTGTATACCGAGAACGACCAGAGTAATCAGACGAAAATATGTGTTTTAAAGTGTATTCTGTGTATTCTACCTTAAGGTTAGGGTAATCCAGACTCAATGGTTTTCTTAAATAGCAGTGTCTGGTCCCTATATAACAGGCTGAGGTTTCTTTGGTTAAAGGCCGACCCATACTGTCAAGTTATCGTCGTACTAAAATAAGGCTTAACTATTTACCAAACACCAATTTTCCGACTCTCCCGAATGAAAGAGTTTGCAGACGACATTTCAAAATGCAATGAGATTGAAAAATGACCTCTGGTAAGGCAGAAAACATTTTGGAAAAAGGAGAAATTGCTCGTTAAGAGCAGTTTCTCCTTTTCACACAATGTTTTTTTCAGAGTCGTCTGCAACAAACTGGTCAAATGTCGTTATCGTTTGGTAATGGGATTTAACGAGTTTTGCCTACCTTCATTAAAGGGACCGTTTGGGTACCTGCGTAAAGTAACGTTCAGGATAGGCATGCACTTATCTTCGATTCAGATTTACTGAACGTTTTTCTTTTTGTCAGAAAAAGCTATCAATCGTTTAACCGATTTGGGGAATTTATGACATTTCAAAATTTTAAGCAACAATTAATCCGAGATTTTTAACAAATAAATATGACGTTTCTGATATAAGCATCGGAGAGAAGGAGAAAACGCTTGTTGAAACCCATTGCTCTCCTTTAAACATTTTTTTTTCTGAAAAACCTGTATAATGTTACATGTTATGGCTCTCACATTGGGTTTAATCGGTGTGAAATGGTTTCCAAGGAAAAGTTCTGTCCTGTGTTGATCTTATATGCTGATCCGGTATGATATTGATAAACATAGATGTTAATGTGACTTTGATTGTTACCACTACGCCGTTAAAACTATCAAGGTTACATGGTTGACAGTAGATACAATAACGCAAGTACACTCGATTGTAATGATACTGAAATCATACGAAACATTGGACTTGTCGTAAACGGTAGATTTTTCAATCAGTTTGGATCAGTATTCAACTGTATGATACATACAATTAAACTTATGTTTTCACAAATTACAATCGAAATCAAATGTTATGTTTGAAAATAATGAATCATACAGCTTCTTTGACGTTTTCTCGATTTACGAGATCGGTTTTCGTCAAATGCCTTAATCGCAGCCATTCGGAATATCTAAATAACGATTAATGACAGTGTGTCGTCTTATTTTTTTATTTACTGTGTTATTTTTTTCTTGCAACCGTAAAAGTTTATTCAAAACGCCTCGTTTTATAACAAATATCGTATTTTTGCGATTTAAACAATGTTCTTGAATAAAGTGCTGAAAGGTTGTGCTATTGTCGCGATTTTTCTATATCGATATCATCTGGGAGATGATGCAAAACAATACGACATATAGCGCTGTTTTATGAGTCGCTTTACGTTGGTTAACATATATGCATAGACATAAAGTAAGTTCATAATTCTATCGAAATGATTGCATAATGCAAAGGCTTTCTTGACATTGAGTACTCTTACGTACAACGGAACTCGTCAGACTAACAGTGAAGCACTAGATTATAGTTCTGCAAACATGAATTATCAACTATGACCTTCGTTTAAGGAATAACACATGGTCAACAATAAGGGAACACTTATTACCCAGAAAGAATGTTTTGATTTAACTAAATCCGAGTTGACCAGTGTTGACAATTGTTGATCTTCTTTTTTCATGTGTATGAGTACATCGATCTCTCGTGCCATGTTTATGTCTCATTCAAACAATACTATACCTGAGATAATGGGTGATAGGTATACCCATGGTAAAATGTATCAACCTACCGTTGCATTTAGCCTATTTCCCCTTTTCAAGAGCATTGTTTAAAACGAGGTTATACGATATAAGTGATAAAACGAGGCGATTAGAATAGGTATGTACACTTGTAAACATTAGAAATAATCACGATTGCAAAATGAAAACAAAGCAGACGGCACACTGTCGTAAATCGTTATCTAGTGAGTAAATCAGAACTACTCGGGTATTGCCGTGAGCTGTGAAATACGACTATCAGTGTCGGGTTACATTTTTTCGGGTACATCGGCCCCGGCGTATAACACCTTTTCTAAGCGTGCACGGTAGGTAGTCAAATGGGTATGGAAGTGTTGGAATCCTTTTAAATCATTTTTATCAGTAACTCTTACGAAATGGTGAAATCATAAGTTGCAACATATAAAGTTGTTTCCTTAATCAAATTAAACGACTTTTTAGAATTCACATTTAAGATCTATTTTTGGAAACGGTACTGAAGTGACGTCATTCCGAGGAAAACAATTTGGCGTCAACCCTATTATTGCAGAGGTGTTTTCATTGGATAAACCCGATTTGTTCAGATTGCTAGAGAGTCAGAAAAGCTGCGATTAAAGCAAATGACGAAAACCGATTCCGCAAATCGATAAAACGTCAAAGAAACTATATCATTTTCTACAAGAAAAACTTTGATTTCGATCGTAATGTGTGAAAACACAGGATATATGTCTCATAAAGTTAATACTTATTCAAACTATTTGAAGAACTGCCGCTTACGACTAGTCCCCTTCTCCGTAAAGTTTCCTTTTTATCTTAAACTAGTGTACTTGCGTTATTGTGTCTCTTACCAACCTATAACATTAATAGTGCAAACGGCGTAGTGGTAACAATCAAAGCCTCATTAACATCTATGTTCATCAATACCATACCGGATAAGCATTTAAGATCAACACAGGACAGAACTTTTCCTGTGAAACCATTTCACCATTTTCGATAAAACCCAGTATAACACGTTATATTTCGGCAGGAGCTGTTTACAGAGGAGAAATGGGTTGTGGAAAGCTATCTCTCCTTTCTTTCTGCTAGTATTTTAACCCTTTCACAAACAATAACGACATTTGACCACTTTGTTGCAGACGACTTTAGAAAACATTGTGCGAAAAGGAAAAATTGCTCGTCACGAACAATTTTTCCTCTTCCCACAAGGTTTTCTGCTCTATCTGAAGAATCGTTTTCAATTTCATCTCGTTTTAAAATGTTATCTGCAAACTCTTTAAATTTGGGACAGTCGAACATTTGATGTTTGGGAAAGTGTTAAGAAACGTATTGTATTTGTTAGGAATCGCCGTTTATTGATGCTTACATTTTTTATAAATGTCATACATTCCAAAATACGGTTAAGCGATTTAGGCTTTCTGATAAACGAAAGACGTTCAGTAAATCTGAACCCAAGATAAGCGCATGTAGATCCTTTACGTTACTTTATGCATTTATCCAAACGGTCTCTTTAATGAAGGTAGGCAGAACTGGCATAACCCATTACCAACCAAAAACGTCATTTGACCGGTTTGTTGCATACGTAAGAGGTATTGGGTTAAATGAATTTGATTCCCAAACATAGGGTAAGACACGAATTGCACACTCATCAATTGTCCGTTTTTATAATCTTAGCCCTCTATTTACAGAAGCTCTTATGTAGAGAAACCCCTACCCCTTTTGTGTTAGAGGTCGTTGGTTCGAAAAATAAGATATTTTCTTACTCATCATGTCAACCTAATAGCCCCATCAACCAAGAAGTGGAATGTCCCCGAGTGTAAGAGGGGTCGTGGATTTGATGTAAAGATTCACATAATTACAAAAATGTCCTGACTAGAACAGTATTCTTCACATTCATAATATTACTCATTGTGTAAACCCTTCACCATTTACAATAGAGATAGATTGACCACTTCGCAGGTGTTTGAGGTCGTTGGTTCAATAGAGAAGAATTTTCCATTCATATGTCCAACCAGGAACAGGATTGCTTATATGTATTGCCTTACTCATTGTGTAAACCCTACACAATTTACTCAGTGATAGAGTGACCCATTCACGGGCTTATGATGTCGTATATTCGATTGAGAAGATTAAAACATTTATATGTCCAACCAGGAACAGGATTGCTTATATTATTGCTTATATGTATTGTTTTTACTCGACGTCTAAAGCCAATCACCGCATGAACCAGCGGTTGAGCGTCCGCGAATGTATAAGGTCCTGGGTTCGAAATGGGGAGTCATCCAAACATATTTCTGTGAAGCGGATATTTCGTTCAAGTATAACAATGTCGAATTCAATTAGCCTATCAGGTTTAACATTCAATAGTTTTTACGAATAGATTGTTTCATACCTTATAAGTCATATCGTATTAAATCAGTTTCGATCTTTGAATGCTATACATAATTTTACCCATTATATAACACGGAGGTGCAAATGTTCTCTTGCAAAGCTGATAGGACGAATACCGTCTAAGAACATCTGATATAAAACTCGAACTTTTGCAACAATCATTTTTTTTAATTATATAAGTCTTGTTTTGAATCTGGTCAAACGCAGTGGAGAAAGCGTTACAATCGCAAAATTAGGACAAGTTGTTTCTCTACCGTTTATATGCCCGTTTTATCTATCCCCGCCTGTTATTGAACCTTGCACAATGTCATTCAATGACACAAACGGATTGGGGTAAATATCTATGAAACGGTACATTCCTAAACCTGCACTGTTTTTTTTATGGAGCTTTTCAAGGTCTTGTGTCAGCGTACAACCTTGCATGTAGTTGGTAATGAGTTTTCTATAGTTTTATTCGCTATTTATAGACATCAACTCACACCAGAGACAATAATGGCGAGGAAGATTGAGATAACGATTAGACAGTCAGGCAACACCTTCAGCAGAGGATTAATTGCTGACCTGATCAACAAATAATCTGGAATGTGAGTGAATGGTTAGAAGTCTAATGACATTGAACACACTGTGGATTTAATGTGTATTGTAAAATCGGTCAATACACATGCCACTGCTGGTAAGTCCCGTACTATCCACGGGCCTTATAAACGGATTGTATTTTATATAACATGGCACGGCTACGTTTGCAGAACAACGACACGGGAACAAATTGAGTCGACTTAATCCTTAGAATGCTGGGTAACTTCTAAAATAATTTTGAATGTGTCTGCTTTCCAAAACCTTAAATATCTGCTTAGTTTTGACGAGGAAGGATACTCATAGTACGTGTTGCCTAACAGGTTAGATCACAGGCCAACCGCAAATATATAAATCGGCTGGCCTGGGTCCAACCTGTTTACATTCACATGATGTCAGTTCCAGCATTATAAGGGTTATATGATACCAGATAAACAGTGACTGATATGTATTATATATTCAAAAACATTGATGTAAAGTGAGTTAGAGAAAAGTCCGAATCTGAAGAATGAGTAGAAAGTGGATGATACTTTTTGATTTGACAATCAAAATGTAAAAAGTATATTATCACCTCAAAGGAAAATTCCTGTGAAGCGGATATATCTCGTTCAAGTATAACCATGTCGAATTCAACACACTTATCAGGTTTAATATTCAATAGTTTTCACAAACTGATTGTTTCATACCTTATTAGTCATATCATATCAAATAAGTTTTGATATTTGAAGGTTATTCGTAATTCTACCCTTTATATACGACTGGTGTCTATATGTCAGTACAATAATCGTCTAAGAACATCTAAAACTCAACTTTTGCAACAATTATTTGTTTTAGATTATATAACTTTTGTTTAAATGCCTGTTTTATCTATCCCGTCTGTTATTAACACGCAAAATGTCGCTCAATGACACAGACGGAGTCGGGTATATCTTTATGAAACAAAACATTCCTAAATCTTCATTGTGTTTGTTGCAGCTTGTCAAGGTATCGTACCAGCCTGCATACTTGAATGAAGTTGGTTGGATTAGTTTTTTACAGTGCCATGCGATAGTTATAAACATCGAAAGTTTCATTTCATAAATGACACCGTGAATTAAACATGTAGTGCCGAATAAGTCCATACATACGTCACTGGTTTATCCGATGTTCTCCATGAGCCTTATACACGGATTGTATGTTGTTTAACATGACACGGCTACGTTTGCACAATTACAACGACACGTGAAAAAATGGGTCGATTAGAGTATTGGTCCGGGCCACACGTGAGTGCGATGCATCGGCTTAGACTAGGATGAGACCAAAAAACAGGTACTTATATGTGTTACATATTCAAACACCTTGGTATAGATTGGTTTAGAGAAAAGTCAAATTTGTGTATGAATAGGCGAAGATCCAAGCTGAAATAAGACAGAAAGGATATAAGAAAACGTAAAAGGCAAAAAGATCGAACTATTGGTTAAGATCTCTCACTGTAAATACCGCATTATAGCGGAAAAAATGTTTAAATGCATTAAAGTCCAGAAAATGCTGTATTGCAGTATTTACATCGAAAAGGGTTTGTGTATTTCAAACGGTATCTTTCAAACGTCCTGGGGTGAGATAACATTATTCTCAGGGCTCCGGATAAGATAAACACGAATTCTTTATATCCTTAATACTTTTCTAAAATCCAACACTGTTGTTTGTTTTTATCACAGTGTTTCTTATGAGGGTCCAACATTGTAGTTGGTTATTCGGAGATTTTGAAAAAATGTGTACAAATGTTTTAGCTTAAACTGTTATCTAAAGCCAACATATCGGAGACCTTTTGCATTTGAAACCTGGTAAAAATCTATCCTTTGCTTAACCAAAGCTTGAACACACTGGTTGGGACAAACGCAAAAGTATTCCTTTGCTAAACTATTAAAACTAAACAAATGGTAAATTATATTAAACCCATTTAAAGGTATCAATATTTGACCAGTATAAACGCTGGAAGAAAGTCTGAATTTTAGTCAAATTTGTTTAATCAATTGGCCTAGACTAAGGTAAACAAGTGTATATGTAAGAAAGATAAAGTCAAAACGAGAGTAAAGGTTTGCTGTAGTTATGATACCTTTTTATCTGCTGTAGACATAAAACAGCATAAAACAGAGAATCATTGCATTCGATGCAGGGTGAAGAGGTTTGTGCAATATACATTTCAAATGCGTAAAGTGTACATGTACATGTACATCTAAAACGCTTGTTCAGCGAACTTCGTTACATACTTTTCAACTGAAATCTGAGTTGAAAGATGATGCAAAACAATACGACATATAGCGCTGTTTTATGAGTCGCTTTACGTTTGATAACATATATGCATAGACATAAACTAAGTTCTTAAATCATTCGAAACGATTACATAATGTAAAGGCTTTCTTGACATTGCGTATTGT
The DNA here is from genome assembly GCA_947846245.1 of Cerastoderma edule. NCBI lineage: Eukaryota > Metazoa > Mollusca > Bivalvia > Cardiida > Cardiidae > Cerastoderma > Cerastoderma edule. Next base: position 20,315,571 of record OX401417.1, read on the forward strand.
ACAGAACTCGTCGGATTAACAGTGAAGCAATAAATTTAAGTTCTCCAAACATGGATTCTCAAATATGAACTACGTTTAGTGAAATACACATGGTCGACTATAAGGATACACTTATTACCCAGAAAGAATGTTTTGATTTAATTAAATTCGACTTGATCAATGTTGACAATTATTGATCTTGTTTTTTTATGTGTATAGACCCATCGCGCTCTCGTGCGAGGTTTATGTTTCAATCAAACAATACCATACCTGAGATAATGGGTGATTGGAATACCCATGGTAAAATGTATCAACCTCCTTAGGAGCATTATTTAAAACGAAGTAATAAGATATGTGTTATAAAACGAGGCGACACTTGTAAACACTAGAAACAATCACGATTGCGAAATAACTGCAAAATCAGACGGCACACTGTCGTAATTTGTATTTTAGAGGATCCAAAAGGCAACGATTAAAGCATTTGACAAAGACTAATCCCGCAAATCGACAAAACGTCAAAAAAGCTGTATCATTATCTTCAAAAAATACCCTTTCATTTCGATCGTATGAAAACATAGGATATATTACATGTATCATACAGTTTAATACTTAATCAAACTAAATGAAAAACTACCGCTTACAACAAGTCCCCTTCTCCGTAAAGTTTTCTTTCTATTTCGAACTAGTGTACTTGCGTTATTGCGTCTACTACCAACATATGACATTAATAGTTTAAATGGCGTAGTGGTAACAACCAACGTCTCTTTAACATCTATTTATATCAATTATTGGTGCTTACAATTTTGAAATGCCATAAAAAACGTTTTGTCGATTGATAGGCCTTTCTGACAAAAAGAAAAACGTTTAGTAAATCTGAATCCAAGATTAGCGCATGCCTATCCTGAACGTTACTTTACGCAGGTGCCAAAACGGTCCCTTTAATGAATGTAGGCAGAACTCGCTTAACCCATTAGCAACCAATAAGGTCATTTGACGGCTATGTTGTAGACGTGGGGGGTATTGGGTTAAATATATTTGATTCCCAACTATAAGGTAAGACAAGAATTGCACACTCATTAATTGTCCGTTTTATTATCTTAGCCCTGCAATAACAGAAGCCCTTAGGTAGAGAGCCCCTCCCCCTTTTTGTGTTAGAGGTCGTTGGTTCGAAATATAGAATATTTTCTTACTCATCATGTCAACCTGATAGCCGCATTAACCCAGAAGTAGAATGTTCCCGAGTGTAAGAGAGGTCAATTATTTGATATGCAGATTATCACAAACAAGTGTACCGAGAAGAATAGCATTCGTCATATTTATTATAATAGTTATTGTGAAAACCCTTCACCATTTACTCGAAGATAAAGTGACCCCTTCGCAGGTGTGTGAGGTCGTTGGTTCAATAGAGAGGATCACCCGAAGTTAAGTCAAGAAAAGAACTGTACTCTTCAGATTTATTGTTTTACCCATTGTGTAAAGCCTACACCATTAACGCGGAGATAGTGTGACCATCCTTGCGGTTGTAAGAGGTCTCGGAGTCGATAAAGAAGATATACCCCATCATCGGTCCAAACAAGAACAGGATTGCGTGTGTAAGATGTCGTGGGTTCTAAAGAGAAGATTAACACATTTATATGTACAACCAGGAACAGGATTGCTTATATTATTGCTTATATTTATTGTTTTTACTCAACGTCTTAAGCCACTCACCGCATGAACCAGAGGTAGAGCGTCCCCGAATGTATGAGGTCCAGCGTTCGAAATAGTGAGTCACCCAAACATAGGATCAGACGAGAACAGTATTTCTCCTATCATCTTTCTTGTTCATCATATAAGCCAAACAATCGCAGTAACATAAAGGCAAAGCGCCCTCCTTACATGTTTGAGGTCGTGGGTTCGATACCCGGAAACCTAAATCTGTTTAATAGTGTGTGGTCATTGAAACCGTCTTTTTGAGAGTATAATTTGCATTTGCCCTTCCATTATTCTTTATTCCAATTGAATACAAAAAAGGATTATTTCCGATCTTGCCTTGCCGAATTTGCATCTGTCAGATATGTCGTGAATAGGATTGTAAAATGACATTCGTCGTTAGTTTATGCTGATCCGAATATACCTCAGTAAACGTAAACTGTTTGATAGAGCTGGAAGACATACATGCTTTTATGTTTGTTTTAATAGAATAAAGTGACACATATTTTCACCTTTACCCCGCTTATATCACTGCTGTCAGTGTGCATCTCGTTGCTTCTGACAGGTACCTTTCCCTACAAATGGTAAAATAATGTTCTTTATGCCATTCACAGATTTTAAACAAAATAATGGGTATTCAATCAACCAATTGAAAAATAGACCGCTAATATTTCATCATGACAAAGTTTCCCGAATCGAACTTACAAGTTGATAAGTGTATAACGTGCGGCGCGTAATGATATGTAGAACTGAATGGTTTGAATAAATCCCGATAGTTGAAGACCTTTATTGACAGTCTAAGGGTTTTACGACTGTATAAGCTCAAATAGAAATTCCCGTAAAACGGATATATGTCGTCCAAGTATAATCATTTCGCATTCAACAAGCTTATCAGGTTTGATATTCAATAGTTTTCACAAACTGATTGTTTCATACCTTATTAGTTATATCATGATAGAGTACTTTCAATCGATGAAATATATTCATTATTATACCCATTATAAAAGACGGAGGTGCAAATGTTCTCCTGCAACAATTGTCTACGAACATCTAATATAAAACTCGAACTTTTGCACCAATCATTAATTTAAAATTATATAATTCTTGTTTTGAAACTGGTCAAACGCAGTGGAGTAAGCGCAACAATCGCTAAATTAGGACGGGTTTTTCCTCTACCTTTTATATGCCCGTTTTATCTATTCCCGCCTGTTATTGAACCTTGAACAATGTCGTTCGATGACACAGGCGGATTGGGGTAGATCTTTATGAAACGGGACATTACTAAATCTGCCATGTGTTTGTTGGAGATTTTCAAGGTATTGGATCTGCGTACAAACTTGCATGGAGTTGGTAATGAGTTTTCTACGGTTTCATTCGCAATGTATAGACATCAACCCAAACCAGAGACAGAAGACGGAGGTGTAAATATTCTCTTGCATTAATCGTCTACGACCCTCTTATATAAACCCCGAACTTTTGCAACAGTCATTCATTTTAAATTATGTAATTCTTGTTTTGAAACTGGTCAAACGCAGTGGAATAAACGTACCATTCGCTAAATTAGGACGGGGTTCTCCCCTACCCTTTATACACCCGTTTTATTTCTTCCCGTTTATTATTAAAACTTTAATTTACTTAAACTTACATAATTCTTGTTCCGAAACTGTTTAAACGCAGACAAGTAAGTGTACCCTACGCTCAAAGGGGACGAGATTTTCCTTCTGCCGTTTAAATGCCTGTTTTATATACTCCCGCCTGTTATTGAAATATGTACAATGACATTCAATGATACAGGCGGAGTGGGGTAGATCTTTATGGAACGGGACATTCCTAAACCTGCACTGTGTTTGGTGGAGATTTTCAAGGTATTTTGTCAGCATACAAACTTGCACGAAGTTGGTAAAGGGTTTTTTACGGTTTCATTCGCAATGTATAGACATCAACCCAAACCAGAGACAAGAGTGGAGAGGTAGACTAAAATCACGATTAGACAGACAGGTCCAACTCTCAGCAGAGGATTAATTTGTGACCAGATCAACAGATAAACTGGATGGTGAATGTGTGTGAGTGTAAATCGCATGACATTAATCACAATGAATTTAATGTGTATTGCAGAATCAGTCAAAACACACACCACTGCTGGTAAATCCGTTACTATCCATGGACCTTATACAAGGAGAGTACGTTATTTATCATATATACTGAGGGGCTGGCCTGGATCCAACCTGTTTACATTCACATGATGTCGGTTCCAGCACTTTAAAGGTTATATGATACCAAATAAACAGTGACTGATATGTGTTATATATTCGAAAACATTGATGTAAATTGAGTTAGAGAATAGTCCAAATCTGAAGATTGCAAATTATCAAGTTTGAATAGGCGATGATTAAATCTGATATTGGACAGAATGTTTGAAACGGAAATGTAAAATGGGCACCTACTTACTGTTGGTTAAAATTGTCCATTGCAAATTCCGCATTCTAGCGGAAATAACATTAATATGCGTTAAAATCCAAAAGATGATGTATTGCACTATTTGTATCGAATAGGGTATGTGTAATTCAGCGAGGGGATATCTTTCAACGACCCGGAATAATATTACATCGTTAAGTGTATACATCTTTGATATTTTTCAAAAAACCACACTGTTGGTATTAAAAGGCTTGTTTTTATCTCGGAGGTGCTAAAGTCGATTCAACATTGTAATTAGGGATTTGGAGGTTTTTAATTACTGTGTACAATTCTAAAAGCTCGGACCGTTATCTAGAGCCAAAATATCGGAGATTTTTTTGCATTTGAAACCTGGTATTTATAAATCAACCCTTTACTTAACACAAGCTTGAACGCGCTATTTAAGACAATCGCAAACGTATTCCTTTGGAAAACTATTCGAACTTAAATAATGGTAAATTAAATGAAAATCTATTAAAATGTATGAATGTATGACCAGTACGAACATTGCAAGAAAGTCTGACTTTTAGTCAAAACAGCTGAATCCATTGGCGAATACTAAGCTAAACGAGCGTACGTGAAATAAAAATTGAGTCAAAACGGCAGTTAAGGTTTGTTTACACATGTAACAAGGTAGTTAATATCACTATTTACGCCAAAGGTACCTGTACACATCAGAGAGATTATTGTTTTTGAGACGTGTGGACATGATTTATACGTATTGCAATATAACTGGATAACATGTTTAATTGAAAGCAGTTGTTAGTTACATGTAAAGTGGAATGGTGTTCCTTTATAGGATAAAGAGGCCGTCACTAGACAATGGACTCAACCAGGCTGACTTAGGAAGTTAAAAACGCCGTTGTTGATATTGAGAAGAGAAACTGTAAGTATTTTAAAGATGGCCGATCGGAAAATTCATATCACATATAAATAAATGTTTATCTTAAATAAAGGTAACTCATGAAGGCTCAAATAAATGCAGAAACATTCTTTAAGTCGACGTTAGGACTAGACTGACTTTCATCAGATCCTTAGTAAACATGTCTTGCGGGATACATTAATGTACAAAACTAGATACTGGGCAAGTTATTCGTTTTCAGGATATGTATAAAGCGTATAGCTATATATTAATAAAAAATGTTTTTGTAGGCTCATTACTGATTATGTATATACGGTCATTATGTATCTTTTTATTCCAGTACTATCCTGCCACTATGGAGGTTTCTGGAAGAAGGAAGGAGAAGAAGAGCAATGACAACCAAACTACAGGCATTCTGTGTGACCCATGTGAAAGGGTGAATGAAGAGGAAAACGCCACATTCTACTGTACAGAGTGTAATGAGTTTCTCTGCCACGCAGATGCAAAGGCACACAGAAAAGCTGCTATGTTAAAGTCCCACCACTTATTGGATCGTAACAGCATGCCAAGACAAAAGATAGGATCTTATGAAGACAATATATGCCCGATTCATGATGGTAAGATTCTGGAATACCATTGCAACTCTCACACAACAAGTTGTTGTTCCGTATGTGCCACTAAAGAACATAAACATTGCGATGTTGAGTATATCGACGATATCGCAAAGGGATATGAACACAGCAGTGAGTACAAGTCTTTGGTGAAAGACATGACCAATCTTACGCAGCGTCTGCAAAGTGTTAAGCAACAATTAGTGGAAAACAAAAGCAATGCACAATGCAATCACACAGAGATTGTTTCTGAAATTCGTAAATTTAGGGCAGAAATCAACAGTATCTTAGATTCACTTGAAAACGCCTCCTTGAAAGAAGCAAAGGGGGCATTACATCTCGATAGCGACGCAACTGAGCCAACAATGAGAAACTGTGATACTCTCATGACCAAATTGCAAGACATAACATCGTCCATAGAGAACCTTAGAAAATTCAAGCAAGAGAGACAGTTGGTGATGCAGTCAAAGAAAGCCAGGACACAAGTCAAGGACATTGAAGACAAACTTTCAAAATCATCAGACGACAATAAAAGAAACGATTACAAGTTTGTTCCGGATGAGACGATACCCCAGCTCCTCCGATCTTTAAAAAGTCTTGGACGATTGGAAATTAAAGAAAAAAACACAAAACCCAAAGTAAACGACCAGAGAGCAAACGGGGTTTCTTGTGCAGATGTATCGGTACCGGTCGTTAAGCAGCCAGTTACAGCGAGCCATGTCCTTGATATCAATATCAAACATTCGACAGACATGTCTACCAACTGCTGGATTACAGGAGGAGTCATGATGGACAAGAATAAATTAGCTCTGACTGATTATGACAACAACAGCGTGAAGGTTGTTGACGTCATCAGTAAGACCGTTACATCCTCTATAAGACTACCACCAGAACCATGGGGTATAACACGTGTAGAACAGGATCAGGTTGTAGTGAGTTGTTACGGGGGTAAACTGGTGTTTCTGAAGGTGGAAAACACGTTGTCTATCATTAAACAACTGGATATCGATCGTGATATCAAGGGTATTGCATATACAAACAAAACTTTACTTGTTGTGTTTGACTCTCCGGATTCATGTGTAAAAGTAATGGACTTGAGGGGGAACACATTGAAAACATTTAAAACTGACGCCGCCGGAAATAATCTCTTAAAGTACCCGAGATATATTGCTCTCAGCGAGGACCAGAACACTATATACGTGTCGGATGTGGGTACTGGCCGTGTAATACGTCTAAGTATGGATGGTACAGTACAAGGCATATATTCCGACGTAAATCTGAAATATCCAAGTGGTCTGGCTGTAGATAGAAATGATAATGTGTATTTTGCTGGGAACGCGTCTCACAACATTCACCAACTCTCTAGAGAGTGCAAACCCATTCGGGTACTACTGGATAATACGCACGGGATCGTTAGCCCGTGGATGATGACATATTGTAAAAGAGAGCACAAACTGTATATCGGTTATCATTCTGGATCAGAGAAAAACTGTATATCTGTTTTCCAGTTGCATTAACAAGGAAATACAAACAAACAAAACGCACAACGTACTCTGCTGCTTCTTGTACTTATTTTTAACTTTTTATACGCAATTTTCCTCCTGCGTATAAATCAATAATTACGATGTAAAAGAAGAAAGATTATCGTCACAATAAACCACACATGTTTGAAAGCAGCAGAAAACAAACATACAATCGGTCTGTTTCATCAACATATCCTTACCACAAAGATGGTATTACAGACTTCAGATTCAAGACCTAATATTGACCGTCTCGTATGCCACTTTAACCATAATGTTTAATGCTGTTTCAACGATTTTCCAAAATCATTCGCCAGCCATAAACTTGGGCTCTGATGATTCTATTCAATGAACGCATCGAAGAAATCGCCGGTTGCTCATGTGTTAGCACTTAACGTTGCGAGTATTTCTTTAATTCAAGCCTAATTCATCGCTAAGGCAAATGCATTGCAAATATGATGAAGAATAAGACTTAAAATGGTTAACAACACTGTAGCGGGGATGCCAACAAAGAGTATAAGACTTCTACTATCATATTGTGTTATATTGAGGCTTTGCTGTCGTTTTTTACACTTTGTCATCAACGTTTCCTTGTAAAGGGTCGCTTAACCCTAGAATGCATGGTAATTTTCTAAAAATAGATGTTTTTTTGTCGTTCCTAAACTTGATAAATTTTGGTGAGGAAAGAGACTAAGGGTAGGAAACTGGTTATTTAATAGGCCAGCCATCATGTTTCTGATGTTCGTGAGTTGGTTTCTTCCTATATTTTTTAAGTTCGAGATTCATTAATCGAATGAGGACGCCAAACTAGTGTGCCACATATCCGATAAGTTTGCAAAATGTCAGATACTACAAGCTCGGAAAGGGTCTTTTGTCATATCAATTTAATTTTTGAAAACATTTAGTTTAGCTTTTTTTTTTTTTTATTTTATTTCTCTTTGCTTTTATCTTTAAATAAATGTATATCACAGTTGTAGTCAGTCCTCTTTTTGCCATTAGTTAAGCTCTCACAATATAAGGTGGATTTGCCCGAAACAGACATCCCGGTTTCGAAATTGATCGACACTTTCCGGAGATTCCCGAGTGCATGTTTACTGCAGTCTGTATTTGTCGTTTACCTTATAGTGCATTCCGTATGCTTGTTGATGCCTATCCGTGGCATATTCAGACGTTGCTTGTGCTATGGAACTGATGACCTGCTTTATACATCCTCGATAACGGATCTCGTAAATGTGGGTACTAAGTCCTTACTTGTCCGGTGGTAAAAGTGGTAAAGATGCTAAGCTTGTATGGTTTCTTAACCCTCTTGTCCCACATGTTTCCTTGGAGTTTCGTTTCGCAAGACGCTTCAGAGCCCTAACATAGTACTGTATACAGGGGTGAAGTGGTAGACCGTCGGTCCTTTGAACCGAGGGTCGCGGAATCGAATCCCTGTTAGGCGAGGTAAAATAAATTACATGGACCAACCAACGAGTAGGCGCGAGTACTGGTTTAGTATCCAGGAACCAGTCATCACGAGTGAATTTCAAGAAAATCTTTTTCACTGGGTCCCTTCTTTTGCAAACAGTATTCTATCTGCTAAGCGAAAAAGAGGAACCACGGGCGGAGATAACATGCGAGTGCACAGAGCTTACATTTAGATCTAAATTGCATGAATTTTGTGCAAAACTTAACAATATGCCTAGTATCATGATATGGTTGTAACTACAAGAACATTAGCGTTACGGTATTAAACATTAACAACATCCATTAATAGAACACAAAGTACAAGCAAAATGGAATTGGCAATATCATTAAATGTTTGTTTAAAAGAACACATAGCGTACATTTAGAAGTGCAAAGGTTTGAAGGATAAACCTGTCCTAAAACTAGCATGCTGCATCTTAATGAATGAGAAAGTGTTCTATCCGAGTTCAGCAAACCCCCTACTTGTGTAGAGTTTCTAGTTTCTAATAGCACTGCCGACAATCATGATCATTCCATGTACATATGAATTTTCCAGCCCCCTACATGTATGCTGACAGATAATACTGACAAGCGTAAAGCACATCCTTTGATTAACATGTGAAGTCACAGATCCTCTGGTGCGGTTAGTGACTTTACTGAGACGTTACTCTTCACTTTACTTGTAGTTTGTATTGAACTTTTTATGATATCTTTTTTAAAGGTTCTCAAATGGTTCGTTTTAAACTGATATGTATGTGAGAAATCACAAAAGCATTAATCTTTAATTGTATAACAGACATGATAACAAAGATAATTCCTGGCGAACCAGAAATACCTATTTACGAATATAAAGGTAACTTTGGGGAAGGCCAAATGATTAATATAGGTTGATTGCATAATCCTATCTGAGATGCTGGTCGAAGAAAGCCACTGATATTCAGTAAATTATTCATATGGGTTTTATATCGCGTCAACATTATTTTAGTTATTTGCAATATCCGACTCTTAATGATGACGGAAGACCCAATACTAAACTGACCAAAAGGGCTAATCAAGCTTGGTAGAACCATTGGCATTCGGTAAGTCGGTCGGTAGACTACCCCTCATGGACACCTTATATCCCTTACCTGGATTTGAACCTACGCATAGAGGGGCCGTGTTATTTAAAGTTCTATTCTCTTACCTTAAGGCCAAGAAAGCCTTTACAGACAGTAAGCTTTGGGATGAGTGGACACTACTATGAAAGAAATTTCCAAGATCATAAATAGATTGACCGATCGCCATAAAACAACGGAAATTCTGGCAAAAATGGAAAACGTTGTGGGAGTTAACCCCTTCGCTTTACATAAGTCAGTGAAATGTACTGTGTAGTGAGTCAGTCATCAAAGGAAAATGAAAATCACATATGCCATGTCGAAATCGTATAAGTCTTAAATTGTTAAAGTTGATTGTTGATCATTAACTACACAGCGACTTTGAGTAGAGTAAAAACATGATTTATTAATGAAAATATGTTAACCCCGATTTTGGGCTTTTAATTCCTTTGTCCGAAACAAATCCTTTTATGTAATCGTCTGATGTTTGTACTTCAAAACCCGCGCACAAGACTCGTGAATTGTATTAGTTTGAAGCAAGCGTCTTTCGAAATTATCCGATATATATGTACCGATATGTTAATTTTCTTCTATCTGTCTTTTCACAGGTATCCTGCTAAAGAAATTGTTTACCATGCATTTCATGATGAATTGTCTGTCAGTTTACGTTACATCAGGGACGATCGAAGGTGTGTGATTGAACAAATGTCATAATGAAACACGCAGTGAAACAATTCTATCACATCGATTTAACAATTATAACCTTGATTTCAAAGACATTGTTTGTAGATCATTGAAACATCCAGACATTTAATATCAGAAAAATCCGATACAGTTTCATCGTAAATTGTAGAAAAATGGTCCATATAGGTGTATAATTATAGATAAAGGTATTTATACTCTGGTTCCCCTCTTGCTTCAATGAATCAGTACAAATGTAATGCATTAAGGTAGAATGCCCATAAACCTCCATTTTGAATTGTATTCTTTGGTCAAAAAGCTTCGGTCATTCCTGGCATACATCGGTCGGGGTCGGAACTATTCGGTGTAAAGCGAATAGTTTCGACTCAGACCGTTGTATACCGAGAACGACCGGAGTAATCAGACGAACAGATGTGTTTCAAAGTGTATTATGGGTATTCTACCGTAAGGTGCGGGTAATCCAGACTCAATGGTTTTCTTAAATAGCAGTGTCTGGTCGCTATATAACAGGCTGAAGTTTCTGTGGTTTAAGGCAGACCCTTACTGTCAACTTATCGTCGTACTAAAATAAGGCTTAACTCTTTACCAGACACCAAATTTCCGAATCTCCCAAATGAAAGAGTTTGCAGACGACATTTCAAAATGTAATGAGATTGAAAAATGATCTTCAGGTAAGGCAATGTCTCCTTTTCCCACAATGTTTTCAAGAGTCGTCTGCAAGAAACTTATCAAATGTCGTTATCTTTTGGTAATGGGTTTTTAAGAGTTCTATCTACCTTCATGAAAGGGACTGTTTAGATGTGTGCGTAAAGTAACGTTCAGAATCAGCATGCGCTAATTTTGGAGTCAGATTTGCTGAACGTCTTTCTTTTAGCAGAAAAGGCTATCAATCGTTTAACCGTATAGGGGAATGACATTTAAAAATTGTAAGCAACAATAAAAGGCGATTTCTAACAAATAAATATGACGTTTCTGATAATAGCGTCGGAGAGGAAGGAGAAAACGCTTTTTACAACCCATTCCTCTTCTTTGAACAGTTCCTTCCGAAGTATGTTACTGTTATGTTGGGTTTAGTCGGTGTGAAATGATTTCTCAGGAAAGCTTATGTCCTGTACTGATCTTAAATCCTTATCCGGTATGGTATTGATAAACAAAGATGTTAATGAGGCTTTAATTGTTACCACTACGTCGTTAAAACTATCAGGGTTACATGGTTGACAGAAGACAAAATAACGTAAGTACAATCGTATGAAATAAAAAGGAAACTTTACGGAAAAGGGGACTTGTCGTAAACAGTAGTTTTTTCAATCAGTTTGATTAAGTATTAACTTTATGAGGTATATAATTTAACCTGTGTTTTCACACATTACGATCGAAATCAAATGTTATGTTTGAAGATAATGAATCGTACGCTTCTTTGACGTTTTCTCGATTTACGAGATCGGCTTTCGTCGAATGCTTTAATCGCAGCCATTCGGACCATCTAAATAACGATTAATGACAGTGTGTCGTCTTATTTTTTTTATTTATTGTGGGTTTTTTTTCTTGCAACCGTAAAAGTTTCTAGTGTTTACGGGTTTACATGCCTATTCAAAACGCCTCGTTTTATAACACATATCGTATTTTTGCGATTTAAACAATGTTCCTGAATAAAGTGCTGAAAGGTTGTGCTATATATTGAGCCAACGTGACACCAATTTTGACCCGTAGCATGTTGCAGTGTAGTCTTGATGAAAGTCAACGATGAAACAAAGGTGTCAATCCAACTCGTTGCTGTTTATATCCTTTGTTTAACTCGTCAATTCTCTTTTCACTTAGACGCCAACACTGTCCCTTTACATGTGTTGCGATTTTTCTATATCGATATCATAGAACACAGTTACGATAGCACTTTCTATAACAAATCGTACCGTATTTGATATCTTATGTTACAGTTGTGTGAAACCATCTATTTAACATTTTGTCAGTTATTTGTGCCTGTTGCATACAATTTTTGGAACATAGGTAGAAATGCTATAAATCTCATTTTTGCCACATTATGGACAATTAAACTTCTTCAGGACATATTTCCAGAGGTTTATATTGTTTTCAGTAATTGTTTCATCAGTCACTCCAACTTTTTGACTATCCGAATAGCACAAATTTGAAGACATAGATATAAGTTAAATGAAATTAAGTTTACAAAGAGTAATAGATATTTCATAAGTATATATTTATCCGCTGATGCCATGTATATGAATAACCTCAAGCTATTTCATTTTGTTTGTTCTTTTTCTGCATTCACAGATTTTGAGAGCACTTCTAAAAAGGCACATGCTGACCAAGAGATCATATTGGAATTATTGGAAATACACATTCAACAAGACACATCATTAGATATTGCCGTTTCTGCCGTTTCATTGTTTGTATTTTCAGCAATTACGGATTTTGAGAGCCATTCTGAAACAGAAAATGCTGAACGAATGATCATAATGGAATTATTGGAAGTATACATTCAAGAAGATCCATCATTAGATGTTGCCATTTCTTTTAAACCTTTTGCATGATAGCGACCAAGGAACACATTCTAGACGGACGGTTGGAAGAAAAATAATTTGGACGAGGTCTTTCCCCTGTAATTGGTGTCCAATTGTATTCAGAAGACGAGGCAGGAGGCAAACTTTAAATCAGTTGTCAGAGCGGTTGCTTCCACCAAAAAAGTCGACCATTAGAGAGGACAACCATTAAAGCAGGAATTCGGACAACACCTTTCAACAGTATGAACGCCGACCAATGGAGAACACAGATCGTATGATATCAAGTCTTTGAAGCAGTTACCCATAATACGATTGATCGAATGAGGAGCATAAATGTGTTTGAACTATTCTCAGACAAAACGTGCCATTTTTATCAGTCACTGTGTAACAATTATCGTCACAGGACTGCTAGGAATGGGATGCCAAACTGAAACTGTCAACAACAAACACATCGTGGAAGGGAGATAACTCATAAAAACAGACATTGGGGTATTCAACATTTACCTCCCCTGTTAATTTTGAAAGGACGATAACTAAAAAAGACGGATATTGGTGGAATCAGATGAACATTTGTAACTTAACTTATTTGTTTTACATCGATTGTGAAGAGAACTTGATGCTTGTTTAAATCATTCTCGACGACTGCTTTATTGATACTAAACCAGTACTAGCAGCAATTAGTGGGTTTGTCCTGTCAATCACCGTGTCTGACGGAGATCGAACCTGGGACTCTCTGTACAAGAAGCCGATATTCTTCCACTGCACCACTGCCGCCCAATATCTTCCGTGGTAATCTATTTCAACGAGAAACATCGACCATCAAGAATCGTGTCTTATTGAAGATTGATTACGTAACATAGAACTTCACAAAACAGACCACTCTTTCCCCCTCCCAGATAACCCCAAACAAGTTTCAATGAATCTGACGGAGATGCGCACCCTGGCAAGGTAAGTTATGTCCCGTTTGAATCGAACATAGAATCGAACGTTGTGTATCATTAGAAACAAAATACATTTCAACTGCTGTAAACATAAAACGGCAATAAACAGAGAATCATTGCATTCGATGCAGGGTATACAGGTTTGGGCCATGTACTTTTCAAATGCGTTAAGTGTACATGTACATCTAAAACTTTTGTTCAGCAAATTTCGTTTACTTACTTTTCAACTGATTTCAAAGTTGAAATATGATACAAAACAATACGACATATGGCGCTGTTGTATAAGTCGCTTTATGTTTGTTAACATGTGTGCATAGTCATAAGTAAGTCCTTAAATCATTCGAAACGATTGCATAATACCAAGCTTTTCTTGACTTCGAGTATTGTTACGTTCAACAGAACTCGTCGGATTAACAGTGAAGCAATACATTTAAGTTCTGCAAACATGAATTATCAAATATGAACAAAGTTTAGTGAATTACACATGGTCAACAATAAGGATACACTTATTACCCAGAAAGTATGTTTGATTCAATTGAATTCGAGTTAGTCAATGTTGACAATTATAACAATACCATACCTGAGATAATGGGTGATTGGGATACCCATGGTAAAATGAATCAACCTGCCGTTGCATTTAACTTATTTCACATTTTCATGGGCATTGTTTAAAACGAATAATACGATATGTGTTATAGAACGAGGCGATTTGAATAGGTATGTACACTTGTAAACACTAGAAACAATCACGATTGCAAAATAAAAACAAAATCAGACGGCACTCTGTCGTAAATCGCGCAAATCGGCAAAACGTCAAAGAACCTGTGCAATTATCTTAAAAACAGCCTATGATTTCGATCGTTATGTGTAAAAACACAGGTTAGATTATATGTCTCAGTTTAATACTTGTTCAAAACTAATTGAAAAACTATCGGTAACGACAATACCCCATTTCCGTAAAGTTTCCTTTTTATTTCAAACGAGTGTACTTGCGTTGTTTGTCGTTTCTACCGCATAAAATTAATAGTTTAAACGACGTAGTGGTTACAAAGCCTCCTTTTCATTTATGTTTATCAATACCATACCGGATAAGCATTTAAGATCAACACAGGACAGAACTTTTCCTGGGAAACCATTTTACCATTTTCGATAAAACCCAATGTTACAGTATAACACGTTGTATTTTGACAGGAGCTGTTTAGAGAGGAGGAATGTGTTGTGACAAGCTGCCTCTCCTTTCTTTCCGCTGGTAGTTTAAGAAACGTTGTATTTACTTGTTAAGAATCGCCATTTATTGATGCTTACAATTTTGATAAATGTCACAAATTACGCATCAACCAAGAAGTAGGATGTCCTAAGTGAAAGAGGGGTGTAAAAGGGGTCAGTCACCCAACCAAATGTATCGACAAGGTCAGGAATCTTAATCATTGTGTAAACCCTTCACCATTTACTCGGTGATAGAGTGAACCATTCGCAGGTGTTTGAGGTCGTTGGTTCAATGGCGAAAATCAACCCAATATTAAATCCAGAAAAGAACAGTATTCTTCAGATTTATTGTCTTACTCATTGTGTAAACCCTTCACCATTTACTCGGAGATAAAGTGAACCATTCGCAGGTGTTTGAGGTCGTTGGTTCAATAGAGAAGATTAACACATTTATATGTACAACCAGAAACAGGATTGCTTAAATTATTGCTTATACTTATTGTTTTTACTCGACGTCTTAAGCCAATCACCGCATGGACAAGAGGTAGAGCGTCCCGAACGTATCAGTTCCTGCGTTCGAAAAAGAGGGTCACCCAAACATAGGTTCAGACAAGAACACTATTCCTCCTATCGACTTCTTGTTCGTCATATACGCCAAACAATCGCAGTAACATAAAGGCAAAGCGCCCTCCTAACACGCTTAAGGGCGTGGGTTCGATACCCGGATACCTCAATAATTGTTTGTGGTCATTTGAACCGTCTTTTTGAGAGGATAATTTTCATTTACCGTTCCATTATTCTTTATTCCATTTTAACACAAAATAACCATTTCCAATCTTGCATTTCCGAATGTGCATCTGTCAGACGGGACTTGAATAGGATTGAAAACTGACTTTCGTCGTAAGTTGATGCTGATCCGAATATACCTCAGTTAACGTAAACTGTTTGATAGAGCTTGAAGACATACATGCCTTTATGTTTGTTTTAATAGAATAAAGTGGCACATATTTTCACCTTTTATCCACTTATATCACTGTTGTCAGTGTGCATCTCGTTGCTTCTAGCAGGTTCTTTTCCCTCGCAAATGGTAAAATAATGTTCTTAAAGCCATTTACAGATTTTAAACAAAATAATGGGTATTCAATAGACCAATTGAAAAAAGATCGCTAATATTTCATCATGACAAAGATTCCCGAATCGAACTTACATGTTGATAAGTGTATAACGCGCGGTGAGTAATGATATGTAGAACTGAAGGGTTTGAATAAATCCCGATAGTTGAAGACATTTATTGACAGTCTAAGGGTTTTTTGACTATATAACCTCAAATAGAATTTCCCAGGAAACGGATATATGTCGTCCAAGTATAATCATTTCGAATTCAACAAGTTTATCAGGTTTAATATTCAATAGTTTTCACAAACTGATTGTTTCATACCTTATTAGTTATATCATAATAAAGTACTTTCGATCGATGAAATATATTCATAATTATACCCATTATAAAAGACGGAGGTGTAAATGTTCTCCTGCAACAATTGTCTACGAACATCTAGTATAAAACTCCCGCCTCTTATTGAACCTTGCACAATGTCATTCAATGACACAAGCGGATTGGGGTAGATCTTTATGAAACGGGGAATTACTATACCTGCACTGTATTTGTTGGATATTTTCAAGGTCTTGTGTCAGCGTACAAACTTACACGAAGTTAGTAATGAGTTTTCTACGGTTTCATTCGCAATGTATAGACATCAACCCAAATCAGAGACAAAAGACGGAGGTGTAAATACTCTCTTGCAATAATCGAACCTCTTATATAAAACTCGAACTTTTGCAACAGTCATTTATTTTGAATTATATAATTCTTGTTTTAAACGTAACATTCGCTATAAAAGGACGGGGTTTTCCTTTACCCTTTATACACCCATTTTATGTCTTCCCGTTTAGTATTTAAACCATACCATACGCTCAAAGGGGACGAGATTTTCCTTCTGCCGTTTAAATACCTGTTTTATCTACTCCCGCCTGTTATTGAAATATGTACAATGCCATTCAATGATACAGTCGAAGTGGGGTAGATCTTTACAAAACGGGACATTCAAAACGTGACATTCCTAAACCTGCACTGTGTTTGGTTGAGATTTTCAAGGTCTTGTGTCAGCGTACAAACTTGCACGAAGTTGGTAAAGGGTTTTCTACGGTTTCATTCGCAATGTATAGACATCAACCCAAACCAGAGACAAGAGTGGAGAGGTAGACTGAAATCACGATTAGACAGACAGGTCCCACTCTCAGCAGAGGATTAATTGGTGACCAGATCAACAGATAAACTGGATGGTGAATGTGTGTGAGTGTAAATCGCATGACATTAAACACCATGAATTTAATGTGTATTTTAGAATCAGTCAAAACACACACCACTGCTGGTAAGTCCGGTACTATCCATGGACCTTATACAAGGAGAGTACGTTATTTATCATATATACTGAGGGGCTGGCCTGGATCCAACCTGTTTGTATTCACATGATGTCGGTTCCAGCACTTTAAAGGTTATATGACACCAGATAAACAGTGACTGATATGTATTAAATATTCGAAAACATTGATGTAAAGTGAGTTAGAGAAAAGTCCAAATCTGAAGAATGCGTGGATTGCAAATTGTCAAGTTTGAATAGGCGATGATCAAAGCTGATATTGGGCAGAACGTTTGAAACACAAAAATATAAAAGGGGAACTACTGTTGGTTGAAATTGCCCATTGCAAATTCCGCATTTTGGCAGAAATAATATTAAAATGTGTTTAATTCAAAAAGATGATGGATTGCACTATTTGTATCGAATAGGGTATGTGGGGATATCTTTCGAACGACCCGGAATGATATCGCATGGTTCTCAGGGCTCTGGATGATATTAGTGTTAAGTGTATACATCTTTGATATTTTTCAAAACCCACACTGTTGGTAATTAAAGGTTTCTTTTTATCTCGGAGGTGCTAATGTCGATTCAACATTGTAGTTAGTGATTTGGAGGTTTTAACTACTGTGTACAATTGTTAAAGCTCGGACCGTTATCTAGAGCCAAAATATCGGAGACCTTTTGCATTTGAAACCTGGTAAAAATCTATTCTTTGCTTAACCCCAGCTTGAACACACTGTTTGGGACATACGCAAAAGTATTCATTTGCTATTAAACTATATTAAACTATCAAAATTTAACAAATGGAAAATTATATTAAATCTATCTAAAGGTATTAATATTTGACCCTTATAAACGTTGGAAGAAAGTCTGAATTTTAGTCAATTGTGTTTAATCAATTGGCCTAGGCTAAGGTAAACGAGTGTACATGTAAGAAAGATAAAGTCAAAACGAGAGTAAAAGTTTGCTGTAGTAATGATACCTTTTAATCTGCTGAAGACAAATTGTATAAAACAGAGAATCATTGCATTTGATGCAGGGTAGAGAGGTTTGTGAAATATACATTTCAAATGCGTAAAGTGTACATGTACACCTAAAACGCTTGTTCAGCGAATTTCGTTACATACTTGTCAACTGATGTCTGAGTTGAAAGATGATGCAAAACAATACGACATATAGCGCTGTTGTTTGAGTCGCTTTACGTTTAATAACATATATGCATAGACATAAAGTAAGTTCTTAAATTATTCGAAACGATTACATAATGCAAAGGCTTCCTTGACATTGAGTACTGTACAGAACTCGTGTTAACAGTGAAGCAATAAATTTAAGTTCTCCAAACATGGATTCTCAAATATGAACTACCTTTAGTAAAATACACATGGTCGACTATAAGGATACACTTATTACCCAGAAAGAATGTTTTGATTTGATTAAATTCGACATGATCAATGTTGACAATTATTGATTTTGTTTTTTTATGTGTACAGATCCATCGCGCTCTCGTGCGAGGTTTATGTTTCAATCAAACAATACCATACCTGAGATAATGAGTGATAGGAATACCCATGGTAAAATGTATCAACCTCCTTAGGAGCATTATTTAAAACGAAGTAATACGATATGTGTTATAAAACGAGGCGATTATAATATGTAAACTTGTAAACACTAGAAACAATAACAATTGCGAAAAAAATGCAAAGTCAGACGGCACACTGTCGTGTTGTAATTTAGAGGATCCAAAAGGCTACAATTAAAGCATTTGGCGGAATCCAATCCCGCAAATCGATAAAACATCAAATAAGCTGTATCATTATCTTCAAACATAACATTTGATTTCGATCGTTATGTGTGAAAAAACAGGATATAATATATTCCTCATACAGTTTCATACTTATTCAAACTGATTGAAAAACTACTGTTTACGACAAGTCCCCTTTTTCTTTTTATTTCATACGGGTGTACATGCATTGTTGTATCTACTGCCATCCTATAACATTAATAGTTTAAACGGGGTATTGGTAATAATCAAGGCCTCTTTAACATCTATGTTTATCGATACTGTACCTGATAAGCATTTAAGATCAACATAGGACAAAACTTTTCCTGGGAAATCATTTCACCATTTTCGATAAAACCCAATTTGACAGTATAAGACGTTATATTTCGGCAGGAGCTATTTACAGAGGAGAAATGGGTTGTGGAAAACTAGCTCTCCTTTCTTTCTGCTGGTATTTTAACCCTTTCCCAAACAATAACGACATTTGACCACTTTGTTGTAGACGACTTTAGAAAACCTTGTGGGAAAAGGAAATATTGCTCGTGACGAGCAATTTTTCCTTTTTCCACAAGGTTTTCTGCTCTATCTGAAGAATCTTTTTCAATTTCATCTCGTTTTGAAATGTCGTCTGCAAACTCTTTCAATTTGGGACAGTCGAACATTTGATGTTTGGGAAAGTGTTAAGAAACGTCATATGTATTTGTTAGGAATCGCCGTTTATTGATGCTTACAGTTTTGATAAATGTCATACATTCCAAAATACGTTATTCTATGCATTTATCCAAACGGTCTCTTTAATGAAGGTAGGCAGAACTCGCATAACCCATTACCAACGAAAAACGTCATTTGACCGGTTTGTTGCAGACGTAGGAGGTATTGGGTTGAATAAATTTGATTCCCAAACATAGGGTAAGACACGAATTGCACACTCATCAATTGTCCGTTTTTATAATCTTAGCCCTGTAATTACAGAAGCTCTTAGGTAGAGAACCCCTAGCCCTTTTGTGTTAGAGGTCGTTGGTTCGAAAAATAAGTTATTTTATTATTCATCATGTCAACCTAATAGCAGCATCAACCAAGAAGTGGAATGTCTCCGAGTGTAAGAGGGGTCTTGGATTTGATGTAAAGATTCACATAATTACAAAAATGTCCTGACTAGAACAGTATTATTCAAATTCATAATATTACACATTGTGTAAACCCTTCACCATTTACTATAGAGATAGAGTGACCCCTTCGCAGGTGCTTGAGGTCGTTGGTTCAATAGGGAAAATCAACCCAAAATTAGGTCCAGACAAGAACAGTATTCTTCGGGATTATTTTATTACTCATTGTTTAAATCCTTCGCCATTTACTATAGAGATAGAGTGACCCCTTCGCAGGTGTTTGAGGTCGTTGGTTCAATAGAGAAGATCAACCCAAAATTAGGTCCAGAAAAGAACAGTATTCTTCAGATTTATTGTCTTACTCATTGTGGAAACCCTTCACCATTTACTCGGAGATAAAGTGAACCATTCGCAGGTGTTTGAGGTCGTTGGTTCAATAGAGAAGATCAGCCCAAAATTAGGTCCAGACAAGAACAGTATTTTTCAGATTTATTGTCTTACTCATTGTGTAAACCCTTCACCATTTACTATAGAGATAGAGTGACCGTCCTTGTGGGTGTAAGAGGTTTCAGGTTCGGTAGATAAGATCCACACAATCATAGGTTCAAACAAGAACATGATTGCTTATAAGTATTGTTCTTATTCCCCGTCTATAGCCTATCACCGCATGAACCAGAGGTAGAGCGTAGAATGTACCTCTGAAAATGAAAGTTAACATGAACTGTTTAATTGTGTTTGAAGACATACATGCTTTTATGTTTGTTCTGATAGAATATAGTGTCACATACTTTCAACTTTACAACACTTATATCACTGCTGTCAGTTTGCATCCCGTTGCTTCTGGCAAATAAATTAGTTTCGATCTTTGAATGCTATTAATAACTATGCCACTTATATAAGACAAAGTTCCTAATATTCGTTTTACATCGCCAACACTGCAAGTATCGGTTAAAGACACTCTTTATTCCCCAAAAACATAACCATTTGCAACAATAGTTTGTTTTAGATTACAGAATTCTTTTTTTAAAAACTGCCAATAGCAGACAAATAAGCGTAACATACGCTCAAAGGGGACGACTTTCCCCTCTACCGTTTAAATACCTGTTTTATCTACTCCCGTCTGTTATTGAAACATGTACACTTGTATTCAATGACAATCTCGGAGTGGAGTAGATCTTTATGAAACGGGACACTCCTAAACCTGCATCGTGCTTGGTGAAGGTTCTCAGTTTATTGTGTCAGCGTGCAAACTTGAACGAAGTTGGTTATCGGTTTTCTATAGTAACATTCGGTAGAAATTACGATTAGACAGACAGGTCCCACCCTCAGCAGAGGTTTAATTTCTGACCTGATCAACAGATAAACTGGATAGTGAGTGAGTGGGTGAAAGTTTCATGAGATAGATCACACTGTAGATTTAAAGTGTTGTACACATTTTGTCAAAAATCACGTCAGTGGTTATCCCGTACTATCCATGAGCCTTAATCTTGATAAGGAAAGATAGTCAGTGTGGCAAACATGTTAGATCACAGGCCAGTCGCCAATTTACTTGGCGGCTAGCCTGGTTCCAACCTGTTTGCATACACATGATGTCGGCACCAGCTCTATAAGGGTAACAGATTCTACATTCTAGCAGAAATAACATTGAAATGCTTTAAAATGAATTAAAAGGATATACTACTATATTTACATCGAAAAGGGTATGTCTAATTTATTGTGGGGATACCTTTCAAACGACCCGAAATGAGATCTCATGATATTCAGGGCTCTGGTTAAGATTGATTTGAAGTGTTCTCATCTTCAATATTTTCCACAAAGCCACACTGTTGGTACCTTAAGGGCTGTTTTATCTCGGTGGTGCGAATGGCGAATCAACATTGTAGTTGGTGAATTGTTGGTTTTGAATTACTGTGTACATATTGTAAGGGCGAACCGTTATCTAGAGCCAAAAGATAGGAGATATCTTGCATTTGAAACCTGGTATTTATAAATCAACCCTTTGCTTAACACAAGCTTGAACGCGCTATTTAAGACAAACGCACGCAAACGTATTCCTTTGGTAAACTATTCAAACTAAACTAATGGTAAATCATCTGAAAAACTATTAGAATGTATGAATGTATGACCAGTATAAACATTGCAAGAAAGTATGATTTTAAGTCAAAATGTTAAATATATTTGTTTAGACTAAGGTTAATAAGCGTACGTGAAATAAAAATGGTGTCAAAACGGCAGTAAAGGTTTGTTTACAAATGTAGCAAGGTGGTTACGATCACTATTTAAGCTAGGTACCTGTACACATCAGACAGACAATTAATTGCTTTTAAGACGCGTGGACATGTTATGATTCATACTTAGTGTTATATAACTGGAGGTGGGAAGAGGCACTAACTGTAAGTATCTAATAAAATAATATCATTTAACATGAAACGAAAACGTTTAGCTTAAACAAAGTTTAATTCGTATAGGCTCAAATAATGGTAAAATGTATAGTAAACATGTATTTTGGTTATATTTATGTAAAAACCTAGATAATTGGCGAGTTATTTGACTTTGCTCCATGTTAAACACGTATAATTGTATATTGGGCAATGTGTTCACACCTGGTCGAATTATTAACGTCCATAAGGTTTATATATTCCAGTAATGATCTACCATCATGGAAGTTTCCGGACGAAGGAAGAAGAAGCACAGTGGTGACAACACTACAGGCATTCTATGTGACCCATGTGAAAGGGTGAATGAAGAGGAAAACGCCGCATTCTACTGTCCAGAGTGTAATGAGTTTCTCTGCCACGCTGACGCGAAGGCACACAGAAAAGCGGCTATGTCTATGGCTCACACGTTAATGGATCGAAACAACATGCCAGCACAAAAATTAGGATCTTATGAAGACAATATATGCCCGATTCATGGTGGAAAGATCCTGGAATATTATTGCAACTCTCACACGACAAGTTGTTGTTCCGTATGTGCCACTAAAGAACATAAACATTGCGATGTTGTGTATATCGACGATATCGCAAAGGGATATGAACACAGCAGTGAGTACAAGTCTTTGGTGAAAGACATGACCGATCTTACGCAGCGTCTGCATAGTGTTAAGCAACAATCAGTGGACAACGAAAGCAATGCACAACGCAATCACTCCGAGATTGTTTCTGAAATTCGTAAATTTAGGGTAGAAATTAACAGTATCCTAGATTCACTCGAAAATGCCTCCTTGAGAGAAGTAAAGGGGGCATTACATCTGAATAGCGACGCAACTGAGCCAACAATGAGGAACTGTGATACTCTCATGGCCAAATTACAAGACATGACGTCGTCCATGGAGAACCTTAAAAAATACAAGCAAGAACGACAGTTGGTGATGCAATCAAAGAAAGCTAGGACACAAGTCAATGACATTGAAGACAAACTTTCAAAATTATCAGACGACAATAAAAGGAGCGATTACATTTTTTTTCCGGATGATACGATACCCCAGCTCCTCCGATCTTTGAAAAGTCTTGGACGAATAGGAATAAAGGAAAGAAGCACAAAACCCAAAGTAAACGACAAGAGAGCAAACGAGGTATTTAGTGCAGATGTATCGGTACCGGTCCTTAAGCAGCCCGTTCCAGCGAGCCATGTCAGTGATATCAACATCCAACATTCGAGAGACAAAACGTCAGGCTGCTGGATTACAGGAGGGGTCGTTTTAGGACAGAACAAAATAGCTCTGACTGATTATGTGAACGCCAGCGTGAAGGTTGTTGACCTCATCAATAACACCGTTACATCCTGTATAAGACTACCATCACAACCAAGGGATATAACACGTGTAGAACAGGATCAGGTTGTAGTGAGTTGTGACTGGGGTAAACTGGTGTTTCTGAAAGTCGGTAACAAGTTGTCTATCGTTAACCAACTGGATATCGGTGGTATTTTCTGGGGTATTGCATATACAAACAACACTTTACTTGTTGGGTTTGACTCTCCGGATTCATGTGTAAAAGTAATGAACTTGAAGGGAAACACATTGAAAACATTTAAAACCGACGCCGCCGGAAATAACCTCTTTAGGTACCCGAGGCATATTGCTCTCAGCGAGGACCAGAACACGATATTCGTGTCGGATGCGGGCAATAATCGTGTCACAAGTCTACGTATGGATGGTACAGTACGAGGCGTATATACCGATGACAACCTGAGAACTCCACGTGGTCTGGCTGTAGATAGAAATGACAATGTGTACGTTGCTGGGTGCTCGTCTCACAACATTCACCAACTCTCTAGAGAGTGCAAACCCATTCGGGTACTACTGGATAATACGCACGGGATTGTTAACCCGTGGATGATGACATATTGTAGAGCAGAGCACAAACTTTATATCGGTTATTATAATGGATCAACGGTTATATCTGTCTTCCAGTTAAACTAAACTAAAGCAGGCTGACTCTAGTTAATAAATGTTGAGATGTCCATTTGGTCTTGCTGTAGATAGAAATGATAATGTGTATGTTGCTGGGAACGCGTCTCACAACATTCACCAACTCTCTAGAGAGTGCAAACCCATTCGGGTACTACTGGATTATACGCACGGGATTGAATACCCGTGGATGATGACATATTGTAAAGCAGAGCACAAACTTTATGTCGGTTATCATTGTGGATCAGAGACAAACTATATATCTTTTTTCCAGTTGCATTAACGAGGAAAGACATACAGACAAAACACCCAATGTACTCAGCTGCTTCTTGTACTTTTTTTAAACTTTTTATACGCAATGTTCCTCCTGCGTATAAATCAATAATGGCGATGTAAAAAAAGAAAGATTATCGTCATCTCGACAATAAACCACACATGTTTGAAAGCAGCAGAAAACAAACATACAATCGGTCTGTTTAATCAACATATCCTTACCACAAGGATGTTATTACAGACTTCAGATTCAAGACCTAATATTGACCGTCTCGTATGCCACTTTAACCAAAATGTTTAACGCTGTTTCAACGATTTTCCAAAATCATTCGCCAGCCATAAACTTGGGCTCTGATGTTTCTATTCAATGAACGCATCGAAGAAATCGCCGGTTGCTCATGTGTTAGCAGTTAACGTTGCGAGTATTTCTTTAATTCAAGCCTAATTCATCGCTAAGGTAAATGCATTGTAAATATGATGAAGAATAAGACTTGAGATGGTTAACAACACTGTAGCGGGAATGCCAACAAAGATTATAAGACTTCTACTATCATATTGTGTTATATTGAGGCTTTGCTGTCTTTTTTACACTTTGTCATCAACTTTTCCTTGTAAAGGGTCGCTTAACCCTAGAATGCTCGGTAGTTTTCTAAAAATAGATGTTTTCGTCGTTCCTAAACTTGATAAATTTTGGTGAGGAATGAGACTAAGGGTAGGAAACTGGTTATTTCATAGGCCAGCCATCATGTTTCTGATGTTCGTGAGTTGGTTTCTTCCTATATTTTTTAAGTTCGAGATTCATTAATCGAATGAGGACGTCAAACTAGTGTGCCACATATCCGATAAGTTTGCAAAATGTCAGATACTACAAGCTCGGAAAGGGTCTTTTGTCATATCAATTTAATTTTTGAAAACATTTAGTTTAGCTTTTTTTTTTTTATTCTATTTCTTTATGCTTTTATCTTTGAATAAATGTATATCACAGTTGTAGTCAGTCCTCTTTTTTGCCATGCGTTAAGCTCTCACAATATAAGGTGGATTTGCCCGAAACAGACATCCCGGTTCCGGAATTGATCGACACTTTCCGGAGATTCCCGAGTGCAGGTTTACTGCAGTCTGTATTTGTCGTTTACTTTATCGTGCATTCCGTATGCTTGTTGATGCCTATCCGTGGCATATTCAGACGTTGCTTGTGCTATGGAACTGATGACATGCTTTATACATCCTCGATAACGGATCTCGGAAATGTGGATACTAAGTCCTTACTTGTCCGGTGGTAAAAGTGGTAAAGATGCTAAGCTTGTATGGTTTCTTAACCATCTTGTCCAACATGTGTCCTTGGAGTTTCGTTTTGCAAGACGCTTCAGAGCTCTAACATAGTACTGTATACAGGGGTGAAGTGGTAGACCGTCGGTCCTTTGAACCGAGGGTCGCGGAATCGAATCCCTGTAAGGCGAGGTAAAAAAATTGCATGGACCAACCAACGAGTTGGCGCGAGTACTTGTTTAGTATCCAGGAACCAGTCATCACGAGTGAATTTCAAGAAATTCTTTTTCACTGGGTCCCTTCTTTTGCAAACAGTATTCTATCTGCTAAGCCAAAAAGAGGAACCACGGGCGGAGATAACATGCGAGTGCACAGAGCTTACATTTAGATCTAAATTGCATGAATTTTGTGCAAAACTTAACAATATGCCTAGTATCATGATATGGTTGTAACTACAAGAACATTAGCGTTACGATATTAAACCTTAACAACATCCATTAATAGAACACAAAGTACAAGCAAAATGGAATTGGCAATATCATTGAATGTTTGTTTAGAAGAACACATAGCGTACATTTAGAAGTGCAAAGGTTTGAAGGATAAACCTGTCCTAAAACAAGCATGCTGCATCTTAATGAATGAGAAAGTGTTCTAACCGAGTTCATCAAAACCCCTACTTGTGTAGAGTTTCTAGTTTCTAATAGCACTGCCGACAATCATTATCATTCCATGTACATATGAATTTTCCAGCCCCCTACATGTATGCTGACAGAAAATACTGACAAGCGTAAAGCACATACCTTGATTAACATGTGAAGTCACAGATCCTCTGGTGCGGTTTGTGACTTTACTGAGACGTTACTCTTCACTTTACTTGTAGTTTGTATTGAACGTTTTAAGATATTGTTTTTAAAGGTTCTCAAATGGTTCGTTTTAAACTGATATGTATGTGAGAATTCACAAAAGCATTAATCTTTAATTGTATAACAGACATCATGATAACAAAGATAATTCCTTGCTAACCAGAAATACCTATTTACGATTACAAAAGGTAACTTTGGGGAAGGCCAAATGATTAATATAGGTTGATTGCATAATCCTATCTGAGATGCTGGTCGAAGAAAGCCACTAATATTCAGTAAATTATTCATATGGGTTTTATATCGCGTCAACATTATTTTAGTTATTTTGCAATATCCGACTCTTAATGATGACGGAAGACCCAATACTAAACTGACCAAAAGGGCTAATCAAGCTTGGTAGAACCATTGGCATTCGGTAAGTCGGTCGGGAGACTACCCCTCATGGAAACTTTATATCCCTCACCGGGATTTGAACCTACGCAGAGAGGGGCCGTGTTATTTAAAGTTCTATTCTTTTACCTTAAGGCCAAAAAAGCCTTTACAGACACTAAGCTTTTGGAAGAGTGGACACTACTATGAAAGAAATTTCCAAGATCATAAATAGATTGACCGATCGCCATAAAACAACGGAAATTTTGGCAAAAATGGGAAACTTTGTGGGAGTTAACCCTTTACGGTATATAGCGCCGTTCGCCGTCTTATCGATTACCGTATAAAACCCTTTTCGCCGTTATACCTATTACCGTATAAAACCTATTTTGACGGTCTATCGATTACCGCATAGAACGCTTTTTGACAGCTGAAAAAATGATTCCACTTTAGCTCTTAATAACACATCTTTGCACACACGTCATTTTCTCCAAAGTTTATTTTCCTCTTAAATAAATATGTCTTCTTTCATTTCCGATGATAAAATTATAGGGTCAAATTTTAAACTTTTGCTCTAGAGAGAATCTTTTGATAATGGTCTCACGACACGCTTATGGAAATAACGCTATCAAATTGAGATGAAGGGAATCCAAATTACCAATCCAATTAATGAGAAGTCTTCCGGTCATAAAAGATCAAAACACTGCCGATTTGTAAAGACTCGATAAGGATTTCATGCAATTCTTTAGTAACTTAACACATTTCTAAAAATACTATCCAATTAAAACGAGAGCATACGGCACGCGACCTGTAAAGAATGTTTATGACACGGAGCTATTGTTCAAAGTTTAAAGGCGATTGAAAATCGAGCCGTCAAATAATTGCCGTTATAAAGACGGCCTTTTTAAAATATTTAGCCAATTTGGTGTTTCCGATCGCAAGTCAGACATCAATGTAGATTCAGAGCAGTAATTTGATCGGGTTTTTTTAAAGCCTGAAGATGATGAAATGTTAATAAATATTAACAATTCACGGACAAGCAAATTAGATCATTCCTCCGACTTTGACTATAACTACGAGCTTTTGGTAAATTCATCACCCATGGACACGTATTTTACGGAAATATTAGCATGTTTCGTTGCCAAAATGAGTTGATTTTTACTGTCTTACATTCATTATAAGGACCAGGTTTAACTTCTTTACAAAGCAATATTGTGTTGAAAAACATTCTTTTCTTCATTTTGGAAACGGTTTGAACGGGAATTGAAGTAAAACGATTCAGCTTTGCTGAGAAATATGCAAAGACAAAGAATGTATCTCGAGTCATGAATGGTATTTTTCGGCAACAAAATTCCCTGCAATTGATGACAAAACAGAAAAACAAATTAGGGATCTCTCAGGAAGAACACATAAGTCATATTATTACTTTTGATTTTGGATAATTCACACCGTAACATACATTTTCATTGTTTGTGTTAATTTTCTACAACTTAATCCTGATATGAATGTATCACTTAATAAAGAAAAAAACATCAACTTAAAGGAAATTTTGTTCTCGTCGTCTTTTATTCTATGAGAAAATCTATTAGATGAATGTAAAATGCATTAACTTGGGTTTGATTAACAGTACCCCAATCAATAACAATTATCGGAGATAATCCTGTGCAAATAAGTACCCAGGGTGACTAATTATGTATGCGTTAATGGTCTTCGATAATCGGATAGTTTATACCTATAGTGTCACTGATAAGCCTTATCTCTATACCTTAAAGGGTTAACCCCTTCGCTTTACATAAGTCAGTGAAATGTACTGTGTAGTGAGTCAGTCATCAAAGGAAAATGAAAATCACATATCCCATGTCGAAATCGTATAAGTCTTAAATTGTTAAAGTTGATTGTTGATCATTAACTACACATCGACTTTGAGTAGAGTAAAAACATGATTTATTAATGAAAATATGTTAACCCCGATTTTGGGCTTTTAATTCCTTTGTCCGAAACAAATCCTTTTATGTAATCGTCTGATGTTTGTACTTCAAAACCCGCGCACAAGACTCGTGAATTGTATTAGTTTGAAGCAAGCGCCTTTCAAAATTATCCGATATATATGTACCGATATGTTAATTTTCTCCTATCTGTCTTTTCACAGGTATCCTGCTAAAGAAATTATTTACCATGCATTTTATGATGAATTGTCTGTCAGTTAACGTTACATTTGGGACGATCGAAGGTGTATGAATGAACAAAGGACATAATGAAACACGCAGTGATTTCAGAAACATTGTTTGTAGATCATTGAAACATCCAGACATTTAATATCAGAAAAATCCAATACAGTTTTATCAGTAAATTGTAGATAAATGGTCCATATAGGTGTATAAATATAGATAAAGGTATTTATACTCTGGTTCCCCTCTTGCTTCAATGAATCAGTACAAATGTAATGCATTAAGGTAGAATACCCATAAACCTCCATTTTGAAAGTTATTCTTTGGTCAAAAAGCTTCCGTCATTCTTGGCATACATCGATCGGGGTCGGAACTATTCGATGTAAAGTGAATAGTTTCGACTAAAACCGTTGTATACCGAGAACGACCGTAGTGATCAGACGAAAAGATGTGTTTCAAAGTGTATTATGGGTATTCTACCGTAAGGTGAGGGTAATCCAGACTCAATGGTTTTCTTAAATAGCAGTGTCTGGTCGCTATATAACAGGCTGAATTTTCTGTGGTTTAAGGCAGACCCTTACTGTCAAGTCTTCGTCGTACTAAAATAAGGCTTAACTCTTTACCAAACACCAAATTTCCGAATCTCCCAAATGAAAGAGTTTGCAGACGACATTTCAAAATGTAATGAAATTGAAAAATGATCTTCAGGTAAGGCAATGTCTCCTTTTCCCACAATGTTTTCCAGGGTCGTCTGCAACAAACTTATCAAATGTCGTTATCTTTTGGTAATGGGGTTTTACGAGTTCTATCTACCGTAATTAAAGGGACTGTTTAGATGTGTGCGTAAATTAACGTTCAGAATCAGCATGCGCTAATTTTGGAGTCAGGTTTGCTGAACGTCTTTCTTTTAACAGAAAAGGCTATCAATCGTTTAACCGTTTAGGGGAATTTATGACATTTAAAAATTGTAAGCAACAATAAAAGGCGATTTCTAACAAATAAATATGACGTTTCTGATAGTAGCGTCGGAGAGAAAGGAGAAAACGCTTCTTACAACCCATTCCTCTTCTTTGAACAGTTCCTTCCGAAGTATGTTACTGTTATGTTGTCACATTGGGTTTAGTCGGTGTGAAATGATTTCTCAGGAAAAGTTCTGTCCTGTACTGATCTTAAATCCTTATCCAGTATGGTATTCTTAAACAAAGATGTTAATGAGGCTTTAATTGTTACCACTACGTCGTTAAAACTATCAAGGTTACATGGTTGGCAGAAGACAAAATAACGCAAGTACACCCGTATGAAATAAAAAGGAAACTTTACGGAAAAGGGGACTTGTCGTAAACAGTAGTTTTTTCAATCAGTTTGATTAAGTATTAACTTTATGAGGTATATAATTTAACCTGTGTTTTCACACATTACGATCGAAATCAAATGTTATGTTTGAAGATAATGAATCGTACGCTTCTTTGACGTTTTCTCGATTTACGAGATCGGCTTTCGTCGAATGCTTTAATCGCAGCCATTCGGACCATCTAAATAACGATTAACGACAGTGTGTCGTCTTATTTTTTTATTCATTGGGAGTTTTTTCTCTTGCAACCGTAAATGTTTCTAGTGTTTACGAGTTTACATGCCTATTCAAAACGCCTCTTTTTATAACACATATCGTATTTTTGCGATTTAAACAATGTTCCTGAATAAAGTGCTGAAAGGTTGTGCTTTATATTGAACCAACGTGACACCAATTTTGACCCGTAGCATGCAGCAGTATAGTCTTGATGAAAGTCAACGAAGAAACAAAGGTGTCAGTCCAACTCGTTGCTGTTTATATCCTTTGTTTAATTTGTCAATTCTCTTTTCATTTAGACGCCAATACTGTCCCTTTACATGTGTCGCGATTTTTCTATATCGATATCATAGAACACAGTTACGATAGCACTTTCTCTAACAAATCGTACCGTATTTGATATCTTATGTCACAGTTGTGTGAAACCATCTATTTAACATTTTGTCAGTTATTTGTGCCTGTTGCATACAATTTTTGGAACATAGGTAGAAATGCTATATATCTCATTTTTGCCACATTATGGACAAGTAAACTTCTTCAGGACATATTTCCAGAGGTTTATATTGTTTTCAGTAATTGTTTCATCAGTCACTCCAACTTTTTGACTATCTGAATAGCACAAATTTGAAGACATAGATATAAGTTAAATGAAATTAAGTTTACAAAGAGTAATAGATATTTCATAAGTATATATTTATCCGCTGATGCCATGTATATGAATAACCTCAAGCTGTTTCATTTTGTTTGTTCTTTTTCTGCATTCATAGATTTAGAGAGCACTTCTAAAAAGGCAAATGCTGACCAAGAGATCATATTGGAATTATTGGAAATACTCATTCAACAAGACACATCATTAGATATTGCCTTTTCTACCGTTTCATTGTTTGTATTTTCAGCAATTACGGATTTTGAGAGCCATTCTGAAACAGAAAATGCTGAACGAATGATCATAATGGAGTTATTAGAAGTATACATGCAAGAAGATCCATCATTAGATGTTGCCATTTCTTTTAAACTTTACATGATAGCGACCAAGGAACACATTCTAGACGGACTGTCGGAAGAAAAAAAAATTTGGACGAGGTCTTTCCCCTGTAATTGGTGTCCAATTGTATTCAGAAGACGAGGCAGGAGGCAAACTTTAAATCAGTTGTCAAAGCGGTTGCTTCCACCACAAAAGTCGACCATTAGAGAAGACAAGCATTAAAGCAGAAATTTGGACAACACCTTACAACAGTATGAACGTCGGCCAATGGAGAACACAGATCGTATGATATCAAGTCATTGAAGCAGTTACCCATAATACGATTGATCGAATGAGGAGCATAAATGTGTTTGAACTATTCTCAGACAAAACGTGCCATTTTTATCAGTCACTGTGTAACAATTATCGTCACAGGACTGCTAGGAATGGGATGCCAAACTGAAACTGTCAACAACAAACACATCGTGGAAGGGAGATAACTCATAAAAACAGACATCGAGGAATTCAACATTTACCTCCCCTGTTACTTTTGAAAGGACGATAACTAAAAAAGACGGATATTGGTGGAATCAGATGAACATTTGTAACTTAACTTATTTGTTTTACATCGATTGTGAAGAGAACTTGATGTTTGTTTAAATCATTCTCGACGACTGCTTTATTGATACTAAACCAGTACTAGCAGCGATTAGTGGGTTTGTCCTGTCAATCACCGTGTCTGACGGGGATCGAACCTGGGACTCTCGGTACAAGAAGCCGACATTCTTCCACTGCACCAACTGCCGCCAGATATATTCCATGGTAATGTATTTCAACGAGAAAAATCGACCATCAAGAATCGTGTCTTATTGAAGATTAATTACGTAATATAGAACTTCACAAAACAGACCCCTCTTTCCCCCTCCAAGATAACCCCAAACAAATTTCAATGAATCTGACGGAGATGAGCACCCTGGCAAGGTAAGTTATGTCCCGTTTGAATCGAACATAGAATCGAATGTTGTGTATCATTAGAATCAAAATACATTTCATCTGCTGTAGACACAAAACGGCACAAAACAGAGAATCATTGCATTCGATGCAGGGTAAACAGGTTTGTGCCATGTACTTTTCAAATGCGTTAAGTGTACATGTACATCTAAAACTGTTGTTCAGCAAATTTCGTTACTTACTTTTCAACTGATTTCAAAGTTGAAATATGATACAAAACAATACGACATATGGCGCTGTTGTATAAGTCGCTTTAGGTTTGTTAACATGTGTGCATAGTCATAAGTAAGTCCTTAAATCATTCGAAACGATTGCATAATGCCAAGTCTTTCTTGACATTGAGTATTGTTACGTTCAACAGAACTCGTCGGATTAACAGTGAAGCAATACATTAAGTCCTGCAAACATGAATTATCAAATATGAACTATGTTTAGTGAATTACACATGCTTAAGAATAAGGATACACTTATTACCCAGAAAGAATATTTTGATTTAATTGAATTCGAGTTAATAAATGATGACAATTATTCATCTTGTTTCTTTTTATGTGCGTAGGTCCATCCCGCTGTCGTGCCATGTTAATGTTTCAATCAAACAATACCATACCTGAGATAATGGGTGATTGGGATACCCATGGTAAAATGAATCAACCTACCGTTACATTTAACTTATTTCACCTTTTCATGAGCATTGTTTAAAACGAAGTAATACGATATGTGTTATAGAACGAGGCGATTGTAATAGGTATGTACACTTGTAAACACTAGAAATAATCACGATATCAAAATAAAAACAAAATCAGACGGCACTTTGTCGTAAATCGCGCAAATCGGCAAAACGTCAAAGAACCTGTGCAATTATCTTAAAAATAGCCTTTGATTTCGATCGTTATGTGTAAAAACACAGGTTAAGATTATATGTCTCATACAGTTTAATACTTGTTCAAACTAATTGAAAAACTATCGGTAACGACAATATCCCATTTCCGTAAAGTTTCCTTTTTTTTTCAAACGAGTGTACTTGCGTTGTTGTTTCTACCGCATAACAGTAATAGTTAAAACGACGTAGTGGTAACAATCAAAGCCTCCTTTTCATCTATGTTTATCAATACCATACCGGATAAGCATTTAAGATCAACACAGGACAGAACTTTTCCTGGGAAACCATTTTACCATTTTCGATAAAACCCAATGTTACAGTATAACACGTTGTATTTTGACAGGAGCTGTTTAGAGAGGAGGAGGAATGTGTTGTGAATAGCTGCCTCTCCTTTCTTTCCGCTGGTATTTTTAGAAACGTCGTATTTACTTGTTAAGAATCGCCATTTATTGATGCTTACAATTTTGATAAATGTCACAAATTGCAAGATACGCTTAAGCGATTAATAGGCTTTTCTGATAACAGAAGGGCGGATGCTAAATCTGAATCCAAGATCAGCGCATGCCGATCCTGTACGTAAATTAATGCATTTATCCAAACGGTCCGTTTAATGAATGAAGGCAAAACACGTTCAACCCATTACCAACCAATAACGTCATTTGACGGCTTTATTGCAGACGTAGGAGGTATTGGGCTGATTCCCAACCATAGGGTAAGACACGAATTACACACTCATTAATTGTTCGTTTTATCATCTTAGCCCTGCAATTACAGATGCCCTTAGGTAAATAGCCCCTACCCCTTTTCGTGTAAGAGGTCGTTTGTTCGAAGAATAAAAGATTTTCTTACTCATCATGTCAACATAATAGCCGCATCAACCAAGAAGAAGAATGTCCTAAGTGAAAGAGGGGTGTAAAAGGGGTCAGTCACCCAACCAAATGTATCGACAAGGTCAGGAATCTTAATCATTTTGTAAACCCTTCACCATTTACTTGGAGATAGAGTGAACCATTCGCATGTGTTTGAGGTCGTTGGTTCAATGGCGAAAATCAACCCAAAATTAGGTCCAGAAAAGAACAGTATTCCTCAGATTTATTGTTTTACTCATTGTGTAAACCCTTCACCATTTACTCGGAGATAAAGTGAACCATTCGCAGGTGTTTGAGGTCGTTGGTTCAATAGAGAAGATTAACACATTTATATGTACAACCAGGAACAGGATTGCTTGAATTATTGCTTATATTTATTGTTTTTACTCGACGTCTTAAGCCACTCACCGCATGAACCAGAGGTAGAGCGTGCCCGAATGTATGAGGTCCAGCGTTCGAAATAGAGAGTCACCCAAACATAGGATCAGACGAGAACACTATTTCTCCTATCATTTTACTTGTTCATCATATAAGCAAAACAATCGCAGTAACATAACCTTACATGTTTGAGGTCGTGGGTTCGATACCCTGAAACCTAAATCTGTTTAATAGTGTGTGGTCATTGAAACCGTCTTTTTGAGTGTATAATTTGCATTTGCTGTTCCATTATTCTTTATTCCATTTGAATACAAAAAACACATTTCCGATCTTTCCTTACCGAATGTGCATCTGTCAGAGGTGTCGTGAATAGGATAAAAAAATGACATTCGTCGTAAGTTGATGCTGATCCGAATGTACCTCAGTTAACGTAAACTGTTTGGTAGAGCTGGAAGACATACATGCTTTTATGTTTGCTTTAATAGAATAAAGTGGCACATATTTTCACCTTTACCCCACTTATATCACTGCTGTCAGTATGCATCTCGTTGCTTCTGGCAGGTCAATCTCTACCAGAGTAAATTGGTTCCCGCTATGCTCCCACATTTATCTCTGTGACGGGCTCAGAAAATAGTCCCACTTTTCCGGCATGGTCACGTGGCCGAAACTGACGTGTAGTAGTATATTGCATCTAGCGGCTTGCAAAAAGCGTGCTCCAAAACTAACACTCAGATCAATTAAGAAGTTAGACAGAAGTCTCTTTAGTCGTATCACAATATAAAGATAGATAAGAAAGGACATTTAAAATAGAATAAAGACATTTATTAACACACAAAGCAGTTTTCATTTGAAGCGTAACAGCTTATTCTGTCATTGAGTAGAATTGAGGCGACGCTCCATACGACTCGAAACCCGCCCCCTCGATCAAAACAAAGTGAATGACAGCTAGAATATACATTCTCCAAGACAAATCAAACCCCTCGTAGTTTAACAAATGAGTCGTCAGTCAGAATGAAACGTTCTCAAGAAAATCCAATGAATCAAGATTATAGGCGACTTTCTCAACAACAAATTGCAACATTCCTCTTTATTTCGAGTTTAAATCTTCCTTCAGTCAGTTCAGACCTTGACAAAACTATTAAGTGGACATAGATCATACTGCCTCAATAGACTTGTTTGAAAGGACTATCTCACATGTTGTGATTTAAACAATTTAAAATAAGAAGTTTTCTTTCAATAAAATGAAAATATAAATTTCTAAAGTAACAGAAGACTAGATTATTGACAGCTTTCCAATACCTTTAAGATTAACTGTTTAGAAAAGTTTATATAAAGAAAATTTACAGTGTATATTGTTGATAATGCAAACCTTTTAACCCTTTCCCAAACAACAAATTTTTGACTGTTTCAAATTGAAAGAGTTTGCAGACGACATTTCAAAATGTGATAAAATTGAAAAATATTCTTCAGAAAGAGCAGAAAACCTTGTGGGAAAAGGAAAAATTGCTTGTTAGGAGCAATTTCTCCTTTACCCACAATGTTTTCTACAGTCGTCTGCAATAAAGTGGTCAAATGTCGTTATTGTTTGGGAAAGGATTAACCCTTTACCAAACCCTAAATTTTAAACTGTCCCAAATTAAAAGAGTTTGCAGGTGACATTTCAACATGTGATGATATTAAAAATAATCTTCTGATAAGGCAGAAAACATTGCTTGAAAAGCGCTTTTCCCACAATGTTTTCAGAGTAGCCTGCAACGAAATGGTTAAATGTCTTTTAGGTTTAGATTGTTGTTTAGAGAAACACCAGTTAAAATGGTTTGTGATATCTGCAAAATAAATGATTTTTATCTTTTCTAAATAATTATGCTTGGGGTTAGAAAGCTGTCAATAATCTAGTCTTATACATGTATTACTTTAGAAAATATGTTGTCATTTCAATTGTAGAGGACAATTTTTTCTTAAAAGTTAATGATCCCAATCAAATTATTAAGGTTTATTTCACCCAAAACACAACTCTCTGAGTTAGTTGCTTTAAAACCATTTTCTAACATCTGCTTTTGCTTTCAAATTAATCAAGTCACAAATTTTACATGGAGGAATGGGTGAAGCAGATGTCCAGATAAAAGGCATATTCAGCAATTATTGATTCTTTAAATCCTATGTTGTGTATACTCATTTGAGACATTAGAACAAACAAATGAATAATTAACCAGATCTAACTCATCAAACAGATCCAAGCGTTATTTTATTCAGATCAAACTCAGCTTTTCATTACCTAGTTTTACTGATAAGAAAGTTCCTATCTTATCTCTTCACCTACACCATATTCTTCAATCATACTTTGATACTGCACATGATGGACACTGTTTCTATTTGTTTGGTGATCCTCAGGTGAAACTGTTTTCGGTTGAGTAATTTTGCTTTAGTTACTTTTCCATTTTATACAGCAAATAATATTTATGGTTGAAAGGCTGTCAACTTTTATGAACACTGTTCTTCAGGACATCATCTTTCTTGAAATATAATGAATGCAAACAATTATGTTCCAACTACTGAAGGTTTGTAATTAACAACAATGCAACTAATTTGTTAATTCAATATTTCATCATCATATCATTAAACAGTAATATTCTCATTATGAGAACTTGTCTTTTAAAGATTTTGATTGTTGTATGCTGTAATGATAATAATACATGTATATTTTTGTCTTAAAAGATTATTCATAGAGAACATTTGAATTATATAAGAAACTCTTACAATCTGTCATTTAAGTTCCTATTAACAAGCAACTGTTTGAAAACTAAGTAGCAATTATAACCATATCTGGGGATGCTCCCTGCATTCATCATTTAGTCACTTGTTGTGAATTTGGTATAAGTATTTATAAAAGAAACTTTAGAAATAAACTTTTGTCATAATTGTTTTGACATTGCTTAGCAGTTATAAAAACTATGATGAATTTTGATGCAAAGCATGAGTGTTGTTCATTCAACCATAGCTGATGTCTGTATGTAAAATTCAAATCCTATGAAAAAGTAAAGTGAAAATCTGAAATGAAAATTTAATTGTTAATCTTTAATTGTTACTCTTCATTTAACAAATATCACAGAATATGACTACCTTAGACCATCCTATACACTAAAAGAATCATATTACTGGCCACCTTTAACCCTATCAATAATCAATTCTTTCCATCATTTTTTTCATAAGAGAGGTTAATAATAACTAATTAAACTTGCTCATTATACAGTTCATCCAAATAATCTGGAATGACATACAATTCATGATTTACCAAGTTATAACAATGCTTCAAAAATGTGACCCATTTTCATGCTTCTGAAAGCATTTCGATTACAGAAAAATCTGGTTATCATTAACAACTTACTCTTTTGTCCAAAGATTTATGCTAAAGGCCCTCTTTGTAATTGAGTTCCTCTTCTTATTACAAATTTTTATCATGGTAATCAATGAAATTATTTTTTCTGCATTTAATGAATCAAATATGGAATGTTTAACCAGTCTCTTGTTCCTTATTAAGATTGTTGACATGGTAAAGTATGTGCATTCATTGGTTCAGAAAGAGCATTGTGAGAAAATATAAGGACATCTGAATTGATAGACTAAATGCTACGTTATGTTCAAATTAAATTTAACAGAAGCATCAACCAATTCTCTCAGATATGAAGAGTAAAAATTATCCAAATAGTAAGCAACTAAAGATAACATTTGTTATGTTGAAAAGGGTAGAAATCAGTTTGATAAAGGGATTTGATATAACTTGACAATCTGTCAGTCATTTTTTAGCTTTATTCTAATGCTTTTCTCACTATTGTTGGAGGTTTTACCACTTTACTAAAATGCCCAAAAGTGCACTAAATCAAGCTTACAATTGCCTTGATCCATCGACCCGTTTTAAAATAACCGCATCCTCACTTCCACTCATCCTCGCCACCCCAAGCCCTACCCCCCACGAAGATAAACAGCTGTTGCAGTTTTATAGAGGGGAGAACCAAGGGTGTACAGTTTTCTTATTTCTTCAGAATCATTAATGGTTTGTCTATTCTTTTGCACAAAGTATGAGCATACATACATCATAAAGCTACTGGTAAACCATGTATTATTATATAAAATAAAACACCAGCATAGTAAGAAAAAGGTACTTGCAGTTTATTGAACATAGTTCTTTCCTCTCATCTTTGTCTCTATGCTCATGCCTTTCCTGTGACCCCACAAACCATGAACACATTATCCAAATATCCATTTTGTTTCAAACACTGACAGCCTTCAACTTGTGTCTTCTTAGTCCAGATAACTGGTCGGCTATTGCTATTTTGACTGACGCCTTTGAAGCACGATAAATGTCCAAATGACGAAAAAAGCTTCGTTCACGGATCATTATTGAGACAAGTGTCTTCTCTGCAACTCTTTTTTAACTCATTCAGCTCTCATTTCACAGCATGTGAAGCTTATTTGGGGGTTATTTGGAAGTACTTTTTTAAAAGCACCAACTCATCGATATCTTACATTCGTGGAAGTTTTCAGAACATCGATTTGAATAGATCTGCGTCCATTTAGATGATGAGAATGTGCCATTTAAAGAAGCTTTTGCCTTTTCCAAAGACAATGATATCACGTATTTTGAAGTTAATCCTTGCAAGTAGCAGAATCTCTAAAAATCACAGTTGTAAAGTGATGACATCGTTACCAATTTCTACCTCGTGTTTGTTTACATCACTGGTATCCAAGCTGTCCAATAACCAGGACTTATTATACATCGAGCGGGAGACTAAAGACGTAAACATTCCGCGGATTGATTTTCAATAGCGTAAGATCTAGCAAAAATCAGTGAAATACATATTCAATTTCTACTGTATGGATAATGTAAAAGTATTTTTGTCTTATTCATATATTTCTTTACTTAATTGTATGCATAGAACAGTTCGGATCGCAATATTACAGAGTTTGCCACGATTCGTGGCAAAGATGGCGTGAGCCCGTTGCAGAGGTAGTATCCGGGGGACGATAACTCTGCATGGGAGATTGCTGGCAGGTACCTTTCCCCAAAAATGGTAAAATAATGTTCTTAAAGCCATTCACAGATTTCAAACAAAATAATGGGTGTTCAATCGACCAATTAAAAAATACACCGCTAATATTTCATCATGACATAATTTCCCGAATCGAACTTACATGTTGATAAGTGTATAACACGCGGCGCGTAGTGATATGTAGAACTGAAGGGTTTTAATTAATCCCGATAGTTGAAAACCTTTATTGACAATCTAAGGGTTTTACGACTATATAACCTCAATTAGAAATTCCCGTAAAACGGATATATGTCGTCCAAGTATAACCATGTCGAATTCAACAAGCTTATCAGGTTCAATATCAAATAATGTTCACAAACTGATTGTTTCGTACCTTATTAGTAATATCATATTAGAGTACTTTCGATCGATGAAATATATTCATGATTATACCCATCATAAAAGACGGATGTGTAAATGTTCTCCTGCAACAATTGTCTACGAACATCTAGTATAAAACTCGAACTTTTGCACCAATCATTAATTTCAAATTATATAATTCTTGTTTTGAAACTGGTCAAACGCAGTGGAGTAAGCGCAACAATCGCTAAATTAGGACGGGTTTTTCCTCTACCCTTTACATGCCCGTTTTATCTATTCCCGCCTGTTATTGAACCTTGCACAATGTCATTCAATGACACAGGCGGATTGGGGTAGATCTTTATGAAACGGGACATTACTAAACCTGCACTGTGTTTGTTGGAGATTTTCAAGGTATTGTATCTGCGTACAAACTGGCACGGAGTTGGTAATGAGTTTTCTACGGTTTCATTCGCAATGTATAGACATAAACCCAAACCAGAGACAGAAGACGGAGGTGTAAATATTCTCTTGCATTAATCGTCTACGACCCTCTTATATAAACCCCGAACTTTTGCAACAGTCATTTATTTTAAATTATGTGATTCTTGTTTTGAAACTGGTCAAACGCAGTGGAATAAACGTAACATTCGCTAAATTAGGACGGGGTTCTCCTCAAGCCTTTATACACCCGTTTTATTTCTTCCCGTTTATTATTAAAACTTAAATTTACTTTAACTTACACAATTCTTGTTAGATCTTTATGAAACGGGAAATTCCTAAACCTGCACTATGTATGGTGGAGAATTTCAAGGTCTTTTGTCAGCGTACAAATTTGCACGAAGTTGGTAATGAGTTTTCTACTGTTTCATTCGCCATGTATAGACATCAACCCAAACCAGAGACAAGAGTGGAGAGGTAGACTGAAATCACGATTAGACAGATAGGTCCCACTCTCAGCAGAGGATTACTTTGTGACCAGATCAACAGATAAACTGGATAGTGAGTGTGTGTAAGTGTAAATCGCATGACATTAATTACAATGAATTTAATGTGTATTGCAGAATCAGTCAAAACACACACCACTGCTGGTAAATCCGTTACTATCCATGTACCTTACAAAGAGAGTACGTTATTCATCATATATACTGAGGGGCTGGCCTGGATCCAACCTGTTTGCATTCAAATGAGGTTCCAGCACTTTAAATGTTATATAATACCAGATAAACAGTGACTGATATGTATTATATATTCGAAAACATTAATGTAAATTGAGTTAGAGAATAGTCCAAATCTGAAGATTGCAAATTATCAAGTTTGAATAGGCGATGATCAAATCTGATATTGGACAGAATGTTTGAAACGGAAATGTAAAATGGGCACCTACTTACTGTTGATTAAAATTGTCCATTGCAAATTCCGCATTCTAGAGGAAATAACATTAATATGCGTTAAAATCCAAAAGATGATGTATTGCACTATTTGTATCGAATAGGGTATGCGTAATTCAGCGAGGGGATATCTTTCAACGACCAGTAATAATATCGCATGGTTCTGGATAATATTAGCGTTAAGTGTATACATCTCTGATATTTTTCTAAAATCCACACTGTTGGTATTCAAAGGTTTGTTTTTATCTCGGAGGTGCTAATGTCGATTCAACATTGTAATTGGGGATTTGGAGGTTTTTAATTACTGTGTGCAATTCTAAAAGCTCGGACCGTTATCTAGAGCCAAAATATCGGAGATTTTTTTGCATTTGAAACCTGGTATTTAAATCAACCCTTTGCTTAACACAAGCGTGAACGCGCTATTTAAGACAAATGCAAACGTATTCCTTTGGAAAACTATTCGAACCTAAATAATGGTAAATTAAATGAAAATCTATTAAAATGTATGAATGTATGAGCAGTACGAACATTGCAAGAAAATCTGACTTTTAGTCAAAACAGCTGAATTCATTGGCGAATACTAAGCTAAACGAGCGTACGTGAAATAAAAATGGAGTCAAAACGGCAGTTAAGGTTTGTTTACACATGTAACAAGGTAGTTACTATCACTATTTACGCCAAAGGTACCTGTACACACCAGAGAGATTATTGTTTTTGAGACGTGTGGACATGATTTATACGTATTGCAATATAACTGGATAACATGTTTAACTGAAAGCAGCTGTTAGTTACATGTAAAGTGGAATGGTGTTCCTTTAGATAAAGAGGCCGTCACTAGACAATTGATTCAACCAGGCTGACTTAGGAAGTTAAAAACGCCGTTGTTGATATTGAGAAGAGAAACTGTAAGTATTTTAAAGATGGCCGATCGGAAAATTCATATCACATATAAATAAATGTTTATCTTAAATAAAGGTAACTCATGAAGGCTCAAATAAATGCAGAAACATTCTTTAAGTCGACGTTAGGACTAGACTGACTTTCATCAGATCCTTAGTAAACATGTCTTGCGGGATACATTAATGTACAAAACTAGATACTGGGCAAGTTATTCGTTTTCAGGATATGTATAAAGCGTATAGCTATATATTAATAAAAAATGTTTTTGTAGGCTCATTACTGATTATGTATATACGGTCATTATGTATCTTTTTATTCCAGTACTATCCTGCCACTATGGAGGTTTCTGGAAGA
This sequence comes from Cerastoderma edule, assembly GCA_947846245.1. Lineage (NCBI taxonomy): Eukaryota > Metazoa > Mollusca > Bivalvia > Cardiida > Cardiidae > Cerastoderma > Cerastoderma edule. The sequence goes on from OX401417.1 coordinate 20,358,948, forward strand.
AGGAAGGAGAAAAAGAGCAGTGACAACCAAACTACAGGCATTCTGTGTGACCCATGTGAAAGGGTGAATGAAGAGGAAAACGCCACATTCTACTGTACAGAGTGTAATGAGTTTCTCTGCCACGCTGATGCAAAGGCACACAGAAAAGCTGCTATGTTAAAGTCCCACCACTTATTGGATCGTAACAGCATGCCAAGACAAAAGATAGGATCTTATGAAGACAATATATGCCCGATTCATGATGGTAAGATTCTGGAATACCATTGCAACTCTCACACGACAAGTTGTTGTTCCGTATGTGCCACTAAAGAACATAAACATTGCGATGTTGAGTATATCGACGATATCGCAAAGGGATATGAACACAGCAGTGAGTACAAGTCTTTGGTGAAAGACATGACCAATCTTACGCAGCGTCTGCAAAGTGTTAAGCAACAATCAGTGGAAAACAAAAGCAATGCACAATGCAATCACACCGAGATTGTTTCTGAAATTCGTAAATTTAGGGCAGAAATCAACAGTATCTTAGATTCACTTGAAAACGCCTCCTTGAAAGAAGCAAAGGGGGCATTACATCTGGATAGCGACGCAACTGAGCCAACAATGAGAAACTGTGATACTCTCATGGCCAAATTGCAAGACATAACATCGTCCATAGAGAACCTTAGAAAATTCAAGCAAGAGAGACAGTTGGTGATGCAGTCAAAGAAAGCCAGGACACAAGTCAAGGACATTGAAGACACACTATCAAAAGTATCAGACGACAATAGAAGAAACGATTACAAGTTTATTCCGGATGATACGATACCCCAGCTCCTCCGATCTTTGAAAAGTCTTGGACGATTAGAAATTAAGGAAAGAAGCACAAAACCCAACGTAAACGACCAGAGAGCAAACGAGGTTTCTTGTGCAGATGTATCGGTACCGGTCGTTAACCAGCCCGTTACAGCGAGCCATGTCCGTGATATCAACATCCAACATTCGACAGACAAAATGTCAAGCTGCTGGATTACAGGAGGGGTCGTTCTAGGACAGAACAAAATAGCTCTGACTGATCATAGGAACGCCAGCGTGAAGGTTGTTGACGTCATCAGTAACACCGTTATATCCTGTATAACACATCCATCACGACCATGGGATATAACACGTGTAGAACAGGATCAGGATGTAGTGAATTGTAATGGGGGTAAACTGGTTTTTCTGAAGGTCGGTAACACGTTGTCTATCGTTAATCAACTGAATATCGGTGGTGATATCTGGGGTATTGCATATACAAAAAACACTTTACTTGTTGTGTTTCAATCTCCAGATTCGTGTGTAAAAGTAATGGACTTGAGGGGGAACACATTGAAAACATTTAAGACTGACGCCGACGGAAATGATCTCTTTAAGTACCCGAGATATATTGCTCTCAGCGAGGACCAGAACACGATATTCGTGTCGGATGCGGGCACAAATCGTGTCACAAGTCTACGTATGGATGGTACAGTACGAGGCGTATATAACGATGACAACCTGAGAAAACCACAGCGTCTGGTTGTAGATAGAAATGATAATGTGTATGTTGCTGGGTACAAGTCTCACAACATTCACCAACTCTCTAGAGAGTGCAAACCCATTCGGGTACTACTGGATAATACGCACGGGATTGAATACCCGTGGCTGATGACATATTGTAAAGCAGAGCACAAACTGTATATCGGTTATCATTCTGAATCAAAGCAAAACTATATATCTGTTTTCCAGTTGCATTAACGAGGAAAGACATACAGACAAAACACTCAATGTACTCCGCTGCTTCTTGTACTTTTTTTTAACTTTTTATACGCAATTTTTCTCCTGAGTATAAACCAATAATGACGATGTAAAAAAAGGAAAGATTATCGTCACCTCGACAATGAACCACACATGTTTGAAAGCAGCAGAAAACAAACATACAATCGGTCTGTTTCATCAACATATCCTTACCACAAAGATAGTATTACAGACTTCAGATTCAAGACCTAATATTGACCTTCTCGTATGCCACTTTAACTATAATGTTTAACGTAGTTTCAACGATTTCCCCAAATCATTCGCCAGCCTTAAACTTGGGCTCTGATATTTCAATTCAATGAACGCCTCGAAGAAATCGGCGGTTGCTCATGTGTTAGCAGTTAACGTTGCGAGTATTTCTTTAATTTAAGCAAAATTCATCGCTAAGGTAAATGCATTGCAAATATGATGAAGAATAAGACTTGAGATAGTTAACAACACTGTAGCGGGAATGCCAACAAAGATTATAAGACTTCTACTATCATATTGTATTGTATTGAGGCTTTGCTGTCGTTTTTACACTTTGTCATCAATGTTTTCTTGTAAAAGGTCGCTTAACCCTAGAATGCTGGGTAGTTTTCTAAAAATAGATGTTTTCGTCGTTCCTCAACTTAATAAGTTTTGGTGAGGAAAGAGACTAAGGGTAGGAAACTGGTTATTTCATAGGCCAGCCACCATGTTTCTGATGTTCGTGAGTTGGTTTATTCCTATATTTTTTAAGTTCGAGATTCATTCATCGAATGAGGACGCCAAACTAGTGTGCCACATATCCGATAAGTTTGCAAAATATCAGATACTACAAGCTCAGAAAGGGTCTTTTGTCATATCAATCCAATTTTAGAAAACATTTAGTTTAGCTTTTACGAAGTTAGTAATGAGTTTTCTACGGTTTCATTCGCAATGTATAGACATCAACCCAAATCAGAGACAAAAGGTGTAAATACTCTCTTGCAATAATCGAACCTCTTATATAAAACTCGAACTTTTGCAACAGTCATTTATTTTGAATTATAAAATTCTTGTTTTAAACGTAACATTCGCTATAAAAGGACGGGGTTTTCCTTTACCCTTTATACACCCATTTTATGTCTTCCCGTTTAGTATTTAAACCATACCATACGCTCAAAGGGGATGAGATTTTCCTTCTGCCGTTTAAATGCCTGTTTTATCTACTCCCGCCTGTTATTGAAATATGTACAATGACATTCAATGATACAGTCGAAGTGGGGTAGATCTTTACAAAACGGGACATTCAAAACGGGACATTCCTAAACCTGCACTGTGTTTGGTTGAGATTTTCAAGGTCTTGTGTCAGCGTACAAACTTGCACGAAGTTGGTAAAGGGTTTTCTACGGTTTCATTCGCAATGTATAGACATCAACCCAAACCAGAGACAAGAGTGGAGAGGTAGACTGAAATCACGATTAGACAGACAGGTCCCACTCTCAGCAGAGGATTAATTGGTGACCGGATCAACAGATAAACTGGATGGTGAGTGTGTGTGAGTGTAAATCGCATGACATTAAACACCATAATTTAATGTGTATTTTAGAATCAGTCAAAACACACACCACTGCTGGTAAGTCCGGTACTATCCATGGACCTTATACAAGGAGAGTACGTTATTTATCATATATACTGAGGGGCTGGCCTGGATCCAACCTGTTTGTATTCACATGATGTCGGTTCCAGCACTTTAAAGGTTATATGACACCAGATAAACAGTGACTGATATGTATTAAATATTCGAAAACATTGATGTAAAGTGAGTTAGAGAAAAGTCCAAATCTGAAGAATGCGTAGATTGCAAATTGTCAAGTTTGAATAGGCGATGATCAAAGCTGATATTGGGCAGAACGTTTGAAACACAAAAATATAAAATGGGAACTACTGTTGGTTGAAATTGCCCATTGCAAATTCCGCATTTTGGCAGAAATAACATTAAAATGTGTTTAATTCAAAAAGATGATGGATTGCACTATTTGTATCGAATAGGGTATGTGTAATTCAGCGTGGTTATATCTTTCAAACGACCCGGAATGATATCACATGACTCTCATGGCTCTGGATAATATTAGCGTTAAGTGTATACATCTTTGATATTTTTCAAAACCCACACTGTTGGTAATTAAAGGTTTCTTTTTATCTCGGAGGTGCTAATGTCGATTCAACATTGTAGTTAGTGATTTGGAGGTTTTAACTACTGTGTACAATTGTTAAAGCTCGGACCGTTATCTAGAGCCAAAATATCGGAGACCTTTTGCATTTGAAACCTGGTAAAAATCTATTCTTTGCTTAACCCCAGCTTGAACACACTGTTTGGGACATACGCAAAGATATTCCTTTGCTAAACTATTAAAATCTAACAAATGGAAAATTATATTAAATCTATCTAAAAGTATTAATATTTGACCCGTATAAACGTTGGAAGAAAGTCTGAATTTTAGTCAAATTTGTTTAATGAATTGGCCTAGACTAAGGTAAACGATTGTACATGTAAGAAAGATAAAGTCAAAACGAGAGTAAAGGTTTGCTGTAGTAATGATACCTTTTCATCTGCTGTAAACATAAAACAGCAAAAACCAGAGAATCATTGCATTCGATGCAGGGTAAAGAGTGTTGTGCAATATACATTTCAAATGCGTAAAGTGTACATGTACATGTACATCTAAAACGCTTGTTCAGCGAATTTCGTTACATACTTTTCAACTGATGTCTGAGTTGAAAGATGATGCAAAACAAAACGACATATAGCGCTGTTTTATGAGTCGCTTTACGTTTGATAACATATATGCATAGACATAAAGTAAGTTCTTAAATCAATCGAAACGATTACATAATACAAAGGCTTCCTTGACATTGAGTATTGTACAGAACTCGTCGGATTAACAGTGAAGCAATAAATTTAAGTTCTCCAAACATGGATTCTCAAATATGAACTACGTTTAGTAAAATACACATGGTCGACTATAAGGATACACTTATTACCCAGAAAGAATGTTTTGATTTAATTAAATACGACTTGATCAATGTTGGCAATTATTGATCTTGTTTGTTTATGTGTATAGATCCATCGCGCTCTCGTGCGAGGTTTATGTTTCAATCAAACGACACCATACCTGAGATAATGGGTGATAGGAATACCCATGTTAAAATGTATCAACCTCCTTAGGAGCATTATTTAAAACGAAGTAATACGATATGTGTTATAAAACGAGGCGATTATAATATGTAAACTTGTAAACACTAGAAACAATCACAATTGCGAAATAAATGCAAAATCAGACGGCACACTGTCGTAATTTGTAATTTAGAGGATCCAAAAGGCTACGATTAAAGCATTTGACGAAATCCAATTCCGCAAATCGACAAAACGTCAAAAAAGCTGTATCATTATCTTCAAAAAATACCCTTTGATTTCGATCGTTATGTATGAAAACATAGGATATATTTATTACATGTCTCATGCAGTTTAATACTTAATCAAACTAATTGAAAAACTACCGCTTACAACAAGTCCCCTTCTCCGTAGAGTTTCCTTTCTATTTCAAACTAGTGTACTTGCGTTATTGTGTCTACTACCAACCTATGACATTAATAGTTTAAATGGCGTAGTGGTAACAACCAACGTCTGTTTAACATCTATTTATATTTATATCAATACCATACCGGATAAGCACTCAAGATCAACACAGGACATTACTTTTCCTAGGAAAACATTTCACCATTTTAGATAAGACCTAATGTGACAGTATACCACGTTATATTTCGTATGGAGCTGTTTAGAGAGGAGGAATGGGTTGTGACAAGCTGTCTCTCCTTTCTTTCCGCTGGTATTTTAAGAAACGTCATATTGACTTGTTAAGAATAGCCGTTTATTGATGCTTACAATTTTGAAATGCCATAACTTCCAAAAAACGTTTTGGCGATTGATAGGCCTTTCTGACAAAAAGAAAAACGTTTAGTAAATCTGAATCCAAGATTAGCGCATGCCTATCCTGAACGTTACTTTACGCAGGTACCCAAACGGTCCCATTAATGAATGTAAGCAGAACTCGCTTAACCCATTACCAACCAATAAGGTCATTTGACGGCTATGTTGTAGACGTAGGGGGTATTGGGTTAAATATATTTGATTCCCAACTATAAGGTAAGACAAGAATTGCACACTCATTAATTGTCCGTTTTATTATCTTAGCCCTGCAAATAAAGCCCTTAGGTAGAGAGTCCCTCCCCTTTTTGTGTTAGAGGTCGTTGGTTCGAAATGTAGATTATTTTCTTATTCATCATGTCAACCTGATAGCCGCATTAACCCAGAAGTAGAATGTTCCCGAGTGTAAGAGGTCGATTATTTGATATGCAGATTATCGCAAACAAATGTACCGAAAAGAACAGCATTCGTCATATTTATTATAATAGTCATTGTGTAAACCCTTCTTCATTTACTCGAAGATAAAGTGACCCCTTCGCAGGTGTGTGAGGTCGTTCGTTCAATAGAGAAGATCACCCGAAGTTAAGTCAAGAAAAGAACTGCACTCTTCAGATTTATTGTTTTACCCATTGTGTAAAGCCTACACCATTAACGCAGAGATAGTGTGACCATCCTTGCGGTTGTAAGAGGTCTCGGAGTCGATAGAGAAGATTTACCCAATCATCGGTCCAAACAAGAACAGGATCGCGTGTGTAAGATGTCGTGGGTTCTAAAGAGAAGATTAACACATTTATATGTACAATCAGGAACAGGATTGCTTATATTATTATTTATATTTATTGTTTTTACTCAACGTCTTAAGCCACTCACCGCATGAACCAGAGGTAGAGCGTCCCCGAATGTATGAGGACCAGCGTTCGAAATAGAGAGTCACCTAAACATAGGATCAGACGAGAACACTATTTCTCCTATCATTTTTGTTGGTCATCATATATGCCAAACAATCGCAGTAACATAAAGGCAAAGCGCCCTCCTTACATGTTTGAGGTCGTGGGTTCGATACCCGGAAACCTAAATCTGTTTAATAGTGTGTGGTCATTGAAACCGTCTTTTTAAGAGTATAATTTGCATTTGCCGTTCCGTTATTCTTTATTCCATTTGAATACAAACAAAATCATTTCCGATCATTCCTTACCGAATGTGCATCTGTCAGATTTGTCGTGAATAGGATTATAAAATGACATTCGTCGTAAGTTGATGCTGATCCGAATAAACCTCAGTTAACGTAAACTGGTTGATAGAGCTTGAAGACATACATGCTTTTATGTTTGTTTTAATAGAATAAAGTGTCACATATTTTCACCTTTACCCCACTTACATCACTGCTGTCAGTATGCATCTCGTTGCTTCTGGCAGGTACCTTTCCCCAAAAATGGTAAAATAATGTTCTTAAAGCCATTCACAGATTTCAAACAAAATAATGGATGTTCAATCGACCAATTAAAAATATACCGCTAATATTTCATCATGACAAAATTTTCCGAATCGAACTTACATGTTGATAAGTGTATAACGCGCGGCGCGTAATGATATGTAGAACTGAAGGGTTTGAATTAATCCCGATAGTTAAAGACCTTTATTGACAATATAAGGGTTTTACGACTATATAACCTCAATTAGAAATTCCCGGAAAACGGTTATATGTCGTCCAAGTATAATCATGTCGAATTCAACAAGCTTATCAGGTTTAATATTCAATAGTTTTCACAAACTGATTGTTTCATACCTTATTAGTTATATCATAATAAAGTACTTTCGATCGATGAAATATATTCATAATTATACCCATTACAAAAGACGGAGGTGTAAATGTTCTCCTGCAACAATTGTCTACGAACATCTAATATAAAACTCGAACCTTTGCAACAATCATTTATTTTAAATTATATAATTCTTGTTTTGAAACTGATCAAACGCAGTGGAGTAAGCGTTACAATCGCAAAATAAGGACGAGTTTTTCCTCTACCGTTTATACACCAGTTTTATCTATTTCCGTCTATTATCAAAACTTTTATCAACTTAAACTTAAGATTACAAAATTCTTGTTCCGAAACTGTTCAAACGCAGACAAGTAAGTGTACCATACGCTTAAAGATGACGACACTTTCCTTCTGCCGTTTAAATGCCTGTTTTATTTACTCCCGCCTGTTATTGAAATATGTACAATAGCATTCAATGACACAGGCGGTGTGGGGTATATCTTTGTGAAACGCAACATTCCTAAACCTGCGCTGTGTTTGGTGGAGGTTATCAAGGTCTTGTGTCAGCGTGCAAACTCGAATGGGGTTGGTAATCAGTTTTCTACGGTTTCATTCGATATCTGTAGACATCAACACATACCAGTGAAAGAATGGAGAGGTAGACTGAGATCACGATTAGACAGTGTAGTGCATATTTAGACAATACACACGTCACTGGTTTATCCCGTACGATCCATGCACCGTATACACGGATTGTACGTTATTCAAAATGACAGTTAAACTGGATAGTGAGTGTGTGTTAGTGTAAGTATCATGCCATTAATTACAATGAATTTAATGTACAATGCAGTATCATTCAAAACACACGACACTGCTGGTAAGTCCGGTACTATCAATGGGCCTTATACACGGGTTGTACGTTATATAACATGACGCGGCTACGTTTGCACAATAACAACGACACGTTAGCAAACTGGGTCGACTTAACCCTTAGAATAATGGGTAACCTCTAAAACTAGATGGTTGTGTCGTCCACTTTCAAAAACCTTACATATCTGGTTATCTTGATTAGGAAAGATACTCAGAATATATGTAGCTAACAGGTTAGATCACAGGCCAGACGCCAATATACTAAGCGGCTTGTCGGGACCGAACCTATTTGCATAAACAAGATGTCTGTTCCAGCACTACAAGGTTTATATGAGACAAGATAAAGAGTGACTAATATGTATCATATATTCAAAACATTGATATGAAGTGGTTCAGAGAATAGTCCGAATCTGAAGAATGAGTAGATTGCAAATTGTCCAGTTTGAATAGGCGATGCTCCAAGCTGATATAAGACGGAATGCATAAATGAAAAGATAATATGGAAACCTTCGTACTGTTGGTTAAAATTGCACATTGTTAATTCCAGATTCTAGCGGAAATGACATTAAAATACTGTAAAATCCAAAAAATGATATATTGCAATATTTACATCGAATAGGGTATGTGTAATTCAGCTTAGGGGTATCTTTCAAACGACCCGAAATGTGATCGTGTGATTTTCAGGGCTCTGGATAACATCTTTAATATTTTTTCCTTAAACCCACACTGTTGGTAATTAAAAGTTTATTTTTTTGCTCGGTGCTCGGTGGTGCTAATGAGGATTCGCATTGTTGTTGGTTATAATGTGGTTTTGAGTTACTGTGAACAATTGTTTTAGCATGAACCGTTATCTAAAGCCAAAATATCGGTTATCTTTTTGCATTTGAAAGCCGATATAAAACAATCCTTCGCCTAAACCTAGCTTGAACACGCTGTTTAAGACAACCGTAGGAGTAATCCTATGGTAAGTTATCACAACTAAGTTAATGGTAAATCATATTAACACAATTAATATGTGTGAATATCCGACCATTATGAACAATACTGATTTTTAGTTAAAACTATTAAATCAATTGACATAGACTTAGCTTCACATGGGTGTGTGAAATAAAGATTAATTCAATACGGAAGTAAAGGTTTGTTGTAGTAACAATCACTATTAACGACAAAGGGGCCTGGCCACACCAGAAAAACCAAAGCTTTTTAGACGTCTGGACATGATATGATTCCTACACATCGTTTTTTTAGTGGATAACATTATTTATTTAAAACTTTATTTTAAGCAGCTGTTAGTTACATGTAAAGTGAAATGGTGTTTCTTTATAGGAGAAGGAGGCCGTCACAAGACGAATGGACTCCAAAAACATGACTTAAAAAGATAAAAACGTCGTTGTTGATATTGAAAAGAGGAACTGTAAGTATTTTAAATGTGGTCGGTTGGTAAATTCATAGCACATATAAATAAACGTTTAGCGTAGACAAAGTTAAAATCGTATAAAACCAAATACATATAAACAAGTACATGACAGTCGCCATTTACATCAGACAATCTTTCATCATGTCCTTTGCAAATTGTCAAGTTGCTGTTTATATTAATGTTCAAAACTAGATGATTGGCGAGTTATTCGTCTTTGGTAAATGTTTAACACGTATAAATATATATTGGGAAATATGTTGTAGGTTCACACATGATCAAAATTATTAAAGTCCACAAGGTTTATATATTCCAGTAATGTTCTACAATAATGGAAGTCTCCGGAAGAAGGAAAAAGAAGGCCAGTGATGACAGTCACACTACAGGCATTCTGTGTGACCCATGTGGAAGGGTGAATGAAGAGAAAACCGCCGTATTCTACTGTATGGAGTGTAATGAGTTTCTCTGTCATGCTGATGCAAGGGCACACTGAACAAATGCCATGTCTATGGCTCACACGTTATTGGATCGAAAAAGTATGCCAACGCAAAAATTAGGATCTTATGCAGACAATATATGTCAATTTCATGATGGAAAGATTCTGGAATATTATTGCAACGCTCACACGTCAAGTTGTTGTTCCGTATGCGCTACTAAAGAACATAAACATTGCGATGTTGTGTATATCGACGATATCGCAAAGGGATATGAACACAGCAGTGAGTACAAGTCTCTGGTGAAAGACATGACCGATCTTACGCAGCGTCTGCATAGTGTTAAGCAACAATCAGTGGACAACGAAAGAAATGCACAACACAATCACTCCGAGATTGTTTCTGAAATTCGTAAATTTAGGGTAGAAATTAACAGTATCTTAGATTCACTCGAAAACGCCTCCGTGAAAAAAGCAAAGGGGACATTACATCTTGATAGCGACGCGACTGAGCCAACAATGAGAAACTGTGATACTCTCATGGCCAAATTGCAAGACATGACGTCGTCCATGGAGAACCTTAGAAAATACAAGCAAGAGAGACGGTTGGTGATGCATTCAAAGAAAGCCAGGACACATATCAAGGACATTGAAGACAAGCTTTCAAAATTATCAGACGACAATAGAAGAAACGATTACAAGTTTATTCCGGATAATACGATACCCCAGCTCCTCCGATCTTTGAAAAGTCTTGGACGATTAGAAATTAAGGAAAGAAGCACAAAACCCAAAGTAAACGACAAGAGAGCAAACGAGGTTTCTTGTGCAGATGTATCGGTACCGGTCGTTAAGCAGCCCGTTACAGTGAACCATGTCAGTGATATCAACATCCAACATTCGACAGACAAAATTTCAAGCTGCTGCATTACAGGAGGGGTCGTTTTAGGACAGAACAAATTAGCTTTGACTGACGTCAGCAACAACAGCGTGAAGGTTGTTGACGTCATCAGTAACACCGTTGTATCCTGTATAAAACTACCATCAGACCCATGGGATATAACACGTGTAGAACAGGATCAGGTTGTAGTGAGTTGTGGCGGGGTTGGACTGGTGTTTCTGAAGGTGGGGAACACGTTATCTATCATTAAACAACTCGATATCGATGGTAATAACCGGGGTATTGCATATACAAACAACACTTTACTTATTGGGTTTAACTCTCCTGATTCATGTGTAAACGTAATGGACTTGAGGGGGAACACATTGAAAACATTTAAGACTGACGCCGACGGAAATAATCTCTTTAAGGAACCGAAGTATATTGCTCTCAGCAGGGACCAGAACACGATATTCGTGTCGGATTCGGAATATAATCGTGTCACAAGTCTACGTATGGATGGTACAGTACGAGGCGTATATACCGACGATAAAACAATATATCCACTTGGTCTGTCTGTAGATAAAAATGATAATGTGTATCTTGCTGGGTACGCGTCTCACAACATTTACCAACTTTCTAGAGAGTGCAAACCAATCCGGGTACTACTGGATAGCACGCAAGGGATTGAACGCCCGTGGATGTTGACATATTGTAAAGCAGAGCACAAACTTTATATCAGTACTCATTCTGCATTAAAGCAAAACTATATATCCGTTTTCCAGTTGCATTAACAAGGAAGGAAATACAGACGAAACGCCCAGCGTACTCAGCTGCTTCTTGTACTTGTTTTAACTTTTTATACGCAATCCTCCTCCTACGTATAAATCAATAATGACGATGTAAAAAAAGAAAGATTATCATCATCTCGACAATGAACCACACATGTTTGAAAGCAGCAGAAAACAAACATACAATCGGTCTGTTTCATCAACATATCCTTACCACAAAGATGGTAATACAGACTTTAGATTCAAGACTTAATATTGACTGTATACCCCTTAAACCATGACGTTTTACGCCGGTTCAACGATTTTCCCATATCAATCACCAACCATAAACTTGGGCTCTGATGTTTCTATTTAATGAACGCCTCGTAGAAATCGGCGGTTGCTCATGTGTTAGCAGTTAACGTTGCGAGTATTTCTATGATTTAAGCATAATTCATCGCTACGGTAAATGCATTACAAATATTAAAGTGACTTAAAATGGTTTACAACACTGTAGCAGGCTTTCCAACAAAGATTATAAGACTTCTACGATCATATTGTGTTGTATTGAGGCTTTGCTGTCGTTATTTACACTTTGTCATCAACGTTTTTTTGTAAAGGGTCGCTTAACCCTAGAATGCTGGGTAATTTTCTAAAAATAGATGTTTCCGTCGTTCCTAAACTTAATAGATTTTATTGAGGAAAGAGACTAAGGGTAGGAAACTGGTTATTTCATAGGCCAGCCACGATGTTTCTGATGTTTGTGAATTGGTTTTTTCCATAATTTTTCGGTTTGAGATTCATTAATCGAATGAGGACGCAAAACTAGTGTGCCACATATCCGATAAGTTTGCAAAATGTCAGATACTACAAGGTCGGAAATGGTCTTTTGTCATATCAATCAAATTCTGAAAACATTTAGTATAGTTTTTTTTTGTTTTTTTATTTTATTTCTTTTTGCTTTTACCTTTGAATAAATGTATATCACAGTTGTAGTCAGTCCTCTTTTTGTCATGAGTTTAGCTCTCACAATATAAGGTGGATTTGGCCGAAACAGACATTCCGATTCCGGAATTGATCGACACTTTCCGGAGATTCCCGAGTGCAGGTTTACCGCAGTCTGTATTTGTCGTTTACCTTATAGTGCATTCCGTATGCTTGTTGATGCATATCCGTGGCATAGTCAGACGTTGCTTGTGCTATGGAACTGATGACCTGCTTTATACATCCTCGATAACGGATCTCGGAAATGCGGGTACTAAGTCCTTACTTGTCCAGTGGTAAAAGTGGTAAAGATGCTAAGCTTGTATGGTTTCTTAACCATAGGCGCGAGTACTGGTTTAGTATCCAGGAACCAGTCATCACGAGTGAATTTCAAGAAAATCTTTTTCACTGGGTCCCTTCTTTTGCAAACAGTATTCTATCTGCTAAGCCAAGAAGAGGAACCACGGGCGGAGATAACATGCGAGTGCCCAGAGCTTACATTTAGATCTAATATGCATGAATTTTGTGCAAAACTAAACAATAGGCCTAGCATCATGATATGGATGTAACTACAAGAACAGTAGCGTTACGATATTAAGCCTCAACAACATCCATTAATGGAACACAAAGTACAAGCAACATGGAATTGGTATTATCATTAAATGTTTGTTTAGAAGAACACATAGCGTACATTTAGAAGTGCAAAGGTTTGAAGGATAAACCTGTCCTAAAACTAGCATGCTGCATCTAAATGAATGAGAAAGTGTTCTAACTGAGTTCAGCAAACCCCCTACTTGTGTAGAGTTTCTAGTTTCTAATAGCACTGCCGACAATCATGATCATTCCATGTACATATGAATTTTCCAGCGCCCTACCTGTATGCTAACAGATAACACTGACATGCGTACAGCACATACAAGATTGGACCTTGATTAACATGTGAAGTCACAGATCCGCTGGTGCTGTTTGTGAGGCTTAACTGAGACGTTACTCATCACTTTACTTGTAGTTTGTATTAAACGTTTTAAGATATTGATTTTAAAGGATCTCAAATGGTTCATTTTAAACTGATATGTATGTGAGAATTCACAAAAGCATTCATCTGTAATTGTTTAACAAACATCATGATAAAAAAGATTATTCCTGGCGAACCAGAAATACCTATTTACGAATATAAAAGGTAACCTTGTGGAAGGCCAAATGATTAATATAGGTTGATTGCATTAACCCATCTGAGATGAAAGGTTGCTGGCCGAAGAAAGGCACTACTAGTCAGTGAATTATTCACATGGGTTTTATATCGCATCAACATTATTTTACTTATATTGCGATGCCCGACTCTTAATGATGACGGAAGATCCAATACTAAACTGACCAAAAGGGCTAATCAAGCTTAAGGCCAAGAAAGGTTTTAGAGACAGTGAGCTTTGGGATGATGGGACACTACTATGAAAGAAATTTCCAAGATCATGAATAGATTGACTGATCGCCATAACACAACAGAAATTCTGGCAAAAATGGAGAACTTTTCGGGAGTCACCTCCCTCGCTTTACATAAGTCAGTGACTTAGACATTTACTGTGTAGTGAGTCATTCGTAAACGGGAAATGAAAACCGCACACCCCTGATCTAAATGGTTTAATTGTTGAATTGTTAAAGTTGATTGCTGATCATGATCTAAAAAACGCTTTTGAGTAGAGTAAAGACATGATTTACAAATGAGAATGAGTTCGTCCCTAGTTTTCTTTTCGTTGTTTTGTTTGAAACAAATCATTTCACTTAATTGAACTTCAAAACCAACGTGTTAATAAGTCAAACCATTAATGCCACTGCGAGAAGGGTAGCTATTTATCATTTCTCTCTTACAAATAGATACGATTGCAAACGGACATGCCCTTCGTCACCGCCATGTTACCCTTCAAGGTTATTTTAAGAAATGGCCGAGGTGTTCCGAATGAGTCGGGAACTCAATAATCAGCTCCCATGGAAACTCTTAAAGGAAGATAACCAACAAGATAAACGGAGAATGATGACACCATACAATTATGTATATTAACTTCCCCTATGTATTCCAGGGTATTCGTTCATTAAGAACCGTGTCTTATTGAAGATCAATCATGAAATACAAAACTTCACAAAACATATCCCTCTTTCCCCCTCCCAGATAGCCCAAATCAGGTTTCGTTGAATCTGACTGAGATAAATCCATGGCAAGGCATGTTATGCTTTATTTGAATCGAACTTGGAATCGAACTTTGTGTATTATTAGGATCAAAATACATTTCATCTGCTGTAGACATAAATCAGCATAAAACAGAGAATCATTTGATGCAGGGTAATAAAGAGGTTTGTGCCATGTACGTTTCATAGGCGTAAAGTTTCTTGTTCATCGAATTTTGTTACTTAATTTTCAACTGTTGTCGAAGTTGAAAGATGTTACAAAACAATGCGACATTTAACGCTGTTTTATGAGTCGCTTTACGTTTGTGAACCTATATGTATATTTATGAAGTAAGTTCTTAAATCATTCGAAAAAATTGCATGATTTTCTAAACTTTCAGTGTTGTTATGTACAACAGTACTCGTCGGATAAACAGTGAAACAATAAATTCAAGTTCTGAAAACATGGATTCTCAAATATGAACTGCGTTTAGTGAATTATACATGGTCAACTTTAAGGCTACACTCATTTACCAGAAATGATAGTTTTATTTAATGAAATTCGACTTGATTATGATTCAGTCGAACGATACCGTAGATACCGAAGCATACCTGAGATAATCGTTGATAGGTATACCCATGGTAAAATGTATCAACCTACCGTTGCATTTAACCTATTTCACCTTTTCAAGAGCATTATTTAAAACGAAGTTATACGATATGTGTTATAAAACGAGGCGATAAGAATAGGTATGTACACTTGCTAACACTAGGAACAAATGCGATTGCGAAATAAAAAACAAAATCAGGCGGCACTCTGTCGTTAACCGCTCAAATCGACAAAACGTCAAAGAACCTGTACCATTATCTTAAAATATAGCCTTTGATTTCTATCGTTATGTTTGAAAACACAGGTTAGGTGATATGTCTCAAAAGGTTTCATACTTATTCAAACTATTTGAGAAAACTACCGTTTACGACAAGACCCCTTTTCCGTAAAGTTTCCTTTCTACTTCGAACGGGTGTACTGGCGTTATTGTGTCTACTGCCAACTTATAACATTTATAGTATAAACGACGTAGTGGTAACAATCAAAGCCTCTTTAACATCTATGTTCATCAATACCATACCGGATAAGCATTTAAGATCAACACAGGACAGAGCTTTTCCTGGGAAACCATATCACCGTTTTCGATAAAACCCAATGTGACAGTATAACACATTATATTTCGTCAGGAACTGTTTACAGAGGAGAAATGGGTTGTGACAAGCTGTCTCTCCTTTCTTTCTGCTGGTATTTTAAACCTTTCCCAAACAATAACGACATTTGACCACTTTGATGCAGACGACCTTAGAAAACATTGTGGGAAAAGGAAAAATTGCTCGTCACGAGCAATTTTTCCTTTTCCCACAAGATTTTCTGCTCTATCTGAAGAATCTTTTTCAATTTCAACCCGTTTTGAAATGTCGTCTGCAAACTCTTTCAGTTTGGGACAGTCGAACATTTGATGTTTGGGAAAGTGTTCAGAAACGTTTTTGTTAGGAATCGCTGTTTATTGATGCCACAGTTTTGATAAATGTCATACATTCCAAAATACGGTTAAGCGATTGATAGGCTTTCTGATGAAGGAAAGACGTTCAGTAAATCTGAACCCAAGATAAGCGCATGTAGATCCTATACGTTACTTTATGCATTTATCCAAAGGGTCTCTTTAATGAAGGTAGGCAGAACTTGCATAACCAATTACCAACCAAAAACGTAATTTGACCAGTTTGTTGCAGACTAGGAGGTATTGGGTTGAATAAATTTGATTCCCGAACATAGGGTAAGACACGACTTGCACACTCATCAATTGTCCGTTTTTATAATCTTATCCCTGTAATTACAGAGGCTCTTAGGTAGAGAACCCCTACCCCTTTTGTGTAAGAGGTCGTTGGTTCGAAAGATAAGATGTTTTCTTACTCATCATGTCAACATAATAGCCGCATCAACCAAGAAGTGGAATGTCCCCGAGTGTTAGGGGTGTCGAGGATTTGATGTAAAGATTCATATAATTACAAAAATGTCCTGACTAGAACAGTATTCTTCACATTCATAATATTACACATTGTGTAAACCCTTCACCATTTACTATAGAGATAGATTGACCCCTTCCCAGGTGCTTGAGGTCGTTGGTTCAATAGAGAAAATCAACCCAAAATTAGGTCCAGAAAAGAACAGTATTCTTCAGACTTATTTTATTACTTATTGTGTAAACCATTCACCATTTACTCAAAGATAGAGTGTGTAAGAGGTTTCAGGTTCGTTAGATAAGATCCACCCAATCATAGGTTCAAACAAGAACATGATTGCTTATAAGTATTGTTCTTATTCCCGTCTATAGCCTATCACCGCATGAACCAGAGGTAGAGCGTCCCTGAATATATGAGGTCCTGGGTTCGAAATAAAGAGTCACCTAAATGTAGGTTCAGACGAGAACAATATTCCTCCTATCAGTGTTCTTGCTCGTCATGTAATCCCATCAACTGTGGTACCATAAAGGCAGAGTGTCCCCCGGCATGATCGAGTTCCTGGTTCGATACCCGAAAACCTACATCACAGTGTCTGTGTTGTCAATGAAACTGTCTTTTCGAGAGTATGATTTGAATTTGCCGTTTCATTATTATTTATTCTAGAGGTATACAAAAGAACCATTTCGGATTTTTCTTACATGAATGTGCCTCTGACAGATGGGTCTTAAAATAGGATGGTAGAGAAGACATGTGTCGTTTAAGCTGATGTTGATCCGAATGTACCTCTGACAATGAAAGTTAACATGAACTGTTTAATTGTGTTTGAAGACATACATGCTTTTATGTTTGTTCTGATAGAATATAGTGTCACATACTTTCAACTTTACACTTCTTATATCACTGCTGTCAGTTTGCATCCCGTTGCTTCTGGCAAATAAATTAGTTTCGATCTTTGAATGCTATTCATAACTATGCTACTTATATAAGACAAAGTTACTAATATTCGTTTTACATCGCCAACTCTGCAAGTATCGGTTAAAGACACTCTTTTTTCCCCAAAAACCTAACCATTTGCAACAATAATTTGTTTTAGATTATAGAATTCTTTGTTTAAAAACTTCCAATTGCAGACAAATAAGCGTAACATACGCTCAAAGGGGACGGCTTTTCCCCTCTACCGTTTAAATACTTGTTTTATCTACTCCCGTCTGTTATTGAAACATGTACACTTGCATTCAATGACAATCTCGGAATGGAGTAGATCTTTATGAAACGGGACATTCCTAAACCTGCATCGTGCTTGGTGAAGGTTCTCAATTTATTGTGTCAGCGTGCAAACTTGAACGAAGTTGGTTATCGGTTTTCTATAGTAACATTCGGTAGACTGAAATCACGATTAGACAGACAGGTCCCACCCTCAGCAGAGGTTTAATTGCTGACCTGATCAACAGATAAACTGGATAGTGAGTGAGTGGGTAAAAGTTTCGTGAGATAGATCACACTGTAGATTTAAAGTGTAGTGCACATTTTGTCAAAAACCAGGTCAGTGGTTATCCCGTACTATCCATGAGGCTTAATTTTGATAAGGAAAGATAGTCAGTGTGGCAAACATGCTAGATCACAGGCCAGTCGCCAATTTACTTGGCGGCTAGCCTGGTTCCAACCTGTTTGCATACACATGATGTCGGCACCAGCTCTATAAGGGTAACAAATTCTACATTCTAGCAGAAATAACATTGAAATGCTTTAAAATAAAATAAAAAGGATATACTACTATATTTACATCGAAAAGGGTATGTCTAATTCAGTGTGGGGATATCTTTCAAACGACCCGGAATGTCATCACATGATTCTCAGGGCTCTGGTTAAGATTAATTTCAAATGTTCTCATCTTTAACATTTTCCACAAAGCCACACTGTTGGTACCTTAAGGGCTGTTTTATCTCGGTGGTGCGACTGGCGAATCAATATTGTAGTTGTTGAAATGTAGGTTTTGAATTACTGTGTACATAATGTAAGGGCGAACCGTTATCTAGAGCCAAAAGATAGGAGATATCTTGCATTTGAAACCTGGTATTTATAAATCAACCCTTTGCTTAACACAAGCTTTAACGCGCTATTTAAGACAAACGCAAACGTATTCTTTTGGTAAACTATTCAAACTAAACTAATGGTAAACCATATGAAAAACTATTAAAATGTATGAATGTATGACCAGTATAAACATTGCAAGAAAGTATGATTTTAAGTCAAAATGTTAAATATATTTGTTTAGACTAAGATTAACGAGCGTACGTGAAATAAAAATGGTGTCAAAACGGCAGTAAAGGTTTGTTTACACATGTAGCAAGGTAGTTACGATCACTATTTAAGCTAGGTACCTGTACACATCAGACAGACCATTAATTGCTTTCAAGACGTGTGGACATGTTATGATTCATACTTAGTGTTATATAACTGGAGGTGGGAAGAGGCACTAACTGTAAGTATCTAATAAAATAATATCATTTAACATGAAACGAAAACGTTTAGCTTAAACAAAGTTTAATTCGTATAGGCTCAAATACTGGTAAAATGTATAGTAAACATGTATTTTGGTTATATTTATGTAAAAACCTAGATAATTGGCGAGTTATTTGACTTTGCTCCATGTTAAACACGTATAATTGTATATTGGGCAATGTGTTCACACCTGGTCGAATTATTAACGTCCATAAGGTTTATATATTCCAGTAATGCTCTACCATCATGGAAGTTTCCGGACGAAGGAAGAAGAAGCACAGTGGTGACAACACTACAGGCATTCTATGTGACCCATGTGAAAGGGTGAATGAAGAGGAAAACGCCGCATTCTACTGTACAGAGTGTAATGAGTTTCTCTGCCACGCTGACGCGAAGGCACACAGAAAAGCGGCTATGTCTATGGCTCACACGTTATTGGATCGAAACAACATGCCAACACAAAAATTAGGATCTTATGAAGACAATATATGCCCGATTCATGGTGGAAAGATTCTGGAATATTATTGCAACTCTCACACGACAAGTTGTTGTTCCGTATGTGCCACTAAAGAACATAAACATTGCGATGTTGTGTATATCGACGATATCGCAAAGGGATATGAACACAGCAGTGAGTACAAGTCTTTGGTGAAAGACATGACCGATCTTACGCAGCGTCTGCATAGTGTTAAGCAACAATCAGTGGACAACGAAAGCAATGCACAACGCAATCACTCCGAGATTGTTTCTGAAATTCGTAAATTTAGGGTAGAAATTAACAGTATCCTAGATTCACTCGAAAATGCCTCCTTGAGAGAAGTAAAGGGGGCATTACATCTGAATAGCGACGCAACTGAGCCAACAATGAGGAACTGTGATACTCTCATGGCCAAATTACAAGACATGACGTCGTCCATGGAGAACCTTAAAAAATACAAGCAAGAACGACAGTTGGTGATGCAATCAAAGAAAGCTAGGACACAAGTCAATGACATTGAAGACAAACTTTCAAAATTATCAGACGACAATAAAAGAAGCGATTACATTTTTTTTCCGGATGATACGATACCCCAGCTCCTCCGATCTTTGAAAAGTCTTGGACGAATAGGAATTAAGGAAAGAAGCACAAAACCCAAAGTAAACGACAAGAGAGCAAACGAGGTTTCTAGTGCATATGTATCGGTACCGGTCCTTAAGCAGCCCGTTCCAGCGAGCCATGTCAGTGATATCAACATCCAACATTCGAGAGACAAAACGCCAGGCTGCTTGATTACAGGAGGGGTCGTTCTAGGACAGAACAAAATAGCTCTGACTGATTGTATGAACGCCAGCGTGAAGGTTGTTGACCTCATCAATAACACCGTTACATCCTGTAAAAGACTATCATCACGACCAAGGGATATAACACGTGTAGAACAGGATCAGGTTGTAGTGAGTTGTAACGGGGGTAAACTGGTGTTTCTGAAGGTCGGTAACACGTTGTCTATCGTTAATCAACTGAATATCGGTGGTGATATCAAGGGTATTGCATATACAAACAACACTTTACTTGTTGTGTTTGACTCTCCGGATTCATGTGTAAAAGTAATGGACTTGAGTGGGAACACATTGAAAACATTTAAAACTGACGCCGCCGGAAATAACCTCTTTATCTACCCGAGTTGTATTGCTCTCAGCGAGGACCAGAACACGATATTCGTGTCGGATGCGGGTAAAAGTCGTGTCACAAGTCTAAGTATGGATGGTACAGTACAAGGCATATATTCCGACGTAAATCTGAAATATCCACAGTGGTCTGGCTGTAGATAGAAATGATAATGTGTATGTTGCTGCGTACGGGTCTCACAACATTCACCAACTCTCTAGAGAGTGCAAACCCATTCGGGTACTACTGGATTATACGCACGGGATTGAATACCCGTGGATGATGACATATTGTAAAGCAGAGCACAAACTTTATGTCGGTTATCATTGTGGATCAGAGACAAACTATATATCTTTTTTCCAGTTGCATTAACGAGGAAAGACATACAGACAAAACACCCAATGTACTCAGCTGCTTCTTGTACTTTTTTTAAACTTTTTATACGCAATGTTCCTCCTGCGTATAAATCAATAATGACGATGTAAAAAAAGAAAGATTATCGTCATCTCGACAATAAACCACACATGTTTGAAAGCAGCAGAAAACAAACATAAAATCGGTCTGTTTTATCAACATATCCTTACCACAAAGATGGTAATACAGACTTTAGATTCAAGACCTAATATTGACCGTCTCGTATACCACTTTAACCATAATGTGTAATGCTGTTTCAACGCTTTTCCAAAATCATTCGCCAGCCATAAACTTGGGCTCTGATGTTTCTATTCAATGAACGCATCGAGGAAATCGCCGGTTGCTCATGTGTTAGCAGTTAACGTTGCGAGTATTTCTTTAATTCAAGCCTAATTCATCGCTAAGGTAAATGCATTGCAAATATGATGAAGAATAAGATTTGAGATGGTTAACAACACTGTAGCGGGAATGCCAACACAGATTATAAGACTTCTACTATCATATTGTATTGTATTGAGGCTTTGCTGTCGTTTTTTACACTTTGTCATCAACGTTTCCTTGTAAAGGGTCGCTTAACCCTAGAATGCTGGGTAGTTTTCTAAAAATAGATGTTTTCGTCGTTCCTCAACTTAATAAGTTTTGGTGAGGAAAGAGATTAAGGGTAGGAAACTGGTTATATCATAGGCCAGCCACCATGTTTCTTATGTTCCTGAGTTGGTTTCTTCCTGCATTTTTAAAGTTCGAGATTCATAAATCGAATGAGGACGCCAAACTAGTGTGCTACATATCCGATTAGTTTGCAAAATGTCAGATACTACAAGCTCGGAAAGGGTCTTTTGTCATATCAATCCAATTTTTGAAAACATTTAGTTTAGCTTTTGTTTTATTTTATTTTATTTCTTTATGCTTTAATCTTTGAATGAATGTATATTACAGTTGTAGTCGGTCCTCTTTTTGCCATGAGTTTAGCTCTCACAATATATGGTGGATATGGCCGAAACAGACATCCCGGTTCCGGAATTGTTCGACACTTTCCGGAGATTCCCGAGTGCAGGTTTACTGCAGCCTGTTTTTGTCGTTTATCTTACCGTGCATTCCGTATGCTTGTTAGTACCTGTCCGTGGCATATGCAGACGTTGCTTGTGCTATGGAACTGGTGACCTGCTTTATACATCCTCGATAACGGATCTCTGAAACGTGGGTACTAAGTCCTTTCTTGTCCGGTGGTAAAAGTGGTAAATATGCTAAGCTTGTATGGTTTCTTGACCCTCTTGTCCCACATGTTTTCTAAGAGTTTCGTTTCGCAAGACGCTTCAGAGCCCTAACATAGTACTGTATACAGAGGTGAAGTGGTAGACCGTCGGTCCTTTGAACCGAGGGTCGCGGGATCGAATCCCTGTTAGGCGAGGTAATGTAAATTGCAGGGACCAACCCACGAGTAGGCGCGAGTACTGGTTTAGTTTCCAAGAACCAGTCATCACGAGTGAAAGTTTCAAGCTTCCGTCATAATTGATGTGAAATAAATAGACAAATAAGAACTAATGAATCTCAGGTGAGCCGTAATACAACAGTGTCGATTCGTCGTATAACATAGTACAATAGTACAATTAGATACATGCAAGAAAATATTTTTCACTGGGTCCCTTCTTTTGCAAACAATATTCTATCTGCTAAGCCAAGAAGATGAACCACGGGTGCAGACTACATGCGAGTGCCCTGAGCCCATATTTAGTTCTTATATGCATGAAGTTTGCCAAAAACTAAATTATAGGCCCAGCATCATGATGCGGCTGTTACTGCAAGAACATTAGTGTTACGTTTTTAAGCCTTCATTACATTCATTAATGGAACACAAAGTACATGCACAATTGAATTGACTAATTGACTATCATTTTATGTACATATACAAGAACACATAATTAATGTACATCTAGAAGAGCAAAGGTTTAAACTTTGTAGGGATGGGAACGAATATTCGAATATTCGAATATTCGAATAGCGGGTCGAATATTCGAATAGCAAAATAGTATTCGAATATTCGATTTTAATGAACCCATATTACTGTATGTTTACCATAAATTTTATAAAAAATAATGTTGTTTTATTTTCATTTTCTTCCTCTAAACCGATCCCAAATATCGAAGAACGTGCCTAGCTCCCAGATGCAGTTACGATGTTTTACAACGTATGTCACACAGTAAAACACCTGTGACAAATTACCACATCTTTTGACAGTTTGCAAAACGATTAATTCCTAAGTGTGAAAATAGTCTATTTTATAAGCCGCTAAATCTAACACCTTAATGATCTGCACTTGCTCCTTATTATCCAAAACAAGTCAATCACGCTAATTGACAATTGTCAGTGTCAACCAATCACGTAACTTGTTTGTCGTGAAATAAAAAAAAATTACTCTTTCAATAACCAATCGTAATCATGATTGCATATGCACGAAGACCAATCAAATAATGTGTTAGAAAGTATATTTTTCTTCAGAATAATTTGTCAAACTTATCTTCATTTTAATTTCTACATCTATTCGATAAACATCACAATGTCTCCATCACGTGTCTGGAATAACTTTACTCGTTCTGCCGACAAATGTTCTGGCGACAAGTCGAAGGCGACCTGTAACCTGTGTAACCAGGACTTTGTATTCAAGAATACAACATCCAACCTACTGAATCACTTGAATGGCAAGATATTGCATGCACGTACATGTATACAGATATCGGCTATGCACAAAAGGTTTGAACAGAGGACTAGTGTACTAGTATTCGGACATGCAGACATTCGGACATCAAAACGAATTCTAAAATCGAATATTCGAATATATTCGAATAGTTCTTGTCGAATATTCGAATAGTGATTTCACTATTCGTTCCCATCCCTAGTTTAAAGGATAAACTAGTCTGTCCTAGAAATAGCATGCTGCATCTAACAGAATGAGAAAGTGTTCTAACCGAGTTCAGCAAAAGAATAACTACCTGTATAGAGTACTGGGTTTCTAGTAGAAATACCGACAATCATAATTATTCCTGGTACGTATTTTTCCCAGCCCCCTACCTGTATGCTGACAGATAGAACTGACAAGCATACAGCACATATAGGAGTAGGCCTTAATTACCATGCGTAAAGTTTAGTCACAGACCCACTAGTGGTGTATAAGGCTTATCTAAAACGTTACACTTCACATACGTGTAGTTTTATCTCGACGTTATAAAAGATAATGTTCTTATGGGTTCTCATTAGAATCGTTTAAAGTGAAATGTATGTGAGAATTTACAAAAGCATTCATCTTTACTGGTATAAAAGACATTATAAGCATACAGATCTATAATGACTAACCAGAAATATCTACACACGAGTATGAAGATACATTACAATACAACAATACAATATGTTTATTCGTATTAAATGCCTCTGGCCCAATATACATACAATTCACAATTTTGGGTAACAAAGGAGTGGTTTAACATTTGTACTCTCTAGAAAACAAAAAAATATCTCGTTATGACGTCGTCAATTATAAACATTTGTAAAGCAGGTAATGCCTCAATAAACACATCATAATACCTTGAAAAGAAAAGGAAGGTATCTACTTAGACCAACTGACCCTACTGAAAAGAAATAATGTTCTCTTTATGTAAGATAAAACACCACTGTTACAGAACGAGAAATGGCTCTTTGAGTAACATTTAGTAGACCAAATGACTGATAAGTTGATAACATAAACTTATCTGAGTTAAAACGTTGCTGGTTGAAGTTTGTCACTAACAGACAGTGGATTGTATACATATGTAGGTTTTACATCGCGCCAACTTTATTTGAGTTATGTTGCGATGCACGCCTCTTAATGATGAAGACAGACCCCATACTCGACTGCCCATAACAACTGGTCAAGCTTGGAAGAACCATCTACATTTGGTTTGTCGGTCGGGAGACTACCTCTCATGGCATTCCATATCCCTCACCGGGATTTGAGCCTACGGAGAGAGGGTCATGTGATCTCAAATACTCTTACCACTAGGCCATGGAGGCCTTAACAGACAGTGACAGTTGGGATGAGTGGACAATGCTTTGAAAAATATTTCCAAGATCATGAATAGATCGCCGATGAAATAGCAAAAATTCTGCTTTAACGACTAACAGCTGAATAAATCTCATGAATAATCAACCAATCTTCCTTTCCTATAAAAACTTAAACATTGGCATGTTTACTTACAAAAGAAATACAGAATGTATTGATTGAGCCGTAACCTTGACATGTTTGTTGTTGAATGCCGTTTTCAACATTGTTTCCATTAATATTTTCTTGATCCATAGCAGATACCCTTTTTCAACCCAACGTTTTCCGTTACCAAAAGTCAATAGGGGAAGTAATTTTTATCATTTTGTCTTAAGTATGATCAGACGTGGGCTTTAAAACCAGCGACTTTTCATATAGAACGTAGATCCAGTACCTCTGTTACACTAATTGATATGAAAAAAAAGTTACTCGATAGCTTAAATTTCAGTGTTCAAAGTAGATCGCGGTGTGATAAAAAGTGTTGTGTAGTACCGGTTAGTAAATACCAGTGTACAAATATATGGCCTCACCAAAATAGGTCTAAACAGTTCAGTGATGAGAAATGCAATTGACTTTAAAGAAAACTCATTAAAAGGAAGCATTCTTTATCTACAATAACATATTGAACAGTATTTCAACCTTGCTTGATAGTCCAAGTCGTTAAATACAAGTTAATATGCACTGTGAATGATTTAATAACATTATTGTACGTTCTCCAGCCAGTTGAAAGCAATATCAAACCTCGAACCTGTAAATGTAATGATAAAACCCTTATTGCAAGACAAGTTTGTGGAGTCCCAAAAGCTGTTCATTTAGAACTTTATAAAACATAATTTTGAATCTAAAGACCTAAGCATAGACGATAAATAGACTATGTTTTAAATGGTTATTTCTTCTTTTCAAACATTTCCCGTATATTCTGACATAAAGTGTTCCCTCTGCAAGACACTTCAGAGCCCTTACAAAGCCCTGGTGAATACCTGGTAAGTCGTAAAATATGCGATTTGCAAAGGTAGGAAACCGCGGCCAGAGATTACATACGAGCGCTTTGAACTCGGTGTTTTGGCGAATGTCTCTGCAAAACTGTTTCCAAAACCTAGTTTTAGTTCTAGTCTCTATACAGTGGGTGTTACATTTTTTTGGCATTGACTACAGCCATTGAAGTAATACAAATTACGTTGACGGTAAACCTCACTAAAAGTTAACGTTAGTATGCGAGAACACATAATTGTAGATTTTGAAGAGCATGGGTTTGAAGAATAAGCTCGTTCTTAACATAGCACGATGCATCTGACAGAATGAGAAGATGTTTCATTTGAGTTCAGCAACTCCCCCTAACTGTATATAGTTTCTCATAGCTATTCTTAGTGTTACTACCGACAATCATGATCATCGCAGGTACGTATTTATATCCCAGCCCTCTACCTGTCTGCGGACAGATAAAACTGACAAGCAAACAGCACACACAAGATTGGGTCTTAATTACCATACGTGAAGTAAAGTCACAGACCCTGCAGTGTGCTGTATATGGCTTATCCTGAGACACTAAACGCCACGGAACGTGTAGTCTTATTAAACATTGAAAATGATAATGTTCTCAAAAGGTTTGTTTTATCTACTCCCGTCTGTTATTGAAACATGTACAATAGCATTCAGTGACACTGGTGGAGTGAGAAAGATCTTTATAAACCGGACATTCCTTAACCTGCATTGTGTTTGGTGGAGATTTTCAAGGTCTTGTGTCTGCGTGCAAACCTGAATGAAATTGGTTATTTGGTTTTCTACAATATCATTAGCTATTTAAATACCCACACCAGAGACAAGAATGGCGAGGTAGACTGGGATCATAATTGAATTAGACAGTCAGACCCCACCCTAAGCAGAGGATTGATTGCTGACCTGATCAACAGATAAACTGGATAGTGAGTGAGTAGGTGAAATTCTCATGATATAAATTACACCGTGAATTAACGTGAAGTGCGGAATCCGTCAATACATACGTTACTAGTTTATCAGGTACTATCCATGAGCCTTATGCACGGATTGTACATTAATAAACATGACACGGCTACGTTTGCACAACAACAACGACACGTGTACAAACTGTGTGGTTTTAACGGTTAGAATACTGGGTAACTTCTAGAAATAGATGTTTGTATCGTCTGCTTTCCAAAATCTTAAATATCTGCTTAATTTTGTCGAGGAAAGATACTCATAGTACGTGTTGCTTAACAGGTTAAATCACAGGCCAGCAGCAAATATACAAAGCGGTTGGCCTGGATCCAACCTGTTTGTATTCACATGATGTCAGTTCCAGCACTATGAGAGTTACATGATACCCGATAAACAGTGACTGATATGTATTATATATTTAAAAAACATTGATGTAAAGTGAGTTAGAGAACAGTCCGAATCCGAAGAATGCGTAGATTGCATATATAAGCCAAACAATCGCAGTTTCATAAAGGCAAAGCGCCCTCCTAACATGTTTGAGGTCGTGGTTTCGATACCCGGAAAAGTAAATTTTATGTTTTGTTCGGTGTTTGAAACCATCTTTTCGAGAGTATAATTTGCATTTGCCGTTTCATTATTTTTTATTCCAGTTGAATAAAAAAAGAACCATATCGGATCTTTCTTACATGAATGTACCTCTGACAGATGGGTCTTATAATAGGATTGTAAAACGACAATCGCCGTAAGTTGATGATGATCAGAATATACCTCAATTAACATGAAAGTTAACATTAACTGTTTGATTGTGCTGGAAGACAAACATACTTTTATTTGTTCTAATAGAATATAGTGGCACATATTTTCAACTTTACCCAGCTTATATTACTACTGTCAGTGTGTATCTCGTTGATTCTGGTAGGTACATTTCCACACAAATTCTAGTTCTTAAAGCCAGAGGCAGACTTTAAACAAGAAAATGGGTGTTCAATCGATCAATTGAAAAATAGACCTATATTCATCTTCACTGAATGTCCCAAATAGAACTCACTTGGGGGTAGGTTTATTTCGCTCTGCGCGAACTAATCTTTATAAATTAAGGGTTTGAATTAAACCCGATAGTGAATGAAACTTTTTGATTCGACAATAAAAATGTAAATGATGTATCATGAACTAAAATAAAATTCCTGTGAAGCGGATATATGTCCTCAAGTATAACCATGTCGAATTCAACAAGCTTATCAGGTATAACATGCAACAGTTTTTACAAATTGATTGTTTCATACATAATAAGTCATATCATATCAAATAAGATTCGATATTTGAAGTTTATACGTAATTCTACCCTTTATATACGATTGGGGTCCATATGTTCGTCTTTCAGTACAATGATTGTCTAAGAACATCTTAAACTCGACTTTATGCAAAAATCATTTGTTTTAAATTATATATTTTTGGTTAAAAGCCTGTTTTATGTACCGCGCCTGTTATTGAAACTGTTATCGCAAAATGTCGCTCGATGACACAGGCGGAGTCTGGTAGATCTTTATGAAACGAGGCATCCCTAAATTTTAATTGTGTTTGTTGCAGCTTGTCAAGGTATCGTATCAGCCGGCATACTTGAATGAAGTTGATTGGATTAGTTTTTTTACAGTGCCATGCGAGAGTTATAAACATCGAAAGCCTCATTTCATAAATGACACCGTTGATTAAACATGTAGTGCCGAATAAGTCCATACATACGTCATTGGTTTATCCGGTGTTCTCCATGAGCCGTATACACGGATTGTACGTTGTCGAACATGACACGGCTACGTTTGCACAACAACAACGACGCGTGAAAAAAATGGGTCGATTTGAGTATTGGTCCGGGCCACACGTGAGTGCGATGCATCGGCTTAGACTAGGATGAGACCAATTAACAGGGACTAATATGTGTTACATATTCAAACACGTTGGTATAGATTGGTATAGAGAAAAATCAAATTTGACTATGAATAGGCGATGATCCAAGCTGAAATGAGACAGAAAGGATATAAGAAAATGTAAAAGGCAAACATTCACTATTGGTTAAAATCACTCACTGTAAATACCGCATTATAGCGAAAATAACGTTAAATGCGTTGAGATCCTGACGATCCTGTATTGCAATATTTACATCGAAAAAGGGTCTGTGAAATTCAAACGGTATCTTTCAAACGACCTGGAGTGATATCACATGATTCTCAGGGCCATGGATAAGATTAGCGTTAAGTGTTTACATCTTTGATATTTTTCTAAAATCCAACACTGTTGGTAATTAAAGGTTTGTTTTTATCACAGTATTGCTTATGACGATCCAACATTGTAGTTGGTTATAATAAGGTTTTGAATTACTGTGCACAAATGTTTTAGCGTGAACCATTATCTAGAGCTAAAATATCGGAGACCTTTTGCATTTGAAACCTAGTAAAAATCTTTGCTCAACCCTAGCTTGAACACACGGTTAAGGACAAACGCAAAAGTATTCCTTTGCTTAACTATTAAAGTTTAACATATGGTAAACTATATTAAAATTATTTAAAGGTATTAATATTTGACCCGTATAAACGTTGGAAGAAAGTCTGAATTTTTGTCAAATTTGTTTAATCAGTTGGCCTAGACTAAGGTAAACGAGTGTACATGTAATCAAGATAAAGTCAAAACGAGAGTAAAGGTTTACTGTATTAATGATACCTTTTCATCTGCTGTAGACATGAAACAGAATAAAACAGAGAATCATTGCATTCGATGCAGGGTAAAGAGATGTGTGCCATGTACATTTCAAATGCGTACAGTGCATATGTGCATGTACATCTAAAGCTTTTGTTCAGCGAAATTCGTTACTTAATTTTCAACTGATGTCGGGAAGTTGAAAGATGATGCAAAAAACAGTACGACATATAGCGCTGTTTTATGAGTCGCTTAACGTTTCATAACATATATGCATAGACATAAAGTAAGTTCTTAGATATATCGAAACGCTTGCATAATGCAAAGGCTTTCTTGACATTGAGTAATGTACAGATCTCGTCGGATTAACAGTGAAGCAATAAATTTAAGTTCTCCAAACATGGATTCTCAAATATGAACTACGTTTAGTTAAATACACATGGTCGAATATAAGGATACACTTATTACACAGAAAGAATGTTTTGATTAAATTAAATTCGACTTGATCAATGTTGACAATTATTGATCTTGTTTTTTATGTCCATCGCGTTCTCGTGCGAGGTTTATGTTTCAATCAAACAATATCATACCTGAGATAATGGGTGATAGGAATACCCATGGTAAAATGTATCAACCTCCTTAGGAGCATTATTTAAAACGAAGTAATACGATATGTGTTATAAAATGGTGCGATTATAATATGTACACTTGTAAACATTAGAAACAACCACGATTCCGAAATAAATGCAAAATCAGACGGCACACTGTCGTAATTTGTATTTTAGAGGATCCAAAAGGGTTCGATTAAAGCATTTGACAAAGACCAATCCCTTAAATCGACAAAACGTCAAAAAAGCTGTATCATTATCTTCAAAAAATAACCTTTGATTTCGATCGTTATGTGTGAAAACAAAGGATATATTACTAGTCTCATGCAGTTCAATACTTTATCAAACTAATTGAAAAACTACCGCTTAAAACAAGTCATCCTCCCCGTAAAGTTTCCTTTCTATTTCAAACTAGTGTACTTGCGTTATTGTGTCTACTACCAACCTATGACATTAATAGTTTAAATGGTGTAGTGGTAACAACCAACGTCTCTTTAACATCTATTTATATTTATATCAATACCATACCGGATACGCATTCAAGATCAACACAGGACGTAACTTTACCTAGGAAAACATTTCACCGTTTTCGATAAGACCTAATGTGGCAGTATACCACGTTATATTTCGTCAGGAGCTGTTTAGAGAGGAGGAATGGGTTGTGACAAGCTGTCTCTCCTTTCTTTCCGCTGGTATTTTAAGAAACGTCATATTGACTTGTTAAGAATCGCCGTTTATTGATGCTTACAATTTTGAAATGCCATAACTTCCAAAAACCGTTTTGGCGATTGATAGGCCTTTCTGACAAAAAGGAAAACGTTTAGTAAATCTGAATCCAAGATTAGCGCATGCCTATCCTGAACGTTACTTTACGCAGGTACCCAAACGGTCCCTTTAATGAATGTAGGCAGAACTCGCTTAACCCATTACCAACCAATTACGTCATTTGACGGCTATGTTGTAGACGTAGGGGTTATTGGGTTAATTATATTTGATTCCCAACTATAGGGTAAGACAAGAATTGCACACTCATTAATTGTCCGTTTTATTATCTTAGCCCTGCAATTACAGAAGCCCTTAGGTAGAGAGCCCCTCCCCCTTTTTGTGTTAGAGGTCGTTGGTTCGAAATATAGAATATTTTCTTACTCATCATGTCAACCTGATAGACGCATTAACCCAGAAGTAGAATGTTCCCTAGTGTAAGAGGTCGATTATTTGATATGCAGATTATCGCAAACAAATGTACCGAAAAGAACAGCATTCGTCATAATTATTATAATAGTCATTGTGTAAACCCTTCACCATTGACTCGAAGATAAAGTGACCCCTTCGCAGGTGTGTGAGTTCGTTCGTTCAATATAGAAGATCACCCGAAGTAAAGTCAAGAAAAGAACTGTACTCTTCAGATTTATTGTTTTACCCATTGTGTAAAGCCTACACCATTTACGCGGAGTTAGTGTGACCATCCTTGCGGTTGTAAGAGGTCTCGGAGTCGATAGAGAAGATTTACCCTATCATCGGTCCAAACAAAAACAGGATCGCGTGTGTAAGATGTCGTGGGTTCTAAAGAGAAGATTAACACATTTATATGTACAACTAGGAACAGGATTGCTTATATTATTACTTATATTTATTGTTTTTACTCGACGTCTAAAGCCACTCACCGCATGAACCAGAGGTAGAGCGTCCCCGAATGTATGAGGTCCAGCGTTCGAAATAGAGAGTCACCCAAACATAGGATCAGACGAGAACACTATTTCTACTATCATTTTTCTTGTTAGTCAAATAAGCTACACAATCGCAGTAACATAAAGGCAAAGCGCCCTCCTTACATGTTTGAGGTGATGGGTTCGATACCCTGAAACCTAAATCTGTTTTATTGTGTGTGGTCATTGAAACCGTCTTTTTGAGAGTATAATTTGCATTTGCCGTTCCATTATTCTTTATTCCATTTGAATACAAAAGAACCATTTCTGATCATTCCTTACCGAATGTGCATCTGTCAGATGTGTCTTGAATAGGATTGTAAAATGACATTCGTCGTAAGTTGATGCTGATCCGAATATACCTCAGTTAACGTAAACTGTTTGATAGAGCTTGATGACATAAATGCTTTTATATTTGTTGTAATAGAATAAAGTGGCACATATTTTCACCTTTACCCCGCTTATATCACTGCTGTCAGTGTGCATCTCGTTGCTTCTGACAGGTACCTTTCCCTACAAATGGTAAAATAATGTTCTTAATGCCATTCACAGATTTTAAACAAAATAATGGGTATTCAATCAACCAATTGAAAAATAGACCGCTAATATTTCATCATGACAAAGTTTCCCGAATCGAACTTACACGTTGATTAGTGTATAACGTGCGGCGCGTAATGATATGATGAACTGAAGGGTTTGAATAAATCCCGATAGTTGAAGACCTTTATTGACAATCTAAGGGTTTTACGACTGTATAAGCTCAAATAGAAATTCCCGGAAAACGGATATATGTCGTCCAAGTATAATCATGTCGAATTCAACAAGCTTATCAGGTTTAATATTCAATAGTTTTCACAAACTGATTGTTTTTTTATACCTTATTAGTTATATCACAACTTTCGATCGATGAAATATATTCATAATTATACCCATTGTAAAAGACGGAGGTGTAAATGTTCTCCTGCAACAATTGTCTACGAACATCTAATATAAAACCCAAACTTTTGCAACAATCATTTATTTCAAATTATATAATTCTTGTTTTGAAACTGGTCAAACGCAGCGGAGTAAGCGCAACAATCGCTAAATTAGGACGGGGTTTTCCTTTACCCTTTATATGCCCGTTTTATCTATTCCCGTCTGTTATTGAACCTTGTTCAATGTCATTCAATGACACAGGCGGATTGGGGTAGATCTTTATGAAACGGGACATTACTAAACCTGCAATGTGTTTGTTGGAGATTTTCAAGGTCTTGTGTCAGCGTACAAACTTGCACGAAGTTGGTAATGAGTTTTCTACGGTTTCACTCGCAATGTACAGACATCAACCCAAACCAGAGCCAGAGACGGAGGTGTAAATATTCTCTTGCAATACTCGTCTACGAATCTCTTATATAAAACTCGAACTTTTGCAACAGTCATTTATTTTAAATCATATAATTCTTGTTTTGAAACTGGTCAAATGCAGTGGAGTAAACGTAACATTCGCTAAATTTGGACGAAGTTTTCCTCTTCCCTTTTTACACCCGTTTTATTTCTTCCCGTTTATTCTTAAAACTTTAATTTACTTACATAATTCTTGTTCCGAAACTGTTCAAACGCAGACAAGTAAGTGTACCATACGCTCAAAGGGGACGAGATTTTCCTTCTGCCGTTTAAATGCCTGTTTGATCTCATCCCGCCTGTTATTGAAATATGTACAATGGCATTCAATGATACAGGCGGAGTGGGGTAGATCTTTATAAAACGGGACATTCCTAAACCTGCACTGTGTTTAGTGGAGCTTTTCAAGGTCTTGTGTCAGCGTACAAACTTGCATGTAGTTGGTAATGAGTTTTCTATAGTTTTATTCGCTATTTATAGACATCAATCCACACCAGAGACAAGAATGGCGAGGAAGATTGAGATAACGATTAGACAGTCAGGCAACACCTTCAGCAGAGAAATAATTGCTGACCTGATCAACAAATAATCTGGATAGTGAGTGAATGGGTGAAAGTCTAATGACATTGAACACACTGTGGATTTTATGTGTATTGTAAAATCGGTCAATACACACGCCACTGCTGGTAAGTCCCGTACTATCATTGGGCCTTATAAACGGATTGTACGTTATATAACATGACACGGCTTCGTTTGCACAACAACGACACGGGAACAAATTGAGTCGACTTAATCCTTAGAATGCTGGGTAACTTCTAAAATATTTTTGAATGTGTCTGCTTTCAAAAACCTTAAATATCTGCTTAGTTTTGACGAGGAAGGATACTCATAGTACGTGTGATATGAATGAATCGTGTTTTAAGACGCATCGACAGCTAAGGTCACCCAGCGCGCATTATGATGATGTGGATGAATGTATACTAACAATATTAGCAGGTTGAAATGTATTTGTTTAAAGAAAAACTAAATAAGAATTTGTAATTCATGAACAAAAGTAGATAGAAAATTTGTAAAAATTAATGATTGTTGATAGATAGCCTGCAATGAATGTGTGATATTAAATAGTGTGTGATGAAAAAATGACATTGATAAATGTATATATATTTATAATGTGTAAGGAATCACAATCTATTGTAAACTCCAATCTCTTTGAGAAAGGAAAGAATTAATTCAATCCTGACAGTGTCAAAAAGCTCATAAATAGTGTTGACATTGAAATATCTTGCATGAGTTCTTTGAAAATCAATGCAATCTAGCAATATATGTTTGATGGCAAAGGGTGCATTGCATGGAATGCATTCAGGTGCATCTTCCTTAGACAAGAGCCAGGAGTGTGTAATGTGTGAATGACCAATTCGGATTCGTGCAATTGTAACTTCCTCTCTTCGCACAGACCTGTAAGAAGGGTACCATTCTCCGAAGGTAGGCTTAATTGAATGCTATTTATTAAAAACATCAGCATTCCATTTTGATTGCCAGATGGATGTGATGTAAGTTAAATTAGAAGGTTTAAAATCAGTGTAGGGTACTTTAAAATATGAAATGGGAAGGTTTAAGAGCTGATTTAGCGGATCTATCCGCATGTTCATTACCCATGATACCAGTGTGACTTGGAATCCAACAGAACAAAAGTCTGTTTGGAGACAAAATATGAGAGATCCTTTGAATAATTTGGCATACCAAAGGGTTCTCCAACTTTTGATTTGATAAGGCTTGCAGTACTGATAGAGAAACACAAAATGTAATAAAACGGGTGAAATTTGCATTTTCCACCAGGTTAAGGGCTAGATAAATAGCCCTTATCTCTGCAGAGAAGATAGAAGACTTGTCTGGAAGGCGGCATTTCTTAACCCTTTCTCCATATACAGCTGCAGCTGCAACGAAATCACCGTCCTTTGATCCATCAGTGTATATAGGTTTGTAGGAAGAATATTGTTCTTTTATCTCTCTATATTTACTGTGAAAGATAGCTCTATCTGTTTCTGATTTCTTTTCAGAGGTAAGATCAAATAAAAAGTTTGCTGTGTCCAGTGTCCATGGAGGTATGTCAGATAACTTGTACTGGGCTATGGAATCAGTGTCTACCCCAAGATTATCTATAATGGGCTCCATGCGAATACCAAATGGGGCAATAGCATTTGGTTTCTGTTGAAAAAGGCGTTTGTATTTGGGGTTTAAAACTACTCGATGAGTAGGGTTAAAAGGATTGGATTTCAATTTTAAAAAGTATTGAAGAGAGTTTTTCCCTTCTGTAATATAGAGAAGGTTCATTAGCCTCTGCATATAGGCTGTTAACAGGAGATGTTCAAAAGGTGCATACGGCAAGCCTTAAACATTGGTTTTGTATTGGATCTAGCAACTGGAGATAGGATTTACGGGCTGATCCATACACTATAGAACCATAGTCAAGTTTTGATCAAATAAGGGATCGATATAGCCTGAAGAGGACCTTCCTATCGGCTCTCCAATCTGAGTGTGCAATAACTCTAAGAATGTTCATTGCTTTTGGCATTTCTTTTTAAGAGATTGAATATGAGGTAAGAAAGAAAGCTTTCTGTCAAAAATGACTCCAAGAAATTTGAACTCTGGCACAACTTCTAGTTTAGTATTGCCTAGAGTCAGATCGGGGTCTGGATGCAATCCACGAAGATTGCAAAAATGCATACATTTGGTTTTCGTTTTTGAAAACTTGAACCCATTTTCATAGTACCATATTTGTAATTTATTAAGGCATTGCTGTAGTTGGCGTTTAATAATATCCATGTTTCCGGAACAGAAACAAATAACAAAGTCGTCTACTTAAAGGGAGCAGTCCACTCCAGGGTTTATAGCTTTAACAATGCTATTTATCTTAATGCTAAAAAGTGTAACAGACAAAATACACCCCTGGGGAACCCCCATTTCCTGCTCGCGAGCACCTGACAAGGTGTTCCCAACATGAACGCGGAAGAGCCGTTCATCCAGGAATGCTGCAATGAATATAGGAAGGCGGCCTCTGAGGCCAAAATCGTGTAAATCTTTAAGTATACCATGTTTCCAAGTGGTATCATACACACTTTCCAAGTAAAAAAATACAGATACTACATGCTGCTTTTTAATAAAAGCTTCTCGAAGATACGTTTCGAACCGAACAAGATGGTCTAACATACTTCGTTGTCGGCGGAAGCCACTTTGAACAGATACAATAAGGTTGTTGGATTCAAGAAACCAAACAAGCCTATCGTTAACCATCCGTTCAAGAGTTTTATAGATGCAACTTGTCCAGGCAATCGGTCGGTAGCTGTTTGGATATTTCGCATCCTTTCCTGGTTTTGCAATTGGAATGACCAAAGCCTCTCGCCGGCTGGATGGAAATTCACCAGTCTGCCAATCATTATTAAAAATATCGAGTAAAATAGAAAGGGATGAATGTGGTAAGTGCTTGAGGAATTGATAGTGAATTTGGTCCTGACCTGGAGAAGTGTCATGTGATTTCTTCAAGGCAGATTGAAGTTCTTTAAGAGTAAAGAGTTTGTTGTAATGTTCTTCATTTTTAGAAGTAAAATTGGGCTTTGTTTTCTCCGCTCTTGTTTTAATGATCTGAAATTTTTTGAGTCGTTCTCAGCAGAGGATTTCATCGAGAAAGTCTCTGCCAAGGTATCTGCTATGTCCTGAGGGTTATCTATTTCTTGGTTGTTTGAAGTCAGGTGACTAATATGAGATGGACCTTTGCCATTCATTTTACGAATCATCTTTTTGGTTGATGTGCGACTATTAAGTCTAGAGACATAATCTCTCCAGGACTTGCGCTTACTTGTTTTAATTGTGCATCAATTGCACGGCGGATACGAAAGTCGTTAAGGTTTTCTTGTGTTGGTCTCGGGTTAAATTTCCTGAGAGAGGCCTTTCGTTCCCTAACGGCTTCCTTACATTCAGAAGTGAACCAATGTTTATCTGGACGTTTGGGATTTGTCGAGGTCTGAGGTATAGACTGTTTGGCTGCATCAAACAATAAAGAAGAAAAAAGGAAGGAAGGGTCCTCACAGTCCTCAAATGCATGGTGAACAATATTATGTTCACAAAGCATCTGGAATTTACTCCAGTTTGCTTTGGACAACTTCCATTTTTGAGGACGATCAAGGACTGAAGGTTTATTTTCATTTGAAATAATAGGGAAGTGATCACTTCCATAAGTGTCTTCTAAACATCTCCATGATAAATCAGGGAGAAGTACTGGACTGCAAAAAGAAAGGTTAATAGAAGAATATGATCCTGAAGCTGGATGCAAATATGTTTTTGCACTTGGATCGTTCAGGAACGAAAGAAAATTTACAGACATAAAATTCTCTATTTGATCACCACGGCGGTTCGTATCTGTACAACCCCATATGGTGTTATGTGCATTAAAATCACCAACAAGTACAAATGGTTGAGGTAGTTGAGTTATCAAATCATCAAGACTACCTTGGTGTATAGGTTTATTTGGTGGAAGATACAAAGAGCATAGGGTAATAGTGTTATGTAAAGATAATCTCACAGCTAAAGCTTGTAGGGAAGTATCAAGCTGTATGTGCTTATGAGGAACACTATTTTATAACAATGACAGATACTCCACCTTGGGCTTTATTGCCTTTAGTGTAAATCTTGTAAAAGATATAATGAAATTTGAGGGAGATAGTGTCATCCTCTTTCAAGAATGTCTCTTGAAGACAAAGTGCAGCAGGTTTGTGATTATTAATCAGAAGTGACAACTCATCAAAGTTGGCCTTCAGACCTCGACAGTTCCATTGGATAATTGGATTAGCCATTGCGCTAAAAAGTAAAATTAAAAAAGTATAAAAAAGCATTCTATGATTCATTGCAGCAGATTAAAAAGTTAAGAAGCAGGTGACTTCGGGTCCTTGGTATTTGGTTTTTCCCCCAATCATCCAAAGAACCACCACAGATAGACTGCTCGACATCTAAAGAGTCGCCTTCATGGACCTCTCCAGTGTCCATTGCATCCAGAACTTCAAAATTGTTAGAAGTTGCAATGGGGGTTCTTGCGACAGAACTTGTCGCAGTACCTGAGTGTTCATCATTTGAACAAAGAGATTTTTGTTTTAGAAGGTTTTTCCTTTCTTTCTTAGAAAGAGAAGGGTTTGCCTTTGACCCAGAAGATGGACCATTGGAAGAAGAAATAGATTTTTGTTGTTGTTTAGATTTTGATTCAGAGGCAGGTTGTTTAGCTTTAGTTGTTGATGCAGGTGTTGGTGCAGAAGTATCTTTTGGTGTAGTTGCAGGTTTTGGTGTGGCAGTAGAAGGTTTTGGTGCTGATTGAGGTTTGGGTGCAGAAGTAGATGGTTTGGGTGCAGTTGCAGGTTTTGGTGTAGGAGGTGGTTGTTTTTTTGCTATGTATGATGATAGAAGTGGTGCTGGGGCCTTGTCCTTCAGCTCCTCCGCCATCTCTGGAAATTTCCCCAAAAGCAGTTTGAGGAGAAGATCACAGGTATGACAGTCTTGCTTTGGGGAGGCTACTGCTGAGCAGCTGATCCCACTGACAAGTCTTTCCTTGTCTTGCTTTTGTTGCAAGACAAGTTTGCGTGCGTCTACAAAGGAAATGCCTTCCTTGTACTTGATGGTCAGGATATCCTTCTCATCTTTCCAAGTTTGACACTCCTTCGCATAGGCAACGTGACCAGACTTGCAGTTGAAACAGCATGCAGGTGCGGTGCAGTGTTCAGTGCTGCGATCACAAATGCGCATTTAGCACAGACTGGTGTATTGGTGCATTTTGTGGTGTGGTGACCAAATCGTTGACATTTGAAACAACGAAGAGGGTTAGGAATGTATGTGTCGACTTTTAAGGATTCAAATCCAATTTTAAGTGTAGGTGGAACTGTGGGACACGAGAAAGTGATTATGTATGTGTTAGTGTTTTTCAACACTCCATCTCTTTTGACACTGATGCGTCTGATATCAGTAACAGACTGTGACTTCAAGTTGTCCTTGATGTCGTCAAGAGAGGAGCAGTAATGGAGGTCCTTCCAACGGATGACTCCCTTACATGAGTTGAGTGCTGGATGTGGGTATACTATGACTGCTTGTTTGAATAGTGTTTTATGTTTGAGTTTGTTGATGGTTTGTTGCTTTGTGAAGCATTCAATGAGGATCGTGTTGTTTTTGAGTTTTTTGACTGATTTTGGTGTACCGAGAATACTTTTGATTGTTTTCTCGATAACAAATGGTGATATGTGTGTTATAGGTTTGACTGAGTCTTCTGCTTCAACCACAATAAATCGTGGAAAATTTAGTGGTGACGGAGAAGACTCTGCCTCTGAATCACTGTCAGAAAGGGTACGCTTGGCAGCTTTTTAATGGGATTCCATATTAATCTAAAAGGTTCACCATCCTTGGTCCCCGCCCACCATGGAGCCCAACAAAGGGACTTAATCTGGGGAAACCCATCGCAGATCAAGTCAGGGTTACAAGGATGGTATACTCAGGGTGAAAGGGCTAGACTGGACAAATGTGTCCCAAAAGATGTCATTCCAAGTAAGCGACATACATTTGGGATGGTACAGAATGTCAATCAAAGACCAAATCTTTCATCTGATTGACCCATGGGCCACCGTCACGGGGTACAAAAGGTAAAGAAGTTTCAAATGAATATGAAAATATGTCGTTTTGGTGGAAGTTGCCAATGACAAGGCATGACCAGCCTATTGGTCAGGTCGGGCCTTCCTGACCTCTCGTTTAGCCCAAATTCAGGCCAAAGTGGTGTATTGAAAAAAAAACAGGGTATTAACTAACCCTGGATTCTCTCAACCACCAGGATCCCTGAATCAGGCGACACGAGTCGCAGCCCACGGCAAACGGGCAGGCACTTGGTGGGGTTCTACCACTCAGCAGCGCAGTGGCAGGACACTTTCTAACCCCCGCCCTGCCATGTGGGGAATAGTACGTGTAGCCTAACAGGTTAGATCCCAGGCCAACCGCAAATATATAAATCGGCTGGCCTGGGTCCAACCTGTTTACATTCACATGACGTCAGTTCCAGCACTATAAGGGTTATATGATACCAAATAAACAGTGACTGATATGTATTATATATTCAAAAACATTGATGTAAAGTGAGTGAGAGAAAAGTCCGAATCTGAAGAATGGGTAGATTGCAAATCTAAGCCAAACAATCGCAGTTACATAAATGCAAAGCGCCCCCTAATATGATTGTGATCGTGGGTTCGATACCGGAAACGTAAATATTATTTTTTGTTCGGTCTTTCAAACCGTCTTCTCGAGAGTATAATTTGCATTTGCCGTTTCATTATTCTTTATTCCAGTTGTATACAAAAGAACCATATCGGAACTTTCTTACATGAATGTGCCTCTGACGGATGGGTCTTGTTAAACGACACTCGCTGTAGGTTGATGCTGATCAGAATATACCTCAATTAACAGGAAAGTTAACCTGAACTGTTTGATTGTACTGGAAGACATACATACTTTTATTTGTTTTAATAGAATATAGTGGCACATATTTTCAACTTTACCCCACTTATACCACTGCTGTCAGTGTGTATCTCGTGGATTCTGGTAGGTACCTTTCCACACAAATTGTAGTTATCAAACCCAAAGACATATTTTAAACAAGAAAATGGGTGTTCAAACGACCAATTGAAAAATGAACAGATATTTAATCTTCACCGAATGTTCAGAATAGAACTTACGTGATGGTAAGTTTATAACGCTCTGCACTAACTGATCTTTACAAATAGAGGGTTTGAATTAAACCCGATAGTGGATGATACTTTTTGATTTGACAATCAAAATGTAAAAAAGTTATATTATCATCTCAAATGAAAATTCCTGTGAAGCGGATATATGCCGTTCAAGTATAACCATGTCGAATTCAACAAACTTATCAGGTTTAATATTCAATAGTTTTCACAAACTGATTGTTTCATACCTTATTTGTCATATCATATCAAATAAGTTTTCATATTTGAAGGTTATTCATAATTCTACCCCTTATATACGACTGGTGTCCATATGTCAGTACAATAATCGTCTAACGACGTCTACTTTTAAGAACTTGACTTGTGCAACAATCATTTGTGTTAGATTATATAACTCTTGCTTAAAAGCCTGTTTTATCACCCCGCCTGTTATTGAAATACGCAAAATGTCGCTCGATGACACAGAAGGAGTGGGGTAGATCTTTATGAAACGAAACATTCCTAAATCTTAATTGTGTTTGTTGCAGCTTGTCAAGGTATCGTACCAGCCGGCATTCTTGAATGAAGTTGGTTTGATTAGGTTTTTACAGTGCCGTGCGATAGTTATAAACATCGAAAGTCTCATTTCATAAATTACACCGTGAATTAAACATGTAGTGCCGAATAAGTCCATACATACGTCACTGGTTTATCCGATGTTCTCCATGAGCCTTATACACGGATTGTACGTTGTTTAACATAACACGGCTACATTTGTACAACAACAACGACACGTGAAAAAATGGGATTTGAGTATTTGTCCGGGCAAGACGTGAGTGCGATGCATCGGCTTAGACTAGGATGAGACCAATTAACAGGGACTAATATGTGTTACATATTCAAACACGTTGGTATAAATTGGTTAAGAGAAAAGTCAAATTTGAGTATGAATAGGCGATGATCCAAGCTGAAATAAGAAGGAAACGATTTAAGAAAATGTAAAAGGCAAACCATCGAACTATTGGTTAAAATCACTCACTGTAAATACCGCATTATAGCGGAAAAAACGTTAAAATGCGTTAAAGTCCAGAAGATGCTGTATTGCAATATTTACATCGAAAAGGGTTTGTGTAATTCAAACGGTATCTTTCAAACGACCTGGAGTGAGATAACATTATTCCCAGGGCTCCGGATAAGATTAACACGAATTCGTGATATCTTTAATATTTTTCTAAAATCCAACACTGTTGTTTGTTTTTATCACAGTGTTTCTTATGAGGATTCAACATTGTAGTTGGTTAGTCGGAGATTTTGAAATAATGTGTACATATGTCATCTAAAGCCAAGATATCGGAGACCTTTTGCATTTGAAATCGGGTAAACATCTTTCCTTTGCTTAACCCAAGCTTGAACACACTGTTTGGGACAAACGGAAAAGTAGTCCTTTGCTAAACTATTAAAACTAACAAAAATGTATTTTATATAAAAATCTTTTAAAGGTATTGATATTTGACTAGTATGAACGTTGAAAGAAAGTCTGAATATTAGTCAAATCTGTTTAATCAATTGGCCCAGACAAAGGTAAACGAGAGTACATGTAATAAAGATAAAGTCAAAACGAGAGTAAAGGTTTGCTGTAGTAATGATAACTATTTACGACAAAGGGACCTGGTGTACATCGTACAGAAAAGTGCCTTTGAGACGAGTGGACACGAAAAAATTCAAACGTATTGTTAAATAACTGGATTACATGTTTAATTCAAAGCAACTGTTAGTTGCATGTAAAGTGGAATGGTGTTCCTTTATAGGATAAGGAGACAGTCACCAGACAATGGACTCGACCACCCTGACCTAGGAAGCTAAAAACGCCGTTGTTGATATTGAGAAGAGGAATTGTAAGTATTTTAAATGTGGCCGATCGGAAAATTCATATCACATAAGTTAATTCATGAAGGCTCAAATAAATATAGAAATATTCTTAAAGTTTGGTTAAGATTGGACTGACTTTCATCAGGTCCTAAGTAAACATGTCTCGTGGGATATATCAATGTTAAAAACTAGATACTGGGCGAGTGATTCGTTTTCAGAATATGTATAAAGCTTATAACTATATATTGATAAAATAAAATGTTGTAGGCTCATTTCTGATTATGTTTCTTTTTATTCCAGTACTATTCTGCCACTATGGAGGTCTCTGGAAGGAGGAATGAGACGAAGAGCAATGACAACCAAACTACAGGCATTCTGTGTGACCCATGTGAAAGGGTGAATGAAGAGGAAACCGCCGTATTCTACTGTACAGAGTGTAATGAGTTTCTCTGCCACGCAGATGCGAAGGCACACAGAAAAGCTGCTATGTTAAAGTCCCACCACTTATTGGATCGTAACAGCATGCCAAGACAAAAGATAGGCTCTTATGAAGACAATATATGCCCGATTCATGGTGGAAAGATTATGGAATATCATTGCAACTCTCATACGACAAGTTGTTGTTCCGTATGTGCCACTAAAGAACATAAACATTGCGATGTTGTGTATATCGACGATATCGCAAAGGGATATGAACTCAGCAGTGAGTACAAGTCTTTGGTGAAAGACATGACCGATCTTACGAAGCGTCTGCAAAGTGTTAAGCAACAATCAGTGGACAACGAAAGAAATGCACAACGCAATCACTCCGAGATTGTTTCTATGATCCGTAAATTTAGGGTAGAAATTAACAGTATCCTAGATTCACTCGAAAACGCGTCCTTGAGAGAAGTAAAGGGGGCATTACATCTGGACAGCGACGCAACTGAGCCAACAATGAGAAACTGTGATACTCTCATGGCAAAATTGCAAGACATGACGTCGTCCATGGAGAACCTTAGACAATACAAGCAAGAGAGACAGTTGGTGATGCAGTCAAAGAAAGCCAGGACACAAGTCAAGGACATTGAAGACAAACTTTCAAAAGTATCAGACGATGATAGAGGAAAAGAATTCAAGTTTATTCCGGATAAGACGATATCCCAGCTCCTCCGATCTTTGAAAAGTCTGGGACGATTGGAAATTATGGAAAAATGCACAAACCCCGAAGACAACGATCAAAGAGCAA
The DNA here is from genome assembly GCA_947846245.1 of Cerastoderma edule. NCBI lineage: Eukaryota > Metazoa > Mollusca > Bivalvia > Cardiida > Cardiidae > Cerastoderma > Cerastoderma edule. The sequence goes on from OX401417.1 coordinate 20,403,776, forward strand.
ACGAGTTTGCTGGTGCAGAAGAATCGGTACTTGGGCCTGTTATAGCGAGCCATGTTTGTGATATCAACACCCGACATTCGGAAGACACTTATAAAAATAACTGGATTACAGGACTAGTCATGATGGACAAAATTAGCTTTGGCTGATTTTAGGAACAGCAGCGTGAAGGTTGTTGACGTCATCAGTAACACCTTTACATCCTATATAAAAATTCCAACACGACCATGGGATATAACACGTATAGAGCAGGGTCAGGTTTTGGTGAATTGTAGGAAAGCGAGTAAAAGGGTGTTTCTGGAGGTCGGGAACACGTCATCTATCCGCGGTCTAATGCGTATCCCTTGTGACGTGATGGTTATTGGCCTTACAGAAAACAAATTACTTCTTGGGCATAACCGTTTTGATCGATGTATACAAGTAATGGACTTGACGGGGAACACATTGAAAACATTTAAAACTGACGCCGTCAGAAAGACGCTCTTTAATGAATTTTGTAATTTGGCTCTCAGTGAGGACCAGAACACGATATTCGTGTCGGATATGAAAAATGACCGTGTCATAAGTCTAAGTATGGATGGTACAGTACAAGGCATATATTCCGACGTAAATCTGAGATGTCCACATGGTCTGGCTGTAGATAGAAATGATAATGTGTATGTTGCTGGGCACGAGTCTCACAACATTCACCAGTTCTCTACAGAGTGCAAACCTATTCGGGTACTACTGGATTCTAAACATGGGATTGAACGCCCATCCATGGTGACATATTGTAAAACAGAGCACAAACTTTATATCGGTTATTTTCGGAAATCAAAGATATCTGTTTTCCAGTTGCATTAACAAGGAAATGCATGTAGACAAAACGCACAACGTACTCTGCTGCTTCTTGTATTTTTTTTTTTTTATCTTTTTTTAAGTTTTTATACGCAATCTTTCTCCTGCGTATAAATCAATAATGTCGATTTCCAAAAAGAAAGAAAATCGTCATCTCGACAATAAACCAGACATGTTTGAAAGTAGTAGAAAACAAACATACAATCGGTCTGTTTTATCAACATATCCTCACCACAAAGATGGTATTACAGACTACAGGTTCAAGACCTAGTATTGACTGTCTTGGATATCACTTTAACCATAACGTTTATCGCCGTTTCAACGATTTTCCAAAATCATTCGCAAACCAGAAATTTGGGCTTTTATGTCTCTATTAAATGAACGCTCCAAAGAAATCAGCGGTTTCTTAGGTGTTAGCAGTTAACGTTGTGAATAAGGATCTCAGCATAAACCATTGCTTCGATGAATGCAAATCAAATATGTTGAAGATTAAGACTTTAGATCGTTTACAACACTGTAGCTGGGCCCCCAAACAGAAATTATAAGACTTCTACTACCATAGTTTATTATATTTAAGGCTTTGTCGCCGTTTTTAACACTTTGTCATTAAAGTTTATTTTTGAGTACGTGTTTAAAAGGGTCGCTTAATCCTTAGAATGCTGGATAATTTTCTAAAAATATATGATTTGGAAGTCTGCTGTCCTTAACCTTAGATATATGCTAAGTTTTGGTAGGCTCAGAGTAGCAAACAGGTTACTTCACTGGTCAGCCACTATTTTTTTATATTGGTGAGTTGGGTTTCTTAATGCATTTTTTTATAATTCGAGATTCAGTAATCGAATGAGGACGCAAATACAGTGTGATGCATAACCGAAGAGTTTGAAAAATGTCAAATAGTTCAGGCTCGGAATGGGTCCTTTGTCATATCAATTCGAAAATATTAAGTTTACTTTTGCTTTTTATTTGATTTTCTTTTTTCTTTAAATAAACATATATCACAGTTGTTAGTCGTTTTTTATTTGCCATGAATTAAGCTCTCACAATATAAGGTGGATTTGGCCTCCACCGATAGATATCGCGGTGACGGAAATGATCGACACTTTCCGGACATTCCCGAGTGTAGGTTTACTGCAGTCTGTATAAGTCCTTAACTATAACGCGCATTTCGTAGGCTTGTTGGTGCCTATCCGTGGCATATTTAGACGGTGTTTGTGCTATTGAACTGATGACTTGCTTTATACATCCTCGATAACGAATCTCGGGAATGTGGGTCCTAAGTCCTTAGTGGTCCGGTGGTACGATGGTTTCTTAACCCACTGGTCCCACATGTTTCCCGCAAGACGCTTCAGAGCCTAGTACATATTCCTGGTGAATCTTAGGTACGCCGTAGTATAACTTAAACAGTGTTGGATTGGCGTTAAACACCGTACAAAAGCACAAATAGGTACATGCAAGCAAATCTTTTCACATTGGTTCCCTTCTTTTGCAAACAATATTTTTTATCTGCTAAGCAAAGAAGAGGAACCAAGGGTGGAGATTATATGCGAGTGCCCTGAGCCCATATTTAGTTCTTGAATTTGTGAAGTGTTTTCAAAACTAAATTATAGGCCTTGAATCATGATGTGCCTGTATAACTGAAATTACGTGATGGTTGATTTTTTAAGCTTTAACTACATCCATTGATGAAACACAAAGTGCATGCACAGTTGAATTGACTAGCATTATATGTACGTATTAAAGAACACATAGCTAGTGGTTCATCTAGAAGTACAAAGATTTGAAGGATAAACTCGTCCTCGAAATAGCATGCTACATATAACAGAATGAGAAGGAGTTCTGTTTGAGTTCAGCAACTCCCCCTACCTGTATATCAGTATCTCATTTCTAGCCAAACTGTCGCCAATCACGATAAGTTCAGGTACATACTTATTTCTTTCCCAGTCCCTTCCTGTATGCTGATGGATAACACTGAAAAAGAAACAGTCAATACAAGATTGGGCTTCAAGTATCATGCGTAAAGGGACGTCACAGACCCACTAGTGTGGTTTGTAAGGCTTAACCGAGACCTTACATTTCAGAGTACGTATGTTTTATTAAACGCTATGAAAGATCACGTTTCCATTAGGTTCGTTTTAAAGGGAAGGCGGATGGAAGAATTAAAAAAAAACCATCCATCTGTAATAAAATGAAAGTCATCATGATTATAAAGATCTTTCCTGAATAACCAGAAATACCTTTGCACGAATTTAAAGAGTAGTATTTGGTAGGCCAAATGATTGATATTTCTATATGTTGATTGTGTGATTTTATCTGAGTTAAAACGTTGCTGATCGAGGTAAGGCGCTTACAGACAGTGAATAATTTATATGCGTTTTAGTTATGTTGCGATGCTCAACTCTTAACAACGCAGGAAGACCCCCATACTCAACTGCCCATTAGAACTTGTCAAGCTTGGAAGAACCATCGACAGTCGGCAAGCCGGTCAGGAGACCAATTCTCATGGAAATCCACATCCCTCACCGGGATTTGAACCTACGCAGAGAAGGACCATGTGATCTAACCTCCAACCTGTAAATGCAATAATAAAACTCTTATTGCAAGACAAGTTGTTGTGGTGTCCAAAAAGCGGTTCATTTATAATTTTATAAAAAATGATCTTGAATCCAAATATAAGGCGATATAAATATTATGTTCTAAACGGTTATTTCTTCTTTTCAAACACTTCCGGTTTTCCTTTCGCAAGACACTTCAGAGCCCTAACAAAGTCCTGGTGAATCCCAGGTAAGCCGTAAAATATGCGGATTGCAAAAGTAGAAGACCACAGCCAGAGATTACATTCGAGTGCTTTGAGATCGGCTTTTTGGCGAGAGTCTCTACAACGCTGTTGCTAAAACCTAGTTTTGGGTTCTAGTATTCATACCGTGGATGTTTCTGAGTAATGTCAGTGTTGCGTATTTTTGCATTTACTACATCCATTGATGGAATACACATTACGTTGACAGTGAACCTCACTAAAAGTTAACGTTAGTATGAGAGAACATTTAGTTGTAGATTTTGAAGTGCAAAGGTTTGCAGAATGATTTTGTTCTAGCACGATGCATCTAACAGAATGAGAAAGTGTTCCATTTGAGTTCAGCAATTCTCCCATACCTGTATACAGTTGCTCATATTTAGTAGCACTACCGACAATCATGATCATCGCAGGTACATATATATCTCCCAGCCCTCTATTGGTAAGCTGAGAGATAAAACCGACATTCGCACACCAACTACATGATTGGGCTTTAATTAAGGGAAGTCATAGATCCGCCAGTGTGCTGTATTAGACTTATTCTGAGACATTAAACGCCAAGGAACGTGAAGTTTTATAAACATTGAAATGTTCTTAAAGTGAGATGTAAGTGAGGATTCACAAGAGCATTCATATACTTGTATACTGGTATAAAAGACATCATAATTATACAGATCTATCGTAACGATACAAAAATATCTACACATGAAAACAGAAGGGAACCTTGGGGAGGCCCAATGAATGACATAGGTTCATTGCATAACCTTATCTGAGATCAAAAGTAATTGTTCAGAGAACAGAAAATTTAGATACATATCGTCCAAGTTTAACCATATCAAATTCAACAAGCTTCTCAAGTTTGAAGGCACATCAAAGGAGAGGAGTACAAATAAATTACTGAACAAATATATGGAGTTCTTTTATCATGTTCATAAAAGTCATGAGAATTAGTTTAGGAATGCATTAAGACACTATTAAATAGACTCATTTAAAATAAGTTATATTGTGCTTGAAATATAGTTTTCTCCAATTTAATCATGTTTATCAACAACCTGTTTGCTTACATATTCAAAATAGCGAATTCTGATTGGTCGGTTCAAAAATGAGTGTATCAACCGTCAAGGTCAGAAGTGAAGAATCAGGAAATCTGAATTATAAAACTTGCTTATCTGGGTTATTTCTGGTTTACTTTCACATTTAAGTTGTGCTGATGTTGTTTTCTGGTGATAACTATTTGAATCTGTCCAGAAGTTTACCAAATAATGTAGTTTGATATAGCATTAATCTCCTTTAATGGGCCTTTAACATCCAAAACTTTTAACAAATTGACTGTTTCATACCTTATAACATTATTAACATATTATAACAAATACGTTTCAATCTATGACAGCTATTCATAATTATACCCTTTATATACGACATAGGTCCATGTGTTCGTAATGTACAGCTGACAGTACGGTGATTGTCTAAAACCAGCTAAAACGCGACATTTTGCAACAATCATTTTATTTAGACTACATTATTCTTGTTTTGAAACTGGTCAAACGCAGACAAGTAAGCGTACCATACGCTCAATGAGACGAGGTTTTCCTCTACAGTTTAAATGCCTGTTTCATCTACTCCCTTCTGTTATTGAAACATGTTCAATAGCATTCAATGACACAGGCGAAGTGGGGTAGATCTTTATGAAAAGGCACATTCCTAAACCTGCATTGTGCTTGGTGGAGGTTCTCAATGTATTGTGTCAGCGTGCAAACCTGAACGAAGTTGGTTATCGGTTTTCTACAGTACGATTCGCTATTTAAACTTTAAATTTTAAAGGCATCAACCCACACCAGAGACAAGAATGGCGAGTTAGACTGAAATCACGATTAGACAGACAGGTTCCACTCTCAGAAGAGGATTAATTGCTGGCCAGATCAACAGATAAACTGGATTGTGAGTGAATGGGTGAAAGTTTCATGGCATTGATCACACTGTGTCGAACTTTACATGTTGATAAGTTAACAACGCACGGCGCGTGATATAGTATAGAACTGGAGAATTTAAATTAATCTTGATAGTGGACGATACTTTTTGACAATCTAAGGGTTTTACGATTATTAAACCTCAAATAGAAATTTCTGTGAAGCGGGTATATGTCGTTCAAGTATAATAATGTCGAATTCAACAAGCTTATCAGGTTTAATATTCAATGGTTTTCACGAACTGATTGTTTCATACCTTTTTAGGTCTTATCATGATAAATCAGTTTCGATCTTTGAAAGCTATTTATAATTTTACCCATTATATAATACGGAGGTGCAAATGTTGTCTTGCAAAGCTGACAGGACAATGATCATCTACGAACATCAAATATAAAACTTTTCAAATAATCATTTATTTCAAATTATATCATTCTTGTTTTGAAACTAATCAAACGCAGTGGAGTAAGCGTTACAATCGATAAATAAGAACGAGTTTTTTATCTACCGTTTAAATGCCCGTTTGATCTATTCCCGACAGTTATTGAAGCTTGCACAATGTCATTCAATGACACAGGCGGATTGGGGTAGATCTTTATGAAACGGGACATTACTAAAACCTGCACTATATTTGGCGGAGGTTATCATGGTCTTGTATCAGCGTGCAAACTTGAATGGAGTATGTAATCAGTTTTCTGCGGTTTCATTCGATGTTTATAGACTTCAATCCACAGCAGAGACAAGAATGGAGAGGTAGACTGAAATCACGATTAAACAGACAGGTCCCACTCTCGACAGAGGAATAATTGGTGATAAACTGGATAGTGAGAACGGGTGAGTGTAAATCTCATGACATTAATCACAATGAATTTAATGTGTATTGCAGAATCAGTCAGAACACACACCACTGCTGGTAAGTCCAGTACTATCCATCGGCCTTATAAACATATTGTACGTTATATAACATGGCACGGCTACGTTTGCACGACAACAACAACAACACGGTAATACATTGAGTCGACTTAATCCTTAGAATGCTGGGTAACTTCTAAAATAGTTTTGAATTTGTCTGCTTTCCAAAACCTTAAATATCTGCTAAGTTTTGATGAGGAAAGATACTCATAGTACGTGTAGCCTAACAGGTTAGATCACAGGCCAACAGCAAATATGCTAAGCGGCTGGCCTGGATCCAACCTGTTTGTATTCACATGATGTCGGTTCCAGCACTTTAAAGGTTATATGATACCAGATAAACAGTAACTGATATGTATTATATATTCGAAAACATTGATGTAAAGTGAGTTAGAGAATAGTCCAAATTTGAACAATGGGTAGATTGCAAATTGTCCAGTTTGAATAGGCGATGATCAAATATGATATAGGACAGAACGTTTGAATGGGAAATGCAAATTGGAAACCTACGTACTGTTGGTTAAGATCGTTCATTGCAAACTCCGCATTCTAGCGAAAATACTATTAAAATGAGTTAAATTCCAAAAGATGATGGATTGCACTATTTGTATCGAATAGGGTATGTGTAATTCAGCGTGGTCTTTCATCTTTCAAACGACCCGAAATAATATCACATGATTCTCAGGGCTCTGGATAAGACTAATGTTAAGTGTTAACATCTTTAATATTTTTCTAAAATCATCACTTTTGGTATTAAAAGGTTTGTTTTCATCTCGGAGGTGCTAATGTCGATTCAACATTGTAATTGGGGATTTGGAGGTTTCTAATTACTGTGTACAATTGTTAAAGCTCGGACCGTTATCTAGAGCCAAAATATCGGAGATCTTTTGCATTTGAAACCTGGTATTTATAAATCAACCCTTTGCTTAACACAAGCTTGAACGCGCTATCTAAGACAAACGCAAACATATTCCTTTGGTAAACTATTCAAACTTAATAATGGAAAAATTAAATGAAAATCTATTAAAATGTATGAACGTATGACCAGTGCGAACATTGTAAGAAAGTCTGACTTTTAGTCAAAACAGTTGAATCCATTGGCGAATACTAAGCTAGACGAGCGTACGTGATATAAAAATGGAGTCAAAACGGCAGTTAAGGTTTGTTTACACATGTAGCAAGGTAGTTACGATCACTATTTACGCCAAAGGTACCTACCTGTACACATCAGGGGGATTATTGTTTTTGAGACATGTGGACATGATATAATTCATACGTAAGAATGGTGTTTCTTTATAAGACAAAGAGGCCGTGACTAGACAATAGGCTCGACAAGCCTGACCTAGGAAGCTAAACACGCCGTTGTTGATATTGAGGAACTGTAAGATCACTATTTACGCCAAATTTACCTGTACTTATCAGAGAGATTATTGTTTTTATGAAATGTGGACATGATATGATTCATACATATTGTAATATAACTGGATATCATGTTTAATTCAAAGCAGCTGTAAGTTACATGTAAAGTGGAATGATGTTCCTTTATAGGATAAAGAAGCCGGCACTAGACAATGGACTCGACCAGCCTGACCTAGGAAGTTAAAAACGCCGTTGTTGATATTGAGAAGAGGAACCGTAAGTATTTCAAATGTGGCCTATCGGAAAATTCATATCACATATAAATAAACGTTCAGGTTAAATAAAGATAATTGATGAAGGCTCAAATGAATGTAGAAATATTCTTAAAGTCGACTTTCATCACACTGACTTAGATCATGTCCTTAGTAAACATGTCTTGTGGGATATATTTCTGTATAAAAATAGTTACCGGGCAAGTAATTCGTTTTCAGAATATGTATTAAGCGTTTAACTAACTATTGATAGACAGTGCTGTTGTAGGCTCATTACTGATTATGTTTATACGATCCTTATGTATCTTTTTATTCCAGTAATATTCTGCCACTATGGATGTCTCTGGAGGAAGGAAGGAGAAGAAGAGCAGTGACAACCAAACTACAGGCATTCTGTGTGACCCATGTGAAAGGGTGAATGAAGAGGAAAACGCCACATTCTACTGTACAGAGTGTAATGAGTTTCTCTGCCATGCAGATGCGAAGGCACACAGAAAAGCTGCTATGTTGAAGTCCCACCACTTATTGGATCGTAACAGCATGCCAAGACAAAAGATAGGATCTTATGAAGACAATATGTGTCAATTTCATGATGGAAAGATTCTGGAATATTATTGCAACTCTCACACAACAATTTGTTGTTCCGTATGTGCCACTAAAGAACATAAACATTGCGATGTTGTGTATATCGACGATATCGCAAAGGGATATGAACACAGCAGTGAGTACAAGTCTTTGGTGAAAGACATGACCAATCTTACGCAGCGTCTGCAAAGTGTTAAGCAACAATCAGTGGAAAACAAAAGCAATGCACAATGCAATCACACCGAGATTGTTTCTGAAATTCGTAAATTTAGGGCAGAAATAAACAATATCTTAGATTCACTCGAAAATGCTTCCTTGAAAGAAGCAAATGTGGCATTACATCTCGATAGCGATGCAACTGAGCCAACAATGAGAAACTGTGATACTCTCATGGCCAAATTACAAGACATGACGTCGTCCATGGAGAACCTTAGAAAATACAAGCAAGAACGACAGATGGTGATGCAGTCAAAGAAAGCCAGGACACAAGTCAAGGACATTGAAGACACACTTTCAAAAGTATCAGCCGACAATAGAAGAAACGATTACAAGTTTATTCCGGATGATACGATACCACAGCTCCTCCGGTCTTTGAAAAGTCTTGGACGATTAGAAATTAAGGAAAGAAGCACAAAACCCAAAGAAAACGACCAGAGAGCAATGGATGCTGGTGTAAAAGTGTCGGTACCTGTCATTAATGAACCCGTTACAGCGAGCCATGTCCATGATATCAATATCAAACATTGGACAGACATGTATACCAACTGCTGGATTACAGGAGGAGTCATGATGGACAAGAATAAATTAGCTTTGACTGATCATAAGAACGACAGGGTGAAGGTTGTTGACCTCATCTATAACACCGTTACATCCTGTATAAAACTACCATCAGGACCACGGGATATAACACGTGTAGAACAGGATCAGGTTGTAGTGAGTTGTAACAGGCGTACACTGGTGTTTCTGAAGGTGGGGAACACGTTGTCTATCGTTAATCAACTGGATATCGATGGATATATCGGGGGTATTGCATATACAAACAACACTTTACTTGTTGTGTTTGACTCTCCGGATTCATGTGTAAAAGTAATGGACTTGAAGGGGAACACATTGAAAACATTTAAAACTGACGCCGACGGAAATAACCTCTTTATAAACCCATGGTATATTGCTCTCAGTGAGGACCAGAACACGATATTCGTGTCGGATGCGGGCTATAATCGTGTCACAAGTCTACGTATGGATGGTACTGTACAAGGCGTATATACCGACACCAATCTGATGTATCCACATGGCCTGGCTGTAGATAGAAATGATAATGTTTATGTTGCTGGGACCATGCCTAGCAACATTCACCAACTCTCTAGAGAGTGCAAACCCATTCGGGTACTACTGGATAGCACGCATGGGATTAAACACTCGTGGATGGTGACATATTGTAAAACAGAGCACAAACTTTATGTCGGTTATATTCCTTTAACAGACAAAAACTATATATCTGTTTTCCAGTTGCATTAACGAAGAAAGACATACAGACAAAACACCAAATGTACTCAGCTGCTTCTTGTACTTTTTTTTTAACTTTTGATACGCAATCTTCCTCCTGCGTATAAATCAGTAATGACGATGTAAAAAAAGAAAGATTATCGTCATCTCGACAATAAACCACACATGTTTGAAAGCAGCAGAAAACAAACATACAATCGGTCTGTTTCATCAACGTATCCTTACCACAAAGATGGTATTACAGACTTCAGATTCAAGACTTAATATTGACCGTCTCGTATGCCACTTTAACCATAACGTTAAACGCTGTTTCAACGATTATCCCAAATCATTCACCTACCATAAACTTGAGCTCTGATGTTTCTATTCAATGAACGCCTCGAAGAAATCGGTGGTTGCTCATGTGTTAGCAGTTAACGTTGCGAGTATTTCTATAATTCAAGCATAATTCATCGCTACGGTAAATGCATTACAAATATGATAAAGACTAAGAGCAGAGATGGTTTACAACACTGTAGCAGGCATTCCAACAAAGATTATAAGACTTCTACGATCATATTGTGTTGTATTGAGGCTTTGCTGTCGTTATTTACACTTTGTCGTCAACGTTTTTTTGTAAAGGGTTGCTTAACCCTAGAATGCTGGGTAGTTTTCTAAAAATAGATGTTTCCGTCGTTCCTAAACTTAATAAATTTTGTTGAGGAAAGAGACTAAGGGTAGGAAACTGGTTATTTCATAGGCCAGGCACCATGTTTCTGATGTTCGTGAATTGGTTTCTTCCTATATTTTTTAAGTTTAAGATTCATTAATGGAATGAGGACGCCAAACTAGTGTGCCACATATCCGATAAGTTTGCAAAAATTCAGATACTACAAGGTCGGAAAGGGTCTTTTGTCATATTAATCCAATTCTGAAAACATTTAGTATAGGTTTTTTGGGGGGGGGTTTTATTTCTTTTTGCTTTTACCTTTGAATAAATGTATATCACAGTTGTAGTCAGTCCTCTTTTTGTCATGAGTTTAGCTCTCACAATATAAGGTGGATTTGGCCGAAACAGACATCCCGATTCCGGAATTGATCGACAATTTCCGGAGATTCCCGAGTGCAGGTTTACTGCAGTCTGTATTTGTCGTTTACCTTATCGTGCATTCCGTATGCTTATTGATGCCTATCCGTGGCATATTCAGACGTTGCTTGTGCTATGGAACTGATGACCTGCTTTATACATCCTCGATAACGGATCTCGGAAATTACTTGTCCGGTGGTAAAAGTGGTAAAGATGCTAAGCTTGTATGGTTTCTTAACCCTCTTGTCCCACATGTTTCCTTGGAGTTTCGTTTCGCAAGACGCTTCAGAGCCCTAACATAGTACTGAATACAGGGGTGAAGTGGTAGACCGTCGGTCCTTTGAACCGAGGGTCGCAGAATCGAATCCCTGTTAGGGGAGGTAAAATAAATTGCAGGGACCAACCCACGAGTATGCGCGAGTACTGGTTTAGTATCCAGGAACCAGTCATCACGAGTGAATTTCAAGAAAATCTTTTTCACTGGGTCCCTTCTTTAGCAAACAATATTCTATCTGCTAAGCCAAGAAGAGGAACCACGGGCGGAGATAACATGTGAGTGCCCCGAGCTTACATTTAGATCTAATATGCATGAAGTTTGTGCAAAACTAAACAATAGGCCTAGCATCATGATATGGATGTAACTACAAGAACACTAGCGTTACGATATTAAGCCTTAACAACATCCATTAATGGAACACAAAGTACAAGCAAAATGGAATTGGCATTATCATTATATGTAGTTTTAGAAGAACACATAGCGTACATTTAGACGTGCAAAGGTTTGAAGGATAAACCTGTCCTAAAACTAGCATGCTGCATCTTAATGAATGAGAAAGTGTTCTAACCGAGTTCAGCAAACCCCCTACTTGTGTAGAGTTTCTAGTTTCTAATAGCACTGCCGACAATCATGATCATTCCATGTAAATATGAATTTTCCAGCCCCCTACATGTATGCTGACAGATAATACTGACAAGCGTAAAGCACATACCTTGATTAACATGTGAACTCACAGATCCTCTGGTGCGGTTTGTGACTTTACTGAGACGTTACTCTTCACTTTACTTGTAGTTTGTATTGAACGTTTTAAGATATTATTTTTAAAGGTTCTCGAATGGTTCGTTTTAAACTGATATGTATGTGAGAATTAACAAAAGCATTAATCTTTAATTGTATAACTGACATCATGATAACAAAGATAGTTCCTGGCGAACCAGAAATACCTATTTACGATTATAAAAGGTAACTTTGGGGAAAACCGAATGATTAATATAGGTTGATTGCATAATCCTATCGGAGATGCTGGTCGAAGAAAGCCACTAAAATTCAGTAAATTATTCATATGGGTTTATATCGCGTCAACATTATTTTAGTTATTTTGCAATATCCGACTCTTAATGATGACGGAAGACCCAATACTAAACTGACCAAAAGGGCTAATCAAGCTTGGTAAAACCATTGGCATTCGGTAAGTCGGTCGGTAGACTACCTCTCATGGAAAACTTATATCCCTTACCTGGATTTGAACCTACGCAGAGAGGGGCCGTGTTATTTAAAGTTCTATTCTCTTACCTTAAGGCCAAGAAAGCCTTTACAGACAGTAAGCTTTGGGATGAGTGGACACTACTATGAAAGAAATTTCCAATATCATAAATAGATTGACCGATCGCCATAAAACAACGGAAATTCTGGCAAAAATGGAAAACTTTGTGGGAGTTAACCCCTTCGCTTTACATAAGTCAATGAAATGTACTGTGTAGTGAGTCAGTCATCAAAGGAAAATGAAAATCACATATGCCATGTCGAAATCGTATAAATCTTATAAGTATAAGTATAACTGTAAATTGTTACAGTTGATTGTTGATCATTAACTACACAGCGACTTTGAGTAGAGTAAAAACATGATTTATTAATGAAAATATGTTAACCCCGATTTTGGGCTTTTAATTCCTTTGTCCGAAACAAATCCTTTTATGTAATCGTCTGATGTTTGTACTTCAAAATCCGCGCACAAGACTCGTGAATTGTATTAGTTTGAAGCAAGCGTCTTTCGAAATTATCCGATATATATGTACCGATATGTTAATTTTCATCTATCTGTCTTTTCACAGGTATCCTGCTAAAGAAATTGTTTACCATGCATTTCATGATGAATTGTCTGTCAGTTTACGTTACATCAGGGACGATCGAAGGTGATTGAACAAAGGTCATAATGAAACACGCAGTGAAACAATTCTATCACATCGATTTAACAATTATAACCTTGATTTCAAAGACATTGTTTGTAGATCATTGAAACATCCAGACATTTAATATCAGAAAAATCCGATACAGTTTCATCGTAAATTGTAGAAAAATGGACCATATAGGTGTATAATTATAGATAAAGGTATTTATACTCTGGTTCCCCTCTTGCTTCAATGAATCAGTACAAATGTAATGCATTAAGGTAGAATACCCATAAACCTCCATTTTGAATTGTATTCTTTGGTCAAAAAGCTTCGGTCATTCTTGGCATACATCGGTCGGGGTCGGAACTATTCGGTATAAAGCGAATAGTTTCGACTCAGACCGTTGTATACCGAGAACGACCGGAGTAATCAGACGAACAGATGTGTTTCAAAGTGTATTATGGGTATTCTACCGTAAGGTGCGGGTAATCCAGACTCAATGGTTTTCTTAAATAGCAGTGTCTGGTCGCTATATAACAGGCTGAAGTTTCTGTGGTTTAAGGCAGACCCTTACTGTCAACTTATCGTCGTACTAAAATAAGGCTTAACTCTTTACCAGACACCAAATTTCCGAATCTCCCAAATGAAAGAGTTTGCAGACGACATTTCAAAATGTAATGAGATTGAAAAATGATCTTCAGGTAAGGCAATGTCTCCTTTTCCCACAATTTTTTCAAGAGTCGTCTGCAAGAAACTTATCAAATGTCGTTATCTTTTGGTAATGGGTTTTTAAGAGTTCTATCTACCTTCATGAAAGGGACTGTTTAGATGTGTGCGTAAATAAACGTTCAGAATCAGCATGCGCTAATTTTGGAGTCAGATTTGCTGAACGTCTTTCTTTTAGCAGAAAAGGCTATCAATCGTTTAACCGTATAGGGGAATGCCATTTAAAAATTGTAAGCAACAATAAAAGGCGATTTCTAACAAATAAATATGACGTTTCTGATAATAGCGTCGGAGAGGAAGGAGAAAACGCTTCTTACAACCCATTCCTCTTCTTTGAACAGTTCCTTCCGAAGTATGTTACTGTTATGTTGGGTTTAGTCGGTGTGAAATGATTTCTCAGGAAAGTTTATGTCCTGTACTGATCTTAAATCCTTATCCGGTATTGTATTGATAAACAAAGATGTTAATGAGGCTTTAATTGTTACCACTACGTCGTTAAAACTATCAAGGTTACATGGTTGGCAGAAGACAAAATAACGCAAGTACACCTGTATGAAATAAAAAGGAAACTTTACGGAAAAGGGGACTTGTCGTAAACGGTTTTTTTTTTCAGTCAGTTTGATTAAGTATTAACTTTATGAGGTATATAATTTAACCTGTGTTTTCACACATTACGATCGAAATCAAATGTTACGTTTGAAGATAATGAATCGTACAGCTTCTTTGACGTTTTGTCGATTTACGAGATCGGTTTTCGTCAAATGCTTTAATCGCAGCCATTCGGACCATCTAAATAACGATTAACGACAGTTTGTCTTCTTATTTTTTTATTCATTGTGTTTTTTCTTGCACCGTAAAAGTTTCTAGTGTTTACGAGGTTTCATGCCTATTCAAAATGCCTCGTTATATAACACATATCGTATTTTTGCGATTTAAACAATGTTCCTGAATAAAGTGCTGAAAAGTTGTGCTATATATTGAACCAACGTGACACTAATTTTGACCCATAGCATGCAGCAGTATAGTCTTAATGAAAGTCTACGATGAAACAAAGGTGTCAATCCAACTCGTTGCTGTTTATATCCTTTGTTTAATTCGTCAATTCTCTTTTCACTTAGACGCCAACACTGTACCTATACATATGTCGCGATTTTTCTATATTGATATCATAGAACACAGTTACGATAGCACTTTCTATAACAACTCGTACCGTATTTGATATCTTATGTCACAATTGTGTGAAACCATCTTTTTAACATTTTGTCAGTTATTTGTGTTGCATACAATTTTTGGAACATAGGTAGAAATGCTATTTATCTCATTTTTGCCACATTATGGACAATACACCTTCTTCAGGACACATTTCCAGGGGTTTATATTGTTTTCAGTAATTGTTTCATCAGTCACTCCAACTTTTTGACTATCCGAATAGCACAAACTTGAAAACATAGATATAAGTTAAATGAAATCAAGTTACAAAGAGTAATAGATATTTCATAAGTATATATTTATCCGCTGATGCTATGTATATGAATAACATCAAGCTGTATCATTTTGTTTTTTCTTTTTCTGCATTCACAGATTTAGAGAGCACTTCTAAAAAGGCAAATGCTGACCAAGAGATCATATTGGAATTATTGTAAATACACATTCAACAAGACACATCATTAGCTGTTGCCTTTTCTGCCGTTTCATTGTTTGTATTTTCAGCAATTACGGATTTTGAATCTGAAACAGAAATTGCTGAACAAATGATCATAATGGAATTATTGGAAGTATTCATGCAAGAAGATCCATCATTAGATGTTGCCATTTCTTTTAAACTTTTTACATGATAGCGACCAAGGAACACATTCTAGACGGACGGTCGGAAGAAAACGAATTTGGACGAGGTCTTTCCCCTGTAATTGGTGTCCAATTGTATTCAGAAGACGAGGCAGGAGGCAAACTTTAAATCAGTTGTCAGAGCGGTTGCTTCCACCACAAAAGTCGACCATTAGAGAGGACAAGCATTAAAGCAGGAATTTGGACAACACCTTTCAACAGTATGACCGCCGACCAATGGAGAACACAGATCGTATAACATCAAGTCATTGAAGCAGTTACCCATAATACGAATGATCGAATGAGGAGCATAAATGTGTTTGAACTATTCTCAGACAAAACGTGCCATTTTTATCAGTCACTGTGTAACAATTATCGTCACAGGACTGCTAGGAATGGGATGCCAAACTGAAACCGTCAACAGCAAACACATCGTGGAAGGGAGATAACTCATAAAAACAGACATTGGGGTATTCAACATTTACCTCCCCTGTTAATTTTGAAAGGACGATAACTAAAAATGACGGATATTGATGAAATCAGATGAACATTTGTAACTTAACTTATTTGTTTTACATCGATTGTGAAGAGAACTTGATGCTTGTTTAAATCATTCTCGACGACTGCTTCATTGATACTAAACCAGTACTAGCAGCGATTAGTGGGTTTGTCCTGTCAATCACCGTGTCTGACGGAGATCGAACCTGGGACTCTCTGTACAAGAAGCCGATATTCTTCCACTGCACCACTGCCGCCCAATATCTTCCGTGGTAATCTATTTCAACGAGAAAAATCGACCATCAAGAATCGTGTCTTATTGAAGATTGATTACGTAACATAGAACTTCACAAAACAGACCACTCTTTCCCCCTCCCAGATAACCCCAAACAAGTTTCAATGAATCTGACGGAGATGCGCACCCTGGCAAGGTAAGTTATGTCCCGTTTGAATCGAACATAGAATCGAACGTTGTGTATCATTAGAAACAAAATACATTTCAACTGCTGTAAACATAAAACGGCAATAAACAGAGAATCATTGCATTCGATGCAGGGTATACAGGTTTGGGCCATGTACTTTTCAAATGCGTTAAGTGTACATGTACATCTAAAACTTTTGTTCAGCAAATTTCGTTTACTTACTTTTCAACTGATTTCAAAGTTGAAATATGATACGACATATGGCGCTGTTGTATAAGTCGCTTTATGTTTGTTAACATGTGTGCATAGTCATAAGTAAGTCCATAAATCATTCGAAACGATTGCATAATACCAAGCTTTTCTTGACTTCGAGTATTGTTACGTTCAACAGAACTCGTCGGATTAACAGTGAAGCAATACATTTAAGTTTTGCAAACATGAAATATCAAATATGAACAAAGTTTAGTGAATTACACATGGTCAACAATAAGGATACACTTATTACCCAGAAAGTATGTTTTGATTCAATTGAATTCGAGTTAGTCAATGTTGACAATTATAACAATACCATACCTGAGATAATGGGTGATTGGGATACCCATGGTAAAATGAATCAACCTACCGTTGCATTTAACTTATTTCACCTTTTCATGGGCATTGTTTAAAACGAATAATACGATATGTGTTAAAGAACGAGGCGATTGTAATAGGTATGTACACTTGTAAACACTAGAAACAATCACGATTGCAAAATAAAAACAAAATCAGACGGCACTCTGTCGTAAATCGCGCAAATCGGCAAAACGTCAAAGAACCTGTGCAATTATCTTAAAAATAGCCTATGATTTCGATCGTTATGTGTAAAAACACAGGTTAGATTATATGTCTCATACAGTTTAATACTTGTTCAAAACTAATTGAAAAACTATCGGTAACGACAATACCCCATTTCCGTAAAGTTTCCTTTTTATTTCAAACGAGTGTACTTGCGTTGTTTGTCGTTTCTACCGCATAACATTAATAGTTTAAACGACGTAGTGGTTACAAAGCCTCCTTTTCATTTATGTTTATCAATACCATACCGGATAAGCATTTAAGATCAACACAGGACAGAACTTTTCCTGGGAAACCATTTCACCATTTTCGATAAAACCCAATGTGACAGTATAACACGTTGTATTTTGACAGGAGCTGTTTAAAGAGGAGGAATGTGTTGTGACAAGCTGCCTCTCCTTTCTTTCCGCTGGTATTTTAAGAAACGTTGTATTTACTTGTTAAGAATCGCCATTTATTGATGCTTACAATTTTGATAAATGTCACAAATTACGCATCAACCAAGAAGTAGGATGTCCTAAGTGAAAGAGGGGTGTAAAAGGGGTCAGTCACCCAACCAAATGTATCGACAAGGTCAGGAATCTTAATCATTTTGT
Source organism: Cerastoderma edule (assembly GCA_947846245.1). Lineage (NCBI taxonomy): Eukaryota > Metazoa > Mollusca > Bivalvia > Cardiida > Cardiidae > Cerastoderma > Cerastoderma edule. Next base: position 20,422,134 of record OX401417.1, read on the forward strand.
AAACCCTTCACCATTTACTCGGTGATAGAGTGAACCATTCGCAGGTGTTTGAGGTCGTTGGTTCAATGGTAAAAATCAACCCAATATTAAATCCAGAAAAGAACAGTATTCTTCAGATTTATTGTCTTACTCATTGTGTAAACCCTTCACCATTTACTCAGAGATAAGGTGAACCATTCGCAGGTGTTTGAGGTCGTTGGTTCAATAGAGAAGATTAACACATTTATATGTACAACCAGAAACAGGATTGCTTAAATTATTGCTTATACTTATTGTTTTTACTCGACGTCTTAAGCCAATCACCGCATGGACAAGAGGTAGAGCGTCCCGAACGTATCAGTTCCTGCGTTCGAAAAAGAGGGTCACCCAAACATAGGTTCAGACAAGAACACTATTCCTCCTATCGACTTCTTGTTCGTCATATACGCCAAACAATCGCAGTAATATAAAGGCGAAGCGCCCTCCTAACACGCTTAAGGGCGTGGGTTCGATACCCGGATACCTCAATAATTGTTTGTGGTCATTGGAACCGTCTTTTTGAGAGGATAATTTTCATTTACCGTTCCATTATTCTTTATTCCATTTTAATACAAAAGAACCATTTCCAATCTTGCCTTACCGAATGTGCATCTGTCAGATGTGTCTTGAATAGGATTGTAAAATGACATTCGTCGTAAGTTGATGCTGATCCGAATATACCTCAGTTTACGTAAACTGTTTGATAGAGCTTGAAGACATACATGCTTTTATGTTTGTTTTAATAGAATAAAGTGGCACATATTTTCACCTTTTATCCATTTATATCACTGTTGTCAGTGTGCATCTCGTTGCTTCTAGCAGGTTCTTTTCCCTCGCAAATGGTAAAATAATGTTCTTAAAGCCATTTACAGATTTTAAACAAAATAATGGGTATTCAATAGACCAATTGAAAAAAAGATCGCTAATATTTCATCATGACAAAGATTCCCGAATCGAACTTACATGTTGATAAGTGTATAACGCGCGGTGCGTAATGATATGTAGAACTGAAGGGTTTGAATAAATCCCGATAGTTGAAGACATTTATTGACAGTCGAAGGGTTTTACGACTATATAACCTCAAATAGAATTTCCCAGGAAACGGATATATGTCGTCCAAGTATAATCATTTCGAATTCAACAAGTTTATCAGGTTTAATATTCAATAGTTTTCACAAACTGTTTGTTTCATACCTTATTAGTTATATCTTAATAAATTACTTTCTATCGATGAAATATATTCATGATTATACCCATTATAAAAGACGGAGGTGTAAATGTTCTCCGGCAACAATTGTCTACGAACATCTAATATAAAACTCGAACTTTTGCACTAATCATTAATTTCAAATTATATAATTCTTGTTTTGAAACTGGTCAAACGCAGTGGAGTAAGCGCAACAGTCGCTAAATTAGGACGGGGTTTTCCTCTACCCTTTATATGCCCGTTTTTATCTATTCCCGCCTGTTATTGAACCTTGCACAATGTCATTCAATGACACAGGCGAATTGGGGTAGATCTTTATGAAACGGGACATTACTAAACCTGCACTGTGTTTGTTGGGGATTTTCAAGGTCTTGTGTCTGCGTACAATCTTGCACGGAGTTGGTAATGAGTTTTCTACGGTTTCATTCACAATGTATAGCCATCAACCCAAACCAGAGACAGAAGACGGAGGTGTAAATATTCTCTTGTATTAATCGTCTACGACCCTCTTATATAAAACCCGAACTTTTTGCAACAGTCATTTATTTCAAATTATGTAATTCTTGTTTTGAAACTGGTCAAACGCAGTGGATTTAACGTAACATTCGCCAAATTAGGACGGGGTTCTCCTTTACCCTTTAAACATCCGTTTTATTTCTTCCCGTTTATTATTAAAACTTTGATTTACTTAAACTTACATAATTCTTTTTCCGAAACTGTTTAAACGCAGACAAGTAAGTGTACCCTACGCTCAAAGGGAACGAGATTTTCCTTCTGCCGTTTAAATGCCTGTTTTATATACTCCCGCCTGTTATTAAAATATGTACAATGACATTCAATGATACAGGCGGAGTGGTGTAACTCTTTATGAAACGGGACATTGCTAAACCTGCACTGTGTATGGTGGAGATTTTCAAAGTCTTTTGTCAGCGTACAAACTTGCACGAAGTTGGTAATGAGTTTTCTACGGTTCCATTCGCAATGTATAGACATCAACCCAAACCAGAGACAAGAGTGGAGGGGTAGACTGAAATTACGATTAGACAGACAGGTTCCACTCTCAGCAGAGGATTAATTTGTGACCAACCAGATCAACAGATAAACTGGATGGTGAGTGTGGGTGAGTGTAAATCGCATGACATTAATCACAAAGAAATTAATGTGTATTGCAGAATCAGTCAAAACACACACCACTGCTGGTAAATCCGTTACTATCCATGGACCTTATACCAGGAGAGTACGTTATTTAACATATAAACTGAGGGGCTGGCCTGGATCCAACCTGTTTGCATTCACATGATGTCGGTTCCAGCACTTAAAAGGATATATGATACCAGATAAACAGTGACTGATATGTATTATATATTCGAAAACATTGATGTAAATTGAGTTAGAGAATAGTCCAAATCTGAAAATTGCGAATTATCAAGTTTGAATAGGCGATGATCAAATCTGATATTGGACGGAATGTTTGAAACGGAAATGTAAAATGGGCACCTACTTACTGTTGGTTAAAATTGTCCGTTGCAAATTCCGCATTCTAGCGGAAATAACATTAATATGCGTTAAAATCCAAAAGATGATGTTTTGCACTATTTGTATCGAATAGGGTATGTGTAATTGAGCGAGGGGATATCTTTCAATGACCCGGAATAATATCGCATGGTTCTCAGGGCTCTGGATGATATTAGCGTTAAGTGTATACATCTTTGATATTTTTCTAAAATCCACACTGTTGGTATTAAAAGGTTTGTTTTTATCTCTGAGGTGCTCATATCGATTCAACATTGTAATTGGGGATTTGGAGGTTTTTAATTACTGTGTACAATTCTAAAAGCTCGGACCGTTATCTAGAGCCAAAATATCGGAGATATTTTTTGCATTTGAAACCTGGTATTTATAAATCAACCCTTTGATTAACACAAGCTTGAACGCGCTATTTAAGACAAATGCAAACGTATTCCTTTGGAAAACTATTCGAACTTAAATAATGGTAAATTAAATGAAAATCTATATAAATGTATGAAGGTATGACCAGTGCGAACATTGCAAGAAAGTGACTTTTAGTCAAAACAGCTGAATCCATTGGCGAATACTAAGCTAAGCGAGCGTAGGTGAAATAAAAATGGAGTCAAAACGGCAGTTAAGGTTTGTTTACACATGTAACAAGGTAGTTAATATCACTATTTACGCCAAAGGTACCTGTACACATCAGAGAGATTATTGTTTTTGAGACGTGTAGACATGATTTATACGTATTGCAATATAACTGGATAACATGTTTAATTGAAAGCAGCTGTTAGTTACATGTAAAGTGGAATGGTGTTCCTTTATAGGATAAAGAGGCCGTCACTAGACAATGGACTCAACCAGGCTGACTTAGGAAGTTAAAAACGCCGTTGTTAATATTGAGAAGAGAAACTGTGAGTATTTTAAAGATGGCCGATCGGAAAATTCATATCACATATAAATAAATATGTGGCTTAAATAAAGGTAACTCATGAAGGCTCAAATAAATGTAGAAACATTCTTGAAGTCGACGTTAGGACTAGACTGACTTTTATCAGGTCCTTAGTAAACATGTCTTGTGGGATATATTAATGTACAAAACTAGATACTGGGCAAATTATTCGTTTTTTTAGGATATGTATAAAGCGTATAGCTATATATTAATAAAAAGTGTTTTTGTAGGCTCATTACTGATTATGTTTATACGGTCATTATGTATCTTTTTATTCCAGTACTATCCTGCCACTATGGAGGTTTCTGGAAGAAGGAAGGAGAAGAAGAGCAGTGACAACCAAACTACAGGCATTCTGTGTGACCCATGTGAAAGGGTGAATGAAGAGGAAAACGCGGCATACTTCTGTACAGAGTGTAGTGAGTTTCTATGCCACGCAGATGCGAAGGCACACAGAAAAGCTGCTATGTTAAAGTCCCACCACGTATTGGATCGTGACAACATGCCAACACAAAAATTAGGATCTTATGAAGACAATATATGCCCGATTCATGGTGGAAGGATTCTGGAATATCATTGCAACTCTCACACGACAAGTTGTTGTTCCGTATGTGCCACTAAAGAACATAAACATTGCGATGTTGTGTATATCGACGATATCGCAAAGGGATATGAACACAGCAGTGAGTACAGGTCTTTGGTGAAAGACATGAACGATCTTACGCAGCGTCTGCGTAGTGTTAAGCAACAATCAGTGGACAACGAAAGCAATGCACAACGCAATCACTCCGAGATTGTTTCTGAAATTCGTAAATTTAGGGTAGAAATTAACAGTATCTTAGATTCACTCGAAAACGCATCCTTGAAAGAAGCAAAGGTGGCATTACATCTCGATAGCGACGCAACTGAGCCAACAATGAGAAACTGTAATACTCTCATGGCCAAATTACAAGACATGACGTCGTCCATAGAGAACCTGAGAAAATACAAGCAAGAACGACAGTTGGTGATGCAGTCAAAGAAAGCCAGGACACAAGTCAAGTACATTGAAGACAAACTTTCAAAATTATCAGCCGACATTAGAAGAAACGATTACACGTTTATTCCGGATGATACGATACCCCAGCTCCTCCGATCTTTGAAAAGTCTTGGACGAATAGGAATTAAGGAAAGAAGCACAAAACCCAAAGTAAACGACAAGAGAGCAAACGAGGTTTCTTGTGCAGATGTATCGGTACCGGTCGTTAAACAGCCGTTACAGTGAACCATGTCCGTGATATCAACATCCAACATTCGAGAGACAAAGAGTCAAGGTACTTTATTACAGGAGGGGTCGTTTTAGGACAGAACAAAATAGCTCTGACTGATTTTAACAACAACAGCGTGAAGGTTGTTGACCTCATCAATAACACCGTTACATCCTGTATAAGACTACCACCACAACCAATGGATATAACACGTGTAGAACAGGATCAGGTTGTAGTGAGTTGTGACGGGAGTAAACTGGTGTTTCTGAGGGTCGGTAACAAGTTGTCTTTCGTTAATCAACTGGATATCGGTGGTCATATTTCGGGTATTGCATATACAAACAACACTTTACTTGTTGGGTTTCAATCTCCGGATAGGTGTGTAAAAGTAATGGACTTGAGGGGGAACACATTGAAAACATTTAAAACCGACGCCGACGGAAATAACCTCTTTAAGTCCCCGAGTTATATTGCTCTCAGCGAGGACCAGAACACGATATTCGTGTCGGATGCGTGCAATAATCGTGTCACAAGTCTACGTATGGATGGTACAGTACGAGGCGTATATACCGATGACAACCTGAGAACTCCACATGGTCTGGCTGTAGATAGAAATGATAATGTTTATGTTGCTGGGGAGACCATGCATAGCAACATTCACCAACTCTCTAGAGAGTGCAAACCCATTCGGGTACTACTGGATTATACGGACGGGATTGTTTTCCCGTGGATGATGACATATTGTAAAGCAGAGCACAAACTTTATGTCGGTTATCATTTTGGATCAAAGAAAAAATGTATATCTGTTTTCCAGTTGCATTAACAAGTAAATACAAACAGACAAAACGCACAACGTACTCTGCTGCTTCTTGTACTTATTTTTAACTTTTTATACGCAATTTTCTTCTGCGTATAAATCAATAATGACGATGTAAAAGAAGAAAGATTATCGTCACAATAAACCACACATGTTTGAAAGCAGCAGAAAACAAACATACAATCGGTCTGTTTCATCAACATATCCTTACCACAAAGATGGTATTACAGACGTCAGATTCAAGACCTAATATTGACCGTCTCGTATGCCACTTTAACCATAATGTTTAATGCTGTTTCAACGATTTTCCAAAATCATTCGCCAGAAATAAACTTGGGCTCTGATGTTTCTATTCAATGATCGAATCGAAGAAATCGCCGGTTGATCATGTGTTAGCAGTTAACGTTGTGAGTATTTCTATAATTTAAGCATAATTCATCGCTACGGTAAATGCATTGCAAATATGATGAAGAATAAGACTTGAGATGGTTAACAACACTGTAGCGGGCAAGTTAACAAAGATTATAAGACTTCTACTATCATATTGTGTTGTATTGAGGGCTTTGCTGTCGTTTTTTACACTTTGTCATCAACGTTTCCTTGTAAAGGGTCGCTTAACCCTAGAATGCTGGGTAATTTTCTAAAAATAGATGTGTTCGTCGTTCCTAAACTTGATAAATTTTGGTGAGGAAAGAGACTAAGGGTAGGAAACTGGTTATTCCATAGGCCAGCCATCATGTTTCTGATGTTCGTGAGTTGTTTTCTTCCTATATTTTTTAAGTTCGAGATTCATTAATCGAATGAGGACGCCAAACTAGTGTGCCACATATCCGATAAGTTTGCAAAAAGTCAGATACTACAAGCTCGGAAAGGGTCTTTTGTCATATCAATTTAATTTTTGAAGACATTTAGTTTAGCTTTTGTTTTGTTTTTATTCTATTTCTTTATGCTTTTATCTTTGAATAAATGTATATCACAGTTGTAGTCAGTCCTCTTTTTGCCATGAGTTAAGCTCTCACAATATAAGGTGGATTTGCCCGAAATAGACATCCCGGTTCCGGAATTGATCGACACTTTCCGGAGATTCCCGAGTGCAGGTTTACTGCAGTCTGTATTTGTCATTTACCTTATAGTGCATTCTGTATGCTTGTTGATGCCTATCCGTGGAACATTCAGACGTTGCTTGTGCTATGGAACTGATGACCTGCTTTATACATCCTCGATAACGGATCTCGGAAATGTGGGTACTAAGTCCTTACTTGTCCGGTGGTAAAAGTGGTAAAGATGCTAAGCTTGTATGGTTTCTTAACCCTCTTGTCCAACATGTGTCCTTGGAGTTTCGTTTTGCAAGACGCTTCAGAGCTCTAACATAGTACTGTATACAGGGGTGAGTTGGTAGACCGTCGGTCCTTTGAACCGAGGGTCGCGGAATCGAATCCCTGTTAGGCGAGGTAAAAAAATTGCATGGACCAACCAACGAGTTGGCGCGAGTACTGGTTTAGTATCCAGGAACCAGTCATCACGAGTGAATTTCAAGAAATTCTTTTTCACTGGGTCCCTTCTTTTGCAAACAGTATTCTATCTGCTAAGCCAAAAAGAGGAACCACGGGCGGAGATAACATGCGAGTGCACAGAGCTTACATTTAGATCTAAATTGCATGAATTTTGTGCAAAACTTAACAATATGCCTAGTATCATGATATGGTTGTAACTACAAGAACATTAGCGTTACGATATTAAACCTTAACAACATCCATTAATAGAACACAAAGTACAAGCAAAATGGAATTGGCAATATCATTAAATGTTTGTTTAGAAGAACACATAGCGTACATTTAGAAGTGCAAAGGTTTGAAGGATAAACCTGTCCTAAAACAAGCATGCTGCATTTTAATGAATGAGAAAGTGTTCTAACCGAGTTCAGCAAACCCCCTACTTGTGTAGAGTTTCTAGTTTCTAATAGCACTGCCGACAATCATGATCATTCCATGTACATATGAATTTTCCAGCCCCCTACATGTATGCTGACAGAAAATACTGACAAGCGTAAAGCACATACCTTGATTAACATGTGAAGTCACAGATCCTCTGGTGCGGTTTGTGACTTTACTGATACGTTACTCTTCACTTTACTTGTAGTTTGTATTGAACGTTTTAAGATATTGTTTTTAAAGGTTCTCAAATGGTTCGTTTTAAACTGACAGGTATGTGAGAATTCACAAAAGCATTCATCTGTAATTGTATAACAGACATCATGATAACAAAGATAATTCCTGGCGAGCCAGAAATACCTATTTACGATTATAAAAGGTAACTTTCGGGAAGGCCAATTGATTAATATAGGTTGATTGCATAATCCTATCTGAGATGCTGGTCGAAGAAAGCCACTAATATTCAGTAAATTATTCATATGGGTTTCATATCGCGTCAACATTATTTTAGTTATTTTGCAATATCCGACTCTTAATGATGACGGAAGACCCAATACTAAACTGACCAAAAGGGCTAATCAAGCTTGGTAGAACCATTGGCATTCGGTAAGTCGGTCGGTAGACTACCCCTCATGGACACCTTATATCCCTTACCTGGATTTGAACCTACGCATAGAGGGGCCGTATTATTTAAAGTTCTATTCTCTTACCTTAAGGCCAAGAAAGCCTTTACAGACAGTAAGCTTTGGGATGAGTGGACACTACTATGAAAGAAATTTCCAATATCATAAATAGATTGACCGATCGCCATAAAACAATGGAAAACTTTGTGGGAGTTAACCCCTTTGCTTTATATAAGTCAGTGAAATGTACTGTGTAGTGAGTCAGTCATCAAAGGAAAATGAAAATCACATATGCCATGTCGAAATCGTATAAGTCTTAAATTGTTAAAGTTGATTGTTGATCATTAACTACACAGCGACTTTGAGTAGAGTAAAAACATGATTTATTAATGAGAATATGTTAACCCCGATTTTGGGCTTTTAATTCCTTTGTCCGAAACAAATCCTTTTATGTAATCGTCTGATGTTTGTACTTCAAAACCCGCGCACAAGACTCGTGAATTGTATTAGTTTGAAGCAAGCGTCTTTCGAAATTATCCGATATATATGTACCGATATGTTAATTTTCTTCTATCTGTCTTTTCACAGGTATCCTGCTAAAGAAATTGTTTACCATGCATTTCATGATGAATTGTCTGTCAGTTTACGTTACATCAGGGACGATCGAAGGTGTATGATTGAACAAAGGTCATAATGAAACACGCAGTGAAACAATTCTATCACATCGATCTAACAATTATAACCTTGATTTCAAAAACATTGTTTGTAGATCATTGAAACATCCAGACATTTAATATCAGAAAAATCCGATACAGTTTCATCGTTAATTGTAGAAAAATGGTCCATATATGTGTATAAATATAGATAAAGGTATTTATACTCTGGTTCCCCTCTTGCTTCAATGAATCAGTACAAATGTAATGCATTAAGGTAGAATACCCATAAACCTCCATTTTGAATTGTATTCTTTGGTCAAAAAGCTTCGGTCATTCTTGGCATACATCGGTCGGGGTCGGAACTATTCGGTGTAAAGCGAATAGTTTCGACTCAGACCGTTGTATACCGAGAACGACCGGAGTAATCAGACGAAAAGATGTGTTTCAAAGTGTATTATGGGTATTCTACCGTAAGGTGCGGGTAATCCAGACTCAATGGTTTTCTTAAATAGCAGTGTCTGGTCGCTATATAACAGGCTGAAGTTTCTGTGGTTTAAGGCAGACCCTTACTGTCAACTTATCGTCGTACTAAAATAAGGCTTAACTCTTTACCAGACACCAAATTTCCGAATCTCCCAAATGAAAGAGTTTGCAGACGACATTTCAAAATGTAATGAGATTGAAAAATGATCTTCAGGTAAGGCAATCTCTCCTTTTCCCACAATGTTTTCAAGAGTCGTCTGCAAGAAACTTATCAAATGTCGTTATCTTTTGGTAATGGGTTTTTAAGAGTTCTATCTACCTTCATGAAAGGGACTTTTTAGATGTGTGCGTAAAGTAACGTTCAGAATCAGCATGCGCTAATTTTGGAGTCACATTTGCTGAACGTCTTTCTTTTAGCAGAAAAGGCTATCAATCGTTTAACCGTATAGGGGAATGACATTTAAAAATTGTAAGCAACAATAAAAGGCGATTTCTAACAAATAAATATGACGTTTCTGATAATAGCGTCGGAGAGGAAGGAGAAAACGCTTCTTACAACCCATTCCTCTTCTTTGAACAGTTCCTTCCGAAGTATGTTACTGTTATGTTGGGTTTAGTCGGTGTGAAATGATTTCTCCGGAAAGTTATGTCCTGTACTGATCTTAAATCCTTATCGGGTTTTGTATTGATAAACAAAGATGTTAATGAGGCTTTAATTGTTACCACTACGTCGTTAAAACTATCAAGGTTACATGGTTGACAGAAGACAAAATAACGCAAGTACACTCGTATGAAATAAAAAGGAAACTTTACGGAAAAGGGGACTTGTCGTAAACAGTAGTTTTTTCAATCAGTTTGATTAAGTATTAACTTTATGAGGTATATAATTTAACCTGTGTTTTCACACATTACGATCGAAATCAAATGTTATGTTTGAAGATAATGAATCGTACGCTTCTTTGACGTTTTCTCGATTAACGAGATCGGCTTTCGTCGAATGCTTTAATCGCAGCCATTCGGACCAACTAAATAACGATTAATGACAGTGTGTCGTCTTATTTTTTTATTTATTGTGGTTTTTTATTTCTTGCAACCGTAAAAGTTTCTAGTGTTTACGAGTTTACATGCCTATTCAAAACGCCTCGTTTTATAACACATATCGTATTTTTGCGATTTAAACAATGTTCCTGAATAAAGTGCTGAAAGGTTGTGCTATATATTGAGCCAACGTGACACCAATTTTGACCCGTAGCATGTTGCAGTATAGTCTTGATGAAAGTCAACGATGAAAGAAAGGTGTCAATCCAACTCGTTGCTGTTTATATCCTTTGTTTAATTCGTCAATTCTCTTTTCACTTAGACGCCAATACTGTCCCTTTACATGTGTCGCGATTTTTCTATATCGATATCATAGAACACAGTTACGATAGCACTTTCTATAACAAATCGTACCGTATTTGATATCTTATGTCACAGTTGTGTGAAACCATCTATTTAACATTTTGTCAGTTATTTGTGCCTGTTGCATACAATTTTTGGAACATAGGTAGAAATGCTATATATCTCATTTTTGCCACATTATGGACAATTAAACTTCTTCAGGACATATTTCCAGAGGTTTATATTGTTTTCAGTAATTGTTTCATCAGTCACTCCAACTTTTTGACTATCTGAATAGCACAAATTTGAAGACATAGATATAAGTTAAATGAAATTAAGTTTACAAAGAGTAATAGATATTTCATAAGTATATATTTATCCACTGATGCCATGTATATGAATAACCTCAAGCTATTTCATTTTGTTTGTTCTTTTTCTGCATTCACAGATTTAGAGAGCACTTCTAAAAAGGCAAATGCTGACCAAGAGATCATATTGGAATTATTGGAAATACACATTCAACAAGACACATCATTAGATATTGCCGTTTCTACCGTTTCATACTTTGTATTTTCAGCAATGAAACTTTACATAATAGGGACCAAGGAACACATTCTAGACGGACTGTCGGAAGAAAAAGAATTTGGACGAGGTCTTTCCCCTGTAATTAATTGGTGTCCAATTGTATTCAGAAGACGAGGCAGGAGGCAAACTTTAAATCAGTTGTCAAAGCGGTTGCTTCCACCACAAAAGTCGACCATTAGAGAGGACAAGCATTAAAGCAGGAATTTGGACAACACCTTTCAACAGTATGACCGCCGACCAATGGAGAACACAGATCGTATGACATCAAGTCTTTGAAGCAGTTACCCATAATACGATTGATCGAATGAGGAGCATAAATATGTTTGAACTATTCTCAGACAAAACGTGCCATTTTTATCAGTCACTGTGTAACAATTATCGTCACAGGACTGCTAGGAATGGGATGCCAAACTGAAACTGTCAAGGGAGATAACTCATAAAAACAGACATTGGGGAATTCAACATTTACCCCCCCCCCCCTGTTAATTTTGAAAGGACGATAACTAAAAAAGACGGATATTGGTGGAATCAGATGAACATTTGTAACTTAACTTATTTGTTTTACATCGATTGTGAAGAGAACTTGATGCTTGTTTAAATCATTCTCGACGACTGCTTCATTGATACTAAACCAGTACTAGCAGCGATTAGTGGGTTTGTCCTGTCAATCACCGTGTCTGACGGGGATCGAACCTGGGACTCTCGGTACAAGAAGCCGACATTCTTCCACTGCACCACTGCCGCCCAATATCTTCCGTGGTAATGTATTTCAACGAGAAAAATCGACCATCAAGAATCGTGTCTTATTGAAGATTAATTACGTAATATAGAACTTCACAAAACAGACCCCTCTTTCCCCCTCCCAGATAACCCCAAACAAGTTTCAATGAATCTGACGGAGATGCGCACCCTGGCAAGGTAAGTTATGTCCCGTTTGAATCGAACATAGAATCGAACGTTGTGTATCATTAGAATCAAAATACATTTCATCTGCTGTAGACATAAAACGGCACAAAACAGAGAATCATTGCATTCGATGCAGGGTAAACAGGTTTGTGCCATGTACTTTTCAAATGCGTTAAGTGTACATGTACATCTAAAACTGTTGTTCATCAAATTTCGTTACTTACTTTTCAACTGATTTCAAAGTTGAAATATGATATAAAACAATACGACATATGGCGCTGTTGTATAAGTCGCTTTATGTTTGTTAACATGTGTGCATAGTCATAAGTAAGTCCTTAAATCATTCGAAACGATTGAATAATGCCAAGTCTTCCTTGACTTCGAGTATTGTTACGTTCAACAGAACTCGTCGGATTAACAGTGAAGCAATACATTTAAGTTCTGCAAACATGACTTATCAAATATGAACTACGTTTAGTGAAATACACATGGTCAACAATAAGGATACACTTATTACCCAGAAAGAATGTTTTGATTTAATTGAATTCGAGTTAGTCAATGTTGACAATTATTCATCTTGTTTCTTTTTATGCGCGTAGGTCTATCCCGCTGTCGTGCCATGTTAATGTTTCACTCAAACAATACCATACCTGAGATAATGGGTGATTGGGATACCAATGGTAAAATGGTTCAACCTACCGTTGCATTTAACTTATTTCACCTTTTCATGGGCATTGTTTAAAACGAATAATACGATATGTGTTATAGAACGAGGCGATTGTACTAGGTATGTACACTTGTAAACACTAGAAACAATCACGATTGCAGAATAAAAACAAAATCAGACGGCACTCTTTCGTAAATCGCGCAAATCGGCAAAACGTCAAAGAACCTGTGCAATTATCTTAAAAATAGCCTTTGATTTCAATCGTTATGTGTAAAAACACAGGTTAGATTATATGTCTCATACAGTTTAATACTTGTTCAAACTAATTGAAAAACTATCGGTAACGACAATACCCCATTTCCGTAAAGTTTCCTTTTTATTTCAAACGAGTGTACTTGCGTTGTTTGTTGTTTCTACCGCATAACATTAATAGTTTAAACGACGTAGTGGTAACAATCAAAGCCTCCTTATCATCTATGTTTATCAATACCATACCGGATAAGCATTTAAGATCAACACAGGACAGAACTTTTCCTGTGAAACCATTTCACCATTTTCGATAAAACCCAATGTGACAGTATAACACGTTGTATTTTGACAGGAGCTGTTTAGAGAGGAGGAATGGGTTGTGACAAGCTGCCTCTCCTTTCTTTCCGCTGGTATTTTAAGAAACGTTGTATTTACTTGTTAAGAATCACCATTTATTGATGCTTACAATTTTGATAAATGTCAAAAATTACGCATCAACCAAGAAGTAGGATGTCCTAAGTGAAAGAGGGGTGTAAAAGGGGTCAGTCAACCAACCAAATGTATCGACAAGGTCAGGAATCTTAATCATTTTGTAAACCCTTCACCATTTACTCGGTGATAGAGTGAACCATTCGCAGGTGTTTGGGGTCGTTGGTTCAATGGCGAAAATCATACCAATATTAAGTCCAGAAAAGAACAGTATTCTTCAGGATTATTGTATTACTCCTTGTGTAAACCCTTCACCATTTACTAGGAGATAAAGTGAACCATTCGCAGGTGTTTGAGGTCGTTGGTTCAATAGAGAAGATTAATACATTAATATGTACAACCAGGAACAGGATTGCTTAAATTATTGCTTATATTTATTGTTTTTACTCGACGTCTTAAGCTCATCACCGCAAGAACAAGAGGTAGAGCGTCCTCGAAAGTATCAGTTCCTGCGTTCGAAAAAGAGGGTCACCCAAACATAGGATCAGACGAGAACACTATTCCTCCTATCAATTTTCTTGTTCGTCATATAAACCAAACAATCGCAGTAACATAAAGACAAAGCGCCCTCCCAACACGTTTAAGGGTGTGGGTTTGATACCCGGAAACCTCAATAATTGTTTGTGGTCATTGGAACCGTCTTTTTGAGAGGATAATTTTCATTTACCGTTCCATTATTCTTTATTCCATTTTAATACAAAATAACCATTTCCAATCTTGCCTTACCGAATGTGCATCTGTCAGATGTGTCGTGAATAGGATTGTAAAATGACATTCGTCGTAAGTTGATGCTGATCCGAATATACCTCAGTTAACGTAAACTGTTTGATAGAGCTGGAAGACATACATGCTTTTATGTTTGTTTTAATAGAATAAAGTGGCACATATTTTCACCTTTACCCCACTTATATCACTGTTGTCAGTGTGCATCTCGTTGCTTCTAGCAGGTACCTTCCCTCACAAATGGTAAAATAATGTTCTCAAAGCCATTCAAAGATTTTAAACAAAATTAAATGTGTTCAATCGACCAATTAAAAATAGACGGCTAATATTTCATCATGACAAAGTTTCCCGAATCAAACTTACATGTTGATAAGTGTATAACGCGCGGCGCGTAATGATATGTAGAACTGAAGGGTTTGAATAAATCCCGATAGTTGAAGACCTTTATTGACAATCTATGGGTTTTACGACTTTATAACCTCAAATAGAATAACCAGTTAACGGATATATGTCGTCTTAGTATAATCATGTAGAATTCAACAAGCTTATCAGGAATAATATTCAATAGTTTTCACAAACTGATTGTTTCGTACCTTATTAGTTATATCATAATAAAGTACTTTCGATCGATGAAATATATTCATTATTATACCCATTATAAAAGACGGAGGTGTAAATGTTCTCCTGCAACAATTGTCTACGACCATCTAGTATAAAACTCGAACTTTTGCAAAAATCATTTATTTCAAATTATATAAGTCTTGTTTTGAAACTGGTCAAACGCAGTGGAGTAAGCGCAAAAATCGCTAAATTAGGACGGGTGTTTCCTCTAGCCTTTATATGCCCGTTTTATCTATTCCCGCCTGTTATTGAACCTTGCACAATGTCATTCAATGACACAGGCGGATTGGGGTAGATCTTTATGAAACGGGACATTACTAAACCTGCACTGTATTTGTTGGAGATTATCAAGGTCTTGTGTCAGCGTACAAACTTACACGAAGTTTGTAATGAGTTTTCTACGGTTTCATTCGCAATGTATAGACATCAACCCAAATCAGAGACAAAAGACGGAGGTGTAAATACTCTCTTGCACTCATCGAACCTCTTATATAAAACTCGAACTTTTGCAACAGTCATTTATTTTAAATTATATAATTCTTGTTTTGAAACTGGTCAAAACGCAGTGGAATAAACGTAACATTCGCTATATAAGGACGGGGTTTTCCTTTACCCTTTATACACCCGTTTTATGTCTTCCCGTTTATTATTAAAACTTAAATTTACTTAAACTTACATACTTCTTGATCAGAAACTGTTTAAACGCAGACAAGTAAGTGTACCATACGCTCAAAGGGGACGAGATTTTCCTTCTGCCGTTTAAATGCCTGTTTTATCTACTCCCGCCTGTTATTGAAATATGTACAATGACATTCAATGATACAGTCGAAGTGGGGTAGATCTTTACAAAACGGGACAATCCTAAACCTGCACTGTGTTTGGTGGAGATTTTTAAGGTCTTGTGTCAGCGTACAAACTTGCACGAAGTTGGTAAAGGGTTTTCTACGGTTTCATTCGCAATGTATGAACATCAACCCAAACCAGAGACAAGAGTGGAGAGGTAGACTGAAATCACGATTAGACAGACAGGTCCCACTCTCAGCAGAGGATTAATTGGTGACCAGATCAACAGATAAACTGGATTGTGAGTGTGTGTGAGTGTAAATCGCATGACATTAAACACCATGAATTTAATGTGTATTTCAGAATCAGTCAAAACACACACCACTGCTGGTAAGTCCGGTACTATCCATGGACCTTATACAAGGAGAGTACGTTATTTATCATATATACTGAGGGGCTGGCCTGGAACCAACCTGTTTGAATTCACATGATGTCGGTTCCAGCACTTTAAAGGTTATATGACACTAGATAAAAAGTGACTGATATGTATTAAATATAAAACATTGATGTAAAGTGAGTTAGAGAATAGTCCAAATCTGAAGAATGCGTGGATTGCATATTGTCAAGTTTGAATAGGCGATGATCAAAGCTGATATTGGGCAGAACGTTTGAAACACGAATATATAAAAGGGGAACTACTGTTGGTTAAAATTGTCCATTGCAAATTCAGCATTTTGGCAGGAATAACATTAAAATGTGTTAAATTCAAAAAGATTATGGATTGCACTATTTGTATCGAATAGGGTATGTGTAATTCAGCGTGGGGATATCTTTCAAATGATCCGGAATGATATCACATGACTCTCATGGCTCTGGATAATATTAGTGTTAAGTGTATACATCTTTGATATTTTTCAAAACCCACACTGTTGGTAATCAAAGGTTTCTTTTTATCTCGGAGGTGCTAATGTCGATTCAACATTGTAGTTAGTGATTTGGAGGTTTTAACTACTGTGTACAATTGTTAAAGCTCGGACCGTTATCTAGAGCCAAAATATTGGAGACCTTTTGCATTTGAAACCTGATAAAAATCTATTCTTTGCTTAACCCCAGCTTGAACACACTGTTTGGGACAAACGCAAAAGTATTCCTTTGTTAAACTATTAAAATTTAACAAATGGAAAATTATATTAAATCTATCTAAAGGTATTAATATTTGACCCGTATAAACGTTGGAAGAAAGTCTGAATTTTAGTCAAATTTGTTCAATGAGTTGGCCTAGACTAAGGTAAACGAGTGTACATGTAAGAAAGATAAAGTCAAAACGAGAGTAAAGGTTTGCTGTAGTAATGATACCTTTTCATCTGCTGTAGACATAAAACAGCATAAAAAAGAGAATCATTGCATTCGATGCAGGGTAAAGAGGTTTGTGCAATATACATTTCAAATGCGTAAATTGTACATGTACATGTGATTCTAAAACGCTTGTTCAGCGAACTTTACATACTTTTCAACTGATGTCTGAGTTGAAAGATGATACAAAACAATACGACATATAGCGATGTTTTATGAGTCGCTTTGCGTTTGATAACATATATGCATAGACATAAAGTAAGTTCTTCGAAACGATTACATAATGCAAAGGCTTCCTTGACATTGAGTATTGTACAGAACTCGTCGGATTAACAGTGAAGCAATAAATTTAAGTTCTTCAAACATGGAATCTCAAATATGAACTACGTTTAGTAAAATACACATGGTCGACTATAAGGATACACTTATTACCCAGAAAGAATGTTTTGATTTAATTAAATTAGACTTGATCAATGTTGACAATTATTGATCTTGTTTTTTATGTGCATAGATCCATCGCGCTCTCGTGCGAGGTTTATGTTTCAATCAAACAATACCATACCCGAGATAATGGGTGATAGGTATACCCATGGTAAAATGTATCAACCTCCTTAGGAGCATTATTTAAAACGAACTAATACGATATGTGTTATAAAACGAGGCGATTATAATATGTAAACGTGTAAACACTAGAAACAATCACAATTGCGAAATAAATGCAAAGTCAGACGGCACACTGTCGTAACTTGTAATTTAGAGGATCCAAAAGGCTACGATTAAAGCATTTGACGGAATCCAATCCCGCAAATCGATAAAACGTCAAATAAGCTGTATCATTATCTTCAAACATAACATTTGATTTCGATCGTTATGTGTGAAAACACAGGATAAAATATATGTCTCATACAGTTTCATACTTATTCAAACTGATTGAAAAACTACCGTTTACGACAAGTCCCTTTTTCTGTAAAGTTTTCTTTTTATTTCATGCGGGTGTACATGCATTGTTGTATCTACTGCCATCCTATAACATTAAAAGTTTAAACGGGGTAGTGGTAACAATCAAAGCCTCTTTAACATCTATGTTTATCGATACCGTACCTGATAAGCATTTAAGATCGACATAGGACAGAACTTTTCCTGGGAAATAATTTCACTATTTTCGATAAAACCCAATTTGACAGTATAACACGTTATATTTCGGAGGAGAAATGGGTTGTGAAAAGCTAGCTCTCCTTTCTTTCTGCTGGTATTTCAACCCTTTCCCAAACAATAACGACATTTGAACACTTTGTTGCAGACGACTTTAGAAAACCTTGTGGGAAAAGAAAATTTGCTCGTGACGAGCAATTTTTCCTTTTCCCACAAGGTTTTCTGCTCTATCTGAAGAATCTTTTTCAATTTCATCTCGTTTTGAAATGTCGTCAGCAAACTCTTTCAATTTGGGACAGTCGAACATTTGATGTTTGGGAAAGTGTTAAGAAACGTCATATGGATTTGTTAGGAATCGCCGTTTATTGATGCTTACATTTTTGATAAATGTCATACATTCCCAAATACGTTATTCTATGCATTTATCCAAACGGTCTCTTTAATGAAGGTAGGCAGAACTCGCATAACCCATTACCAACCAAAAACGTCATTTCACTGGTTTGTTGCAGACGTAGGAGGTATTGGGTTGAATAAAGTGGATTCCCAAACATAGGGTAAGACACGAATTGCACACTCATCAATTGTCCGTTTTTATAATCTTAGCCCTGTAATAACAGAAGCTCTTAGGTAGAGAACCCCTACCCCTTTTGTGTTAGAGGTCATTGGTTCGAAAAGTAAGATATTTTATTAATCATCATGTCAACCTAATAGCCGCATCAACCAAGAAGTGGAATGTCCCCGAGTGTAAGAGGGGTCGTGGATTTCATGTAAAGATTCACATGATTATAAAAATGTCCTGGTTAGAACAGTATTCTTCACATTCATAATATCACACATTGTGTAAACCTTTCACCATTTACTATAGAGATAGAGTGACCCCTTCGCAGGTGTTTGAGGTCGTTGGTTCAATAGAGAAAATCAACCGAAAATTAGGTCCAGAAAAGAACAGTATTCTCCAGATTTATTGTCTTACTCATTGTGTAAACCCTTCATTATTTATCATAGGGATAGAGTGACCCCTTTGCAGGTGCTTGAGGTCGTTGGTTCAATGGCGAAAATCAACCCAAAATTAGGTCCAGAAAAGAACAGTATTCCTCAGATTTATTGTTTTACTCATTGTGTAAACCCTTAACCATTTACTCAAAGATAGAGTGACTGTCCTTGGAGGTGATTGAGGTCGTTCGTTCAATAGAGAAGAATCATCCATTCATATGTCCAACCAGGAACAGGAGGAAGATTGAGATAACAATTAGACAGTCAGGCAACACCTTCAGCAGAGAATTAATTGCTGACCTGATCAACAAATAATCTGGATAGTGAGTGAATGGGTGAAAGTCTAATGATATTGAACACACTGTGGATTTTATGTGTATTGTAAAATCGGTCAATACACACGCCACTGCTGGTAAGTCCCGTACTATCCATGGGCCTTATAAACGAATTGTACGTTATGTAACATGGCACGGCTACGTTTGCACAACAACGCCACGGGAATAAATTGAGTCGACTTAATCCTTAGAATGCTGGGTAACTTCTAAAATAATTTAGAATGTGTCTGCTTTCCAAAACCTTAAATATCTGCTTAGTTTTGACGAGGAAGGATACTCATAGTACGTGTAGCCTAACAGGTTAGATCACAGGCCAACCGCAGATATATAAATCGGCTGGCCTGGGTCCAACCTGTTTACATTCTGATGATGTCAGTTCCAGCATTATAAGGGTTATATGATACCAGATAAACAGTGACTGATATGTATTATATATTCAAAAACATTGATTGAGTGAGAGGAACATCCGAATCTGAAGAATGAGTAGATTGCAAATCTAAGCCAAACAATCGCAGTAACATAAATGCAAAGCGTCCTCCTAACATGATTGTGGTCGTGGGTTCGATACCCGGAAACGTAAATCTTATTTTTTGTTCGGTCTTTGAAACCGTCTTCTCGAGAGTATAATTTGCATTTGCCGTTTCATTATTCTTAATTCCAGTTGTATACAACAGAACCATATCGGATCTTTCTTACATGAATGTGCCTCTGACAGATGGGTCTTATAATAGGATTGAAAAGACGACAATCGCCGTAGGTTGATGCTGATCAGAATATACCTCAATTAACAGGAAAGTTAACCTGAACTGTTTGATTGTGCTGGAAGACATACATACTTTTATTTGTTTTAATAGAATATAGTGGCACATATTTTCAACTTTACCCCACTTATACCACTGCTGTCAGTGTGTATCTCTTTGATTCTGGTAGGTACCTTTCCACACAAATTGTACTTATTAAACCAAAAGACATATTTTAAACAAGAAAATGCGTGTTCAAACGACCAATTGATAAATGAACCGATATTCAATCTTCACTGAATGTCCAGAATAAAACTTACGTAATGGTAAGCTTATTACGCTCTGCACAAACTGATATTTACAAATAGAGGGTTTGAATTAAACCCGATAGTGGAAGATACATTTTGATTTGACAATCAAAATGTAAATGGTATATTATCACCTCAAAGGAAAATTCCTGTGAAGCGGATATATATTGTTCAAGTATAACCATGTCGAATACATAAAAACTTATCAGGTTTAATGTTCCATACCATTGTTTCATACCTTATTAGTCTTATCATATCAAATAAGTTTTGATATTTGAAGGTAAATCGTAATTCTACCCTTTATGTACGACTGGTGTCTATATGTCAGTAGAATAATCGTCTAAGAACATCTTAAACTCGACTTTTGCAACAATTACTTGTGTTAGATTATATAACTTTTGTTTAAATGCCTGTTTTATCTATCCCGTCTGTTATTGAAACACGCAAAATGTCGCTCGATGACACAGGCGGAGTCGAGTAGATCTTTATGAAACGAGACATCCCTAAATCCTAATTGTGTTTGTTGCAGCTTGTCAAGGTATCGTACCAGCCTGCATACTTGAATGAAGTTGATTGGATTAGTTTTTTACAGTGACATGCGATTCTTATAAACATCGAAAGTCTCATTTCATAAATGACACCGTGAATAAAACATGTAGTGCCGAATAAGTCCATACATGCGTCACTGGTTTATCCGATGTTCTCCATGAGCCTTATACACGGATTGTACGTTGTTTAACACGACAATGCTACGTTTTCACAACAACAACGACACGTGAAAATATGGGTCGATTTGAGTATTGGTCCGGGCAAGACGTGAGTGCGATGCATCGGCTTAGACTAGGATGAGACCAATTAACAGGGACTAATATGTGTTACATATTCAAACACGTTGGTATAGATTGGTATAGAGAAAAGTCAAATTTGAGTATGAATAGGCGATGATCCAAGCTGATATGTGACAGAAAGGATATAAGAAAATGAAAAAGGCAAACATTCACTATTGGTTAAAATCACTCACTGTAAATACCGCATTATAGCGAAAATAACGTTAAATGCGTTGAGATCCAGACGATCCTGTATTGCAATATTTACATCGAAAAAGGGTCTGTGTAATTCAAACGGTATCTTTCAAACGACCTGGAGTGATATCACATGATTCTCAGGGCCATGGATAAGATTAGCGTTAAGTCTTTACATCTTTGATATTTTTCTAAAATCCAACACTGTTGGTAATTAAAGGTTTGTTTTTATCTCAGTGTTGATTATGACGATTCAACATTGTAGTTGGTTATAACAAGATTTTGAATTACCGGGTACAACTGTTTTAGCGTGAACCTTTATCTAGAGCTAAAATATCGGATATCTTTTTGCATTTGAAACCTGATATAAAACTATCCTTTGCTTAACCCAGCTTGAACACACTGTTTGGAAAAAAGGCAAAAGTATTCCTTTGTTAAACTATTAAAACGAAACTAATGGTAAATTATATCAAAACTATTAAAATGTATTAATATTTGACCAGTATAAACGTTGGAAAAAAGTCTGAACATTAGTCAAAACTGTTAAATCAATTGGCCTAGACTACTGTAAACGAGAATACATGTAATAATGTTAAAGTTAAAACGATTTACGATAAAGAGACCTGAGTACATCGTGGTGACAATTGCCTTTGAGACGTGTCGACACGAAACGATTCATACGTATTGTTAAATAAGTTGATAACAAAGCAACTGTTAGTTACATGTACGCCGTTGTTGATATCGAGAAGAGGAACTGTGAGTACTTTAAATGTGGCCGATCGAAAAATCCATGTCACATATAAATAAATGTTTAGCTTAAATAAAGTTAATTCATGAAGTCTCAATAATGTAGAAATATCCTTAAGTCGACGTTCATCACACTAGACTGACTTTCATCATGCATCAGGCCAAAATGTCTTGTGGGATATATTAATGTACAAAACTAGATACTGGGCAATATAATCTCTTTCAGAATATGTATAAAACGTATAACTATATATTGATAAAATTGTTGTTGTAGGTTCGCTACTGATAATATTATTATGGACCATATGTTTAATATATTTCAGTTATATTCTGCCACCATGAAAGTACCTGGGAGAAGGAAGGATAAGGACCATGACTACCATGCTACAGACATTCTGTGTGTCCCAGAATACAAGCAAAAGAGGCAGTTGGTGATGCATTCAAAGAAAGCCAGGGCACAAGTCAAGGATATTGAAGACAAACTTTAAGAATTATTGAACGATGATAGAAGAAATAAGTTCAAGTTTATTCCGGATAAGACGATATCCCAGTTCCTCCGATCTTTGACAAGTCTTGGACGATTGGAAATTATGGAAGAAATCACAAACCCAAAAGAAAACGATCAGAGAGCAAACGAGGTTGCTGGTGCAGAAAAATTGATACCTGTCATTAATCAGCCCGTTACAGCGAACCATGTTCGTGATATCAATATATACATTCGACAGACATTTATTCTCGCTGCTGGATTACAGGAGGAGTCGTGATGGACAATAATAAATTAGCTTTGGCTGATCGTAACAACGACAGCGTGAAGGTTGTTGACGTCATCAGCAACACCGTTACATCTTGTATAAAACTACGATCAGCACCATGGGATATAACGCGGGTAAAGCAGGATCAGGTTGTAAAGAGTTGTGATAGGGGTAAAGTGGTATTTCTGAAGGTCAGGAACACGTTGTCTATCGTTAAACAATTGAATCTCGGAAGTAAGTTGCAATGTATTGCCTTTACGAACAAATCGTTACTTGTAATGTTTGACTCTCCAAATTTATGTGTTACAGTTGTGGACTTGAGGGGGGAAACGTTGAAAACCTTTAGAACTGACGCGGCCGAAAATTACCTCTTTAAAAACCCATGGTATATTGCACCAGTAAGGACCAGAACACGATCTTCGTATCGGATCCGGTCTATAGGCGTGTCACAAGTCTAGGTATGGATGGTACAGTACAAGGCGTATATACCGACAATAATCGGAAAGTTCCATGTCGTCTTGCTGTAAATAGAAATGATAATGTGTATGTTGCTGGGTACTTGTCTCACAACATTCACCAAATCTCCAGAGAGTGCAATCCCATTCGGGTACTACTAAATAGTATGCATGGGATTAAACACCCGTGGGTGGTGACATATAGTAAAGCAGAGCACAAACTTTATATCGGTTATCATTCTGTATCAAAGGCAAACTATATATCCGTGTTCCAGTTGCACTAACAAGGAAAGGCATACAGACAAAACGCCCAACGTACTCCGCTGCTTCTTGTACTTTTCCTTTTTTAACTCTTCCTCCTACGTATAAATAAATAATGACGATGTCCAAAAAGAAATAAAATCGTCATCTCGATAATAAACCTGACATGTTTGAAAGCAGCAGAAAACAAACATACAATCGGTCTGTTTTATCAACATATCCTTACCACAAAGATGGTATTACAGACTTTAGATTCAAGACTTCTCGTATACACTTAACCATAACGTTTAACGCCGTTTCAACGATTTTCCCAAATCATTCGCCAGCCATAGACTCGGGCTCTTATGTTTCTATTCAATGAACGCTCCAAAGAAGTAAGCGGTTTCTCATGTGTTAGCAGTTAACGTTGCGAATATTTACTTAAGCAAATATCATCGCTACGGTAAAGGAATTGCATATAGGATGAAGATTAAGATCTGAGATTGTGAACAACTCTATAGCCGTAACCCCAACCAAAGGTATTAGACTTTTACTGCCATAGTGTGTTATATTGAAACTCTGTCGTCGTTTTCAACATTTTTTTATTAACGCGTCCATTTGCATGCAACAAATGAATAATAAAGGTTGATTGCATAAATCTCTATCTGAGATAAAAGGTTGCTGGTCGAAGAAAGCCACTAATATTCAGTAAATTATTCATATGGGTTTTACATCGCGTCAACATTATTTTAGTTATGTTGCAATGCCCGACTCTTAATGATGACAGAAGACCCAATACTAAACTGACCAAAAGTCGGTCGGGAGACTACCTCTCGTGGAAACTTTATATCCCTCACCGGGATTTGAACCTACGCAGAGATGGGCCGTGTGATTTCAGGTTCTATACTCTTACCTTAAGGCCAAGAAAGCCTTTACAGACATTGAGCTTTGGGATCATAGGACACCACTGTGAAAGACATTTCCAAGAGCATGAATAGATTAACCGATCGCCATGATATCACAGAAATTCTGGTAAATATGGAAAACTATGTGGGAGTTACCCCCCTCGCTTTACCTAAGTCAGTGACCTAGAAATGTACTGTGTAGTGAGTCAGTCGTAAAAAGGAAACGGAATCCACATATCCCATGTCGAAATCGTATAAGACTTAAATTGTCAAAGTTGATTGTTGATCATGATCTAAAGAATGCTTTTGAGTAGAGTAAGAACATGATTTACAAATGAGAATATGCTCGTCCCTAGTTTTCTTTTTTTGTTTTGTTTGAAACAAATCATTTCATTTAATTGAACTTCAAAACCCACGTGTTAATAAATAAAGGTGAATATTACTAGTCAAACCACTTATGCCACTGCGAGAAGGGTAGCTATTTGTCATTTCCCTCTTACAAATAGATACGAATGCAAACGGGCATTCCCTTCGTCGCCGCTATGTTGCCATTCTTTCAAAATGGCTCCCCATTACCTCCAAGGTTATTTTAAGAAATGGCCGAGGTGTTCCGAATGAGTCGGAAACTCAATAATCAGCTCCAATGGAAACTCTTAAATGAGGATAACCCACCAAATAAACGGAGAATGATGACACCATATGTATATTAACTATCCCTCTGTATTCCAGGGTATTCGTTCATTAAGAACCGTGTCTTATCGAAGATCAATCATGAAATATAAAACTTCACAAAACAGATCCCTCCTTTCCCCTCCCAGATAACCCACTCTGGTTTCGTTGATTTTGACGGAGATAAACCCATGGCAAGGCATGTTATGTTTCATTTTAATCGAACTTTGAATCGAACTTTGTGTATTATTAGGATCAAAATACATTTGATCTGCTGTAGACATAAAACAGCATAAAACAGAGATACGTGGCACTCAATGCAGGGTTAAGAGGTTTGTGCCATGTACGTTTCAAAATGGCTCCCCATTACCTCCAAGGTTATTTTAAGAAATGGCCGAGGTGTTCCGAATGAGTCGGAAACTCAATAATCAGCTCCAATGGAAACTCTTAAATGAGGATAACCCACCAAATAAACGGAGAATGATGACACCATATGTATATTAACTTCCCCTCTGTATTCCATGGTATTCGTTCATTAAGAACCGTGTCTTATCGAAGATCAATCATGAAATATAAAACTTCACAAAACAGATCCCTCCTTTCCCCTCCCAGATAACCCACTCTGGTTTCGTTGAATCTGACGGAGATAAACCCATGGCAAGGCATGTTATGTTTCATTTTAATCGAACTTGGAATCTAACTTTGTGTTTTATTAGGATCAAAATACATTTGATCTGCTGTAGACATAAAACAGCATAAAACAGAGAATCGTGGTACTCAATACAGGGTTAAGAGGTTTGTGCCATGTATGTTTCATTGGCGTAAAGTGTACGTGTACATCTAAAACTCTTGTTCAGCGAATATAGTTACTTACTTTTCAACTGATGTCGAAGTTGAAAGATGTTACAAAACAATACGAAATTTATTTAGCGCTGTTTTATGAGGCGCTTTACGTTGGTTTACATATATGCATAGACATAAAGTAAGTTCTTAAATCAATCGAAAAAATTGCTTAATACAAAGTCTTTCTTGAATTTGAGTACTGTTACGTACAACAGAAATCGTTGGATTAACAGTGAAGCAATAATTAAAGTTCTGCAAACATGGATTATCAAATATGAACTACCTTTAGTGAAATACACATGTTCAAGTATAAGGATACACTTATTACCCAGAAAAAATGTTTTGATTTAATTAAATTCGAGTTGATTAGTGTTGACAATTATTGATCTTTTTTTTATGTGTATAGGTCCATCGCGCTATCGTGCCATGTTTATGTTTCAACCAAACGATATCATACCTGAGATAATGGGTGATTGGGATACCCATGGTGAAATGTATCAATCTACCGTTGCATTTAACCTATTTCAAAAATTTCAAGAGCATTATTTAAAACGAAGTTATACGATATGTGTTATAGAATGAGGCAATTAGAATAGGTATGTACACTGTCTTGTAAACACTAGAAACGATCACGAGTGCAAAATGAAAACAAAGCAGACGGCCCACTGTCGTAAATCTAGATAGTCAATCGGAACTACACGGGTATTTCCGTCAGCTGTGAAATACGACTCGGATATAAGTATCGGGTTACAATTTTTCGGGTACATCGGCCCCGGCGTATAACACCTTTTCTAAGCGTGCACGGTAAGTATTTAAATGGGTATGGAAGTGTTGGACATCCTTTTAAATCATTTTTATCGGTAACTCATACGGAATGGTGAAATCATAAGTTGCAACATATAAAGTTGTTTCCTTAATCAAATTAAACGACTTTTTAGAATTCACATTTAAGATCTATTTTTGGAAACGAAAGTGAAGTGACTTCATTCCGCGGAAAACATTATGGCGTCATCCCTATTATTTCAGAGGTGTTTTCATTGGATAAACCCGATTTGTTCAGATTGCTAGAGAGTCAGAAAGACTGCGATTAAAGCAATTGACGAAAACCGATTCCGCAAATCGATAAAACGTCAAGGAAACTATATCATTTTCTACAAAAAAAAACTTTGATTTCGATCGTAATGTGTGAAAGCACAGGTTATATGTCTCATACAGTTTCATGCTTATTCAAACTGATTGAAAAACTACCGTTTACGACAAGTCCCCTTTTCCGTTAAGTT
Source organism: Cerastoderma edule (assembly GCA_947846245.1). NCBI lineage: Eukaryota > Metazoa > Mollusca > Bivalvia > Cardiida > Cardiidae > Cerastoderma > Cerastoderma edule. The sequence goes on from OX401417.1 coordinate 20,449,774, forward strand.
TCCTTTTTATTTCAAACGTAAGTACTTGCGTTATTGTATCTTCTGTCAATCATGTAACCTTGATAGTTTTAACGGCGTAGTGGTAACAATGAAAGTCACATTAACATCTATGTTCATCAATAGCATACCGGATAAGCATTTAAGATCAACACAGGACAGCACTTTTCCTGGGAAACCATTAAACCATTTTCAATAAAACAAATTTAAACAGGTATTAACACGTTATATTTCGTCAGGAGCTGTTTACAGAGGAGAAATGGGTTGTGGCAAGCTAGCTCTCCTTTCTTTCTGCTGGTATTTTAACCCTTTCCCAAACAATATCGACATTTGACCACTTTGTTGCAGACGACTTTAGAAAAGATTGTGGGAAAAGGAAAAATTGCTCGTCACGAACAATTTTTCCTTTTCCCACAAGGTTTTCTGCTCTATCTGAAGAATCTTTTTCAATTTCATCTCGTTTTGAAATGTCGTCTACAAACTCTTTCAATTTGGGACAGTCGAACATTTGATGTTTGGGAAAGTGTTAAGAAACGTCATATGTATTTGTTAGGAATCGCCGTTTATTGATGCTTACAGTTTTGATAAATGTAATACATTCCAAAATACGGTTAAGCGATTGATAGGCTTTCTGATAAACGAAAGACGTTCAGTAAATCTGAACCCAAGATAGGCGCATGTAGATCCTATACGTTACTTGATGCATTTATCCAAAAGGTCTCTTTAATGAAGGTAGGCAGAACTCGCATAACCCATTATCAACCAAAAACGTAATTTGACCAGTTTGTTGCAGACGTAGGAGGTATTGGGTTGAATAAATGTGATTCCAAAACATAGGGTAAGACACAAATTACACACTCATCAATTGTCCGTTTTTATAATCTTAGCCCTGTATTTACAGAAGCTCTTATGTAGAGAACCCCTACCCCTTTGGTGTTAGAGGTCGTTGGTTCGAAAAATAAAATATTTTCTTAATCATGTCAACCTAATAGCCGGATCAACCAAGAAGTGATATGTCCCCGAGTGTAAGAGGGGTCGTGGATTTGATGTAAAGATTCACATAATTACAAAAATGTCCTGACTAGAACAGTATTCTTCACATTCATAATATTACTCATTGTGTAAACCCTTCACCATTTACAATAGAGATAGAGTGACCCCTTCGCAGGTGTTTGAGGTCGTTGGTTCAATAGAGAAAATCAACCCAAAATTAGGTCCAGAAAAGAACAGTATTCTTCAGGATTATTTTATTACTTATTGTGTAAACCCTTCACCATTTACTCAAAGATAGAGTGACCGTCCTTGCGGGTGTACGAGGTTTCAGGTTCGGTAGATATGATCCACCCAATCATAGGTTCAAACAAGAACAGGATTGCTTATAAGTATTGTTCTTATTCCCCGTTTATAGCCTATCACCGCATGAACCAGAGGTAGAGCGTCCCCGAATATATGAGGTCCTGGGTTCGAAATAAAGAGTCACCCAAATACAGGTTCAGACGAGAACAATATTCATCCTATCATTGTTCTTGCTCGTCATGTAATCCCATCAACTGTGGTACCATAAAAGCAGAGTGTCCCCTTGGTATGATCGAGATCCTGATTCGATTCCATGAACACCTACATTGCAGTGTGTGTGTGTGGGGGGGGGGGGGGGGGGGGGGGGGTGTGTGTGTGTGTGTGTTGTCAATGAAACTGTCTTTTCGAGAGTATGATTTGAATTTGCCGTTTCATTATTCTTTATTCTAGAGGTATACAAAAGAACCATCTCGGATCTTTCTTACATAAATGTGCCTCTGACAAATGATTATTAAAATAGGATGGTAGAGAAGACATGCGTCGTTTAAGTTGATGTTAATCCGAATATACATCAGCAAATGAAATTAACATGAACTGTTTAATTGTGTTTGAAGACATACATGCTTTTATATTTGTTTTGATAAAATATAGTGTCACATACTTTCAACTTTACCCCAGTAATATCACTGATGTCAGTTTGCATCTCGTTGCTTCTGGCAAATAAATTATGTTCAATCTTTAAATGCTATTCATAACTCTTCCACTTATTCTTCGTTTTACATCGCCAACACTGCACGTATCGGTTAAAGACACCTTTTCTTCCCCCAAAACCCAATCACTTGCAACAATAATTGGTTTTAGATTATAGAATTCTTTTTTTTAAAAAACTGTCAAACGCAGACAAATAAGCGTAACATACCCTCAAAGTGGGCGATTTTTCCCTCTACCGTTTAAATACATGTTTTATCTACTCCCGTCTGTTATTGAAACATGTACATTAGCATTCAATGACAATGGCGGAGTGGGGTAGATATTTATGAAATGGGACATTCCTAAACCTGCATAGTGCTTGGTTGAGGTTCTCAATTTATTGTGTCAGCGTGCAAACTTGAACGAAGTTGGTTATCGGTTTTCTATAATATCATCCGGTAGACTCAAATCACGATTAGACAGACAGGTCCCAACCTCAGCAGAGGATTAATTGCTGACCTGATCAACAGATAAACTGGATAGTGAGTGAGTGGGTGAAAGTTTCATGAGATAGATCACACTGTAGATTTAAAGTGTAGTGCACATTTTGTCAATACACGCGTCAGTGGTTATCCCGTACTATCCATGAGCCTTAATTTTCATAAGGAAAGATAGTCAGTGTGGCAATTATTTTAGATCACAGGTCAGTCGCCAATTTACTTGGCGGCTAGCCTAGGTCCAACCTATTTGCATACACATGATGTCGGTTCCAGCACTATAAGGGTTACAAATTCTACATTCTAGCAGAAATAACATTGAAATGCTTTAAAATCCAAGAAAAAGGATACACCACTATATTTACATCGAAAAGGGTATGTCTAATCCAGTGTGGGGATATCTTTCAAACGACCCGAAATGAGATCCCATGATTCTCAGGGCTCTGGTTAATATTGATTTCAAGTATTCTCATCTTTAATATTTTCCTCAAACCCACACTGTTGGTACCTAAAGGTCTGTTTTATCTCGCTGCTGAGAATGGCGAATCAACATTGAAGTTGGTGAAATGTAGGTTTTGAATTACTGTGTACAAATTTTAGCGCGAACCGTTATCTAGAGCCAAAAGATCGGAGATATTTTGCATTTGAAACCTGGTATTTATAAATAAATCCTTTTCCTTAACACTAGCTTGAACGCGCTATTTAAGACAAACACATTACGTTGGTAAACTATTCAAACTAAACTAATGGTAAATCATCTGAAAAACTATTAAAATGTATGAATGTATGACCAGTATAACATTGCAAGAAAGTCTGATTTTAAGTCAGAATGTTAAATATATTTGTTTAGACTGAGGTTAATGAGCGTACGTGAAACAAAAATGGTGTCAAAACGGCAGTAAAGGTTTGTTTACACATGTAGCAAGGTAGTTACGATCACTATTTAAGCTAGGTACCTGTACAAATCAGACAGACAATTAATTGCTTTTAAGACGTATGGACATGTTATGATTCATACTAAGTGTTATATAACTGGAGGTTGGAAGAGGAACTAACTGTAAGTATCTAATAAAAAAATATCATTAAACATGAAACCGAAACGTTTAGCTTAAACAAAGTTTAATTCGTATAGGCTCAAATAAGGGTAAAATGTATAGTTAACAGGTATTTTGGTTATATTTATGTAAAACCCTAGATAATTTGGCGAGTTATTTGACTTTGCTCCATGTTAAACATGTATAAATGTATATTGGGCAATGTGTTGTAGGTTCACACCTGATCTAATTATTAACGTCCATAAGGTTTATATATTCCAGTAATGCTCTACCATCATGGAAGTTTCCGGACGAAGGAAGAAGAAGGCCAGTGGTGACAACACTACAGGCATTCTATGTGACCCATGTGAAAGGGTGAATGAAGAGGAAAACGCCGCATTCTACTGTACAGAGTGTAATGAGTTTCTCTGCCACGCTGACGCGAAGGCACACAGAAAAGCTGCTATGTTTATGGCTCACACGTTATTGGATCGAAAAAGTATGCCAGCACAAAAATTAGGATCTTATGAAGACAATATATGCCCGATTCATGGTGGAAAGATTCTGGAATATTATTGCAACTCTCACACGACAAGTTGTTGTTCCGTATGTGCCACTAAACCACATAAACATTGCGATGTTGTGTATATCGACGATATCGCAAAGGGATATGAACACAGCAGTGAGTACAAGTCTTTGGTGAAAGACATGACCAATCTTACGCAGCGTCTGCAAAGTGTTAAGCAACAATCAGTGGAAAACAAAAGCAATGCACAATGCAATCACACCGAGATTGTTTCTGAAATTCGTAAATTTAGGGCAGAAATCAACAGTATCTTAGATTCACTTGAAAACGCCTCCTTGAAAGAAGCAAAGGGGGCATTACATCTCGATAGCGACGCAACTGAGCCAACAATGAGAAACTGTGATACTCTCATGGCAAAATTGCAAGACATGACGTCGTCCATAGAGAACCTTAGAAAATACATGCAAGAGAGACAGTTGGTGATGCAGTCAAAGAAAGCCAGGGCACAAGTCAAGGACATTGAAGACAAACTTTCAAAATTATCAGACGACAATAAAAGAAACGATTACAAGTTTGTTCCGGATGAGACGATACCCCAGCTCCTCCGATCTTTGAAAAGTCTTGGACGAATAGGAATTAAGGAAAGAAGCACAAAACCCAAAGTAAACGACAAGAGAGCAAACGAGGTTTCTTGTGCAGATGTATCGGCACGGTCCTTAAGCAGCCCGTTCCAGCGAGCCATGTCAGTGATATCTTTTTTTATTTTTTGACAAACAATTTGTTTAATAGAGCAAAAAGACAAAGAGAAGAAATACAGAGAGAGAAACACAGGAGATACAGACAGATAAAAGGTTTACAATGCATATTGACATTTTTCATGAAAACTTAGATCTAACGTGTATTTTTTAAACAACTGTCGATTTAGAAATCGAGAAGTTATGGCTGGTTCTGTATTACATATCTTACATCTGCCCATTGATCGTGGCTCGAGGGTTGTGAGTTCGTATACTTATGTATATTCAAAGCTAAACGTAAACATTGTGTAAGGCCATGTATGGAAGGAATAGATTGTTTGATTTTACAAGTATAAACATATCGTTTTACGTTTAAAAATAACGTGTCGATAATGAACTCTTTCTTGCAAAGTCCTAGTAAAAGATCTTCACTGTTTAAAACGTAGTTTCGGTATTTTGTTTTTAACTTATTTGATAAATACTGAAGTAATGGTTTGACATGTACACAGTCATAGAATAAGTGAAGAAGGGTTTCATCGTATGTTCTGCAAAAGGTGCATCTTTTATCGTCTTTAATTTTCATTTTCTGAAGGAGAACATTTGTCGGAAGAATTCTATGTACAATTCGTACCTGTAGCCATTGTAAGTAAGTATCTCGTGTTAAAACAAAGACATCGCTGTATATTTTCTTCCAATCTTTATCTATATTAGGATAAAGAGTAAGCCACTTATTTTGAATTGTTGGTTTATCCTCGTTCTTTATGAGAGTGTTATATGTTAATTTATTTGAATTTGCGTTTGTTAGAATTGAAAAGAAGTAACAGTTTATTGAGGGGTTGTGGTAATCTAAAAGTAGTTTATTTGTTTTAACAAATGTCAGTGATATCAACATCCAACATTCGAGAGAAAAAATGTCAGACTGCTGGATTACAGGAGGGGTCGTTTTAGGACAGAACAAAATAGCTCTGACTGATATACGGAACAACAGCGTGAAGGTTGTTGACGTCATCAGTAAGACCGTTATATCCTGTATAAGACTACCATCAGGACCATGGGCTATAACACGTGTAGAACAGGATCAGGTTGTAGTGAGTTGTGACAGGGGTAAACTGGTGTTTCTGAAGGTGGGGAACACGTTGTCTATCGTTAATCAACTGAATATCGGTGGTGATATCAAGGGTATTGCATATACAAACAACAGTTTACTTGTTGTGTTTGACTCTCCTGATTCATGTGTAAAAGTAATGGACTTGAGTGGGAACACATTGAAAACATTTAAAACTGACGCCGCCGGAAATAATCTCTTAAAGTACCCGAGATATATTGCTCTCAGCGAGGACCAGAACACAATATACGTGTCGGATGTGGGTACTGGCCGTGTAATACGTCTAAGTATGGATGGTACAGTACAAGGCATATATTCCGACGTAAATCTGAAATATCCAAGTGGTCTGGCTGTAGATAGAAATGATAATGTGTATTTTGCTGGGAACGCGTCTCACAACATTCACCAACTCTCTAGAGAGTGCAAACCCATTCGGGTACTACTGGATAATACGCACGGGATCGTTAGCCCGTGGATAATGACATATTGTAAAAGAGAGCACAAACTGTATATCGGTTATCATTCTGGATCAGAGAAAAACTGTATATCTGTTTTCCAGTTGAATTAACAAGGAAATACAAACAAACAAAACGCACAACGTACTCTGCTGCTTCTTGTACTTATTTTAACTTTTTATACGCAATTTTCCTCCTGCGTATAAATCAATAATGACGATGTAAAAGAAGAAAGATTATCGTCACAATAAACCACACATGTTTGAAAGCAGCAGAAAACAAACATACAATCGGTCTGTTTCATCAACATATCCTTTCCACAAAGATGGTATTACAGACTTCAGATTCAAGACCTAATATTGACCGTCTCGTATGCCACTTTAACCATAATGTTTAATGCTGTTTCAACGATTTTCCAAAATCATTCGCCAGCCATAAACTTGGGCTCTGATGTTTCTATTCAATGAACGCATCGAAGAAATCGCCGGTTGCTCATGTGTTAGCAGTTAACGTTGCGAGTATTTCTTTAATTCAAGCCTAATTCATCGCTAAGGCAAATGCATTGCAAATATGATGAAGAATAAGACTTAAAATGGTTAACAACACTGTAGCGGGGATGCCAACAAAGAGTATAAGACTTCTACTACCATATTGTGTTATATTGAGGCTTTGCTGTCGTTTTTTACACTTTGTCATCAACGTTTCCTTGTAAAGGGTCGCCTAACCCTAGAATGCTGGGTAATTTTCTAAAGATAGATGTTTTCGTCGTTCCTAAACTTGATAAATTTTGGTGAGGAAAGAGACTAAGGGTAGGAAACTGGTTATTTCATAGGCCAGCCATCATGTTTCTGATGTTCGTGAGTTGGTTTCTTCCTATATTTTTTAAGTTCGAGATTCATTAATCGAATGAGGACGCCAAACTAGTGTGCCACATATCCGAAAAGTTTGCAAAATGTCAGATACTACAAGCTCGGAAAGGGTCTTTTGTCATATCAATTTAATTTTTGAAAACATTTAGTTTAGCTTTTGTTTTTTTTTTATTTTATTTCTCTTTGCTTTTATCTTTGAATAAATGTATATCACAGTTGTAGTCAGTCCTCTCTTTGCCATTAGTTAAGCTCTCACAATATAAGGTGGATTTGGCCGAAACAGACATCCCGGTTCCGGAATTGATCGACACTTTCCGGAAATTCCCGAGTGCAGGTTTACTGCAGTCTGTTTTTGTCGTTTACCTTACCATGCATTCCGTATGCTTGTTAGTGCCTATCCGTGGCATATGCAGACGTTGCTTGTGCTATGGAACTGATGACCTGCTTTATACATCCTCAAAAACGGATCTCGGAAATGTGGGTACTAAGTCCTTACTTGTCCGGTGGTAAAAGTGGTAAAGATGCTAAGCTTGTATGGTTTCTTGACCCTCTTGTCCCACATGTTTTCTGTCATGGACTGATTTACCACATGGTTATCATTGTTCTGTGACGAATGATAAGTACATTATGTAGCATATTACCTTATAGTGCATTCCGTATGCTTGTTGATGCCTATCCGTGGCATATTCAGACGTTGCTTGTGCTATGGAACTGATGACCTGCTTTATACATCCTCGATAACGGATCTCGGAAATGCGGGTACTAAGTCCTTACTTGTCCAGTGGTAAAAGTGGTAAAGATGCTAAGCTTGTATGGTTTCTTAACCATAGGCGCGAGTATTGGTTTAGTATCCAGGAACCAGTCATCACGAGTGAATTTCAAGAAAATCTTTTTCACTGGGTCCCTTCTTTTGCAAACAGTATTCTATCTGCTAAGCCAAGAAGAGGAACCACGGGCGGAGATAACATGCGAGTGCCCAGAGCTTACATTTAGATCCAATATGCATGAATTTTGTGCAAAACTAAACAATAGGCCTAGCATCATTATATGGATGTAACTACAAGAACAGTAGCGTTACGATATTAAGCCTCAACAACATCCATTAATGGAACACAAAGTACAAGCAACATGGAATTGGCAATATCATTAAATGTTTGTTTAGAAGAACACACAGCGTACATTTAGAAGTGCAAAGGTTTGAAGGATAAACCTGTCCTAAAACTAGCATGCTGCATCTAAATGAATGAGAAGGTGTTCTAACCGAGTTCAGCAAACCCCCTACCTGTGAAGAGTTTCTAGTTTCTAATAGCAATGCCGACAATCATGATCATTCCAGGTACATATGAATTTTCCAGCCCCCTACATGTATGCTGACAGATAATACTGACAAGCGTAAAGCACATACCTTGATTAACATGTGAAGTCACAGATCTTCTGGTGCGGTTAGTGACTTTACTGAGACGTTACTCTTCACTTTACTTGTAGTTTGAATTTAACGTTTTAAGATATTGTTTTTAAATGTTCTCAAATGGTTCGTTTTAAACTGATATGTATGTGAGAATTCACAAAAGCATTAATCTTTAATTGTATAACAGACACCATGATAACAAAGATAATTCCTGGCGAACCAGAAATACCTATTTACGATTATAAAAGGTAACTTTGGGGAAGGCCAAATTATTAATATAGGTTGATTGCATAATCCTATCTTAGATGCTGGTCGAAGAAAGCTACTAATATTCAGTAAATTATTCAAATGGGTTTTATATCGCGTCAACATTATTTTAGTTATTTTGCAATATCCGACTCTTAATGATGACGGAAGACCCAATACTAAACTGACCAAAAGGGCTAATCAAGCTTCGTAAAACCATCGGCATTCGGTAAGTCGGTCGGGAGACTACCCCTCATGGAAACTTTATATCCCTTACCTGGATTTGAACCTACGCAGAGAGGGGCCGTGTTATTTAAAGTTCTATTCTCTTACCTTAAGGCCAAGAAAGCCTTTACAGACAGTAAGCTTTGGGATGAGTGGACACTACTATGAAAGAAATTTCCAATATCATAAATAGATTGACCGATCGCCATAAAACAACGGAAATTCTGGCAAAAATGCAAAATGGACATGTTTGTGAGAGTTAACCCCTTCGCTTTACAAAAGTCAGTGAAATGTACTGTGTAGTGAGTCAGTCGTCAAAGGAAAATGAAAATCACAAATCCCAAGTCGAAATCGTATGTCTTAATTTGTTAAAGTTGATTGTTGATCATTAATTACACAGCGACTTTGAGTAGAGTAAAAAACATGATTTATTAATGAAAATATGTTAAACCCAATTTTGACTTTTCCAAAACAAATCAATTTATTTAAGCGTCTGATGTTTGTACTTCAAAACCCGCGCACAAGACTCGTGAATTGTATTAGTTTGAAGCAAGCGTCTTTGGAAATAATACGATATATATTTTACCGATATATTCATTTTCTTCTATCTGTCTCTTCACAGGTATCCTGCTAAAGAAATTATTTACCATGCATTTCATGATGAATTGTCTGTCAATTTACTTTATATTTTTGACTATCAAAGGTGTATGATTGAACAAAGGACATAATGAAACACGCAGTGAAGTAATTCTATCACATCGATTTAACAATTATAACGTTGATTTCAGAAACATTGATTCTAGATCATTGAAACATCCATACATTTAATATCAGAAAAACCCCATACAAGTAGTCATCGTGATATTGTAGAAAAATATTCCATATAGGTGTATAAATATAGAATATGAACCAGATATAAAGGGATTTATAGTCTGGTCCCCTCGTGCTACAATGAAGTAGTATCAATGTAGTGTTTTAGGGTAGAATACCCATAAAGCCCCATTTTGAAATGTATTCGTTTGTCAAAAAGCTTCGGTCATCCTTGGCATACATCGGCGTAAAACAAATAGTTTCGGCTCAGACCGTTGTATACCGAGAACGACCAGAGTAATCAGACGAAAATATGTGTTTTAAAGTGTATTATGTGTATTCTACCTTAAGGTTAGGGTAATCCAGACTCAATGGTTTTCTTAAACAGCAGTGTCTGGTCCCTATATAACAGGCTGAGGTTTCTGTGGTTAAAGGCCGACCCTTACTGTCAAGTTATCGTCGTACTAAAATAAGGCTTAACTCTTTACCAAACACCAATTTTCCGACTCTCCCGAATGAAAGAGTTTGCAGACGACATTTCAAAATGCAATGAGATTGAAAAATGACCTCTGGTAAGGCAGAAAACATTTTGGGAAAAGGAGAAATTGCTCGTTAAGAGCAGTTTCTCCTTTTCACACAATGTTTTTTCAGAGTCGTCTGCAACAAACTGGTCAAATGTCGTTATCGTTTGGTAATGGGATTTAACGAGTTTTGCCTACCTTCATTAAAGGGACCGTTTGGGTACCTGCGTAAAGTAACGTTCAGGATAGGCATGCACTTATCTTCGATTCAGATTTACTGAACGTTTTTCTTTAAGTCAGAAAAAGCTATCAATCGTTTAACCGTTTTGGGAAATTTATGACATTTCGAAATTGTAAGCAACAATTAATCCGAGATTTTTAACAAATAAATATGACGTTTCTGATATAAGCATCGGAGAGAAGGAGAAAACGCTTGTTGAAACCCATTCCTCTCCTTTAAACATCTTTTTTCTGAAAAACCTGTATAATGTTACATGTTATGGCTCTCACATTGGGTTTAATCGGTGTGAAATGGTTTCCAAGGAAAAGTTCTGTCCTGTGTTGATCTAATATGCTGATCCGGTATGGTATTGATAAACATAGATGTTAATGTGACTTTGATTGTTACCACTACGCCGTTAAAACTATCAAGGCTACATGGTTGACAGTAGATACAATAACGCAAGTACACTCGATTGTAATAATACTGAAATCATACGAAACATTGGACTTGTCGTAAATGGTAGTTTTTCAATCAGTTTGGATCAGTATTCAACTGTATGATACATACAATTAAACTTGTGTTTTCACACATTACGATCGAAATAAAATGTTATGTTTGAAAATAATGAATCATACAGCTTCTTTGACGTTTTCTCGATTTACGAGATCGGTTTTCGTCAAATGCCTTAATCGCAGCCATTCGGAACATCTAGATAACGATAAATGACAGTGTGTCGTCTTATTATTTTATTTATTGTGTTATTTTTTTCTTGCAACCGTAAAAGTTTCTAGTGTTTACGAGTTTACATGCCTATTCAAAACGCCTCGTTTTATAACACATATCGTATTTTTGCGATTTAAACAATGTTCTTGAATAAAGTGCTGAAAGGTTGTGCTATTGTCGCGATTTTTCTATATCGATATCATCTGGGAGATGATGCAAAACAAAACGACATATAGCGCTGTTTTATGAGTCGCTTTACGTTGGTTAACATATATGCATAGGCATAAAGTAAGTTCATAATTCTATCGAAATGATTGCATAATGCAAAGGCTTTCTTGACATTGAGTACTCTTACGTACAACGGAACTCGTCAGATTAACAGTGAAGCAATAAATTAAAGTTCTGCAAACATGACTTATCAACTATGACCTTCGTTTAAGGAATAACACATGGTCAACAATAAGGGAACACTTATTACCCAGAAAGAATGTTTTGATTTAACTAAATCCGAGTTGATCAGTGTTGACAATTGTTGATCTTCTTTTTTCATGTGTATGAGTACATCGATCTCTCGTGCCATGTTTATGTTTCAATCAAACAATACTATACCTGAGATAATGGGTGATATACCCATGGTAAAATGTATAAACCTACCGTTGCATTTAGCCTATTTCCCCTTTTCAAGAGCATTGTTTAAAACGAAGTTATACGATATAAGTGATAAAACGAGGCGATTATAATAGGTATGTACACTTGTAAACACTAGAAATAATTACGATTGCAAAATGAAAACAAAGCAGACGGCACACTGTCGTAAATCGTTATCTAGTGAGTAAATCGGAACTACTCGGGTATTGCCGTGAGCTGTGAAATACGACTATAAGTGTCGGGTTACATTTTTTCGGGTACATCGGCCCCGGCGTATAACACATTTTCTAAGCGTGCACGGTAGGTAGTTAAATGGGTATGGAAGTGTTGGAATCTTTCTAAATCAGTTTTATCAGTAACTCTTACGGAATGGTGAAATCATAAGTTGCAACATATAAAGTTGTTTCCTTAATCACATTAAACGACTTTTTAGAATTCACATTTAAGATCTATTTTTGGAAACGGTACTGAAGTGACGTCATTCCGAGGAAAACAATTTGGCGTCAACCCTATTATTGCAGAGGTGTTTTCATAGGATAAACCCGATTTGTTCAGATTGCTAGAGAGTCAGAAAAGCTGCGATTAAAGCAATTGACGAAAACCGTTTCCGCAAATCGATAAAACGTCAAAGAAACTATATCATTTTCTACAAAAAAAACTTTGATTTCGATCGTAATGTGTGAAAACACAGGATATATGTCTCATAAAGTTAATACTTATTCAAACTAATTGAAAAACTGCCGCTTACGACTAGTCCCCTTCTCCGTAAAGTTTCCTTTTTATTTTAAACTAGTGTACTTGCGTTATTGTGTCTCTTACCAACCTAAAACATTAATAGTGCAAACGGCGTAGTGGTAACAATCAAAGCCTCATTAACATCTATGTTCATCAATACCATACCGGATAAGCATTTAAGATCAACACAGGACAGAACTTTTCCTAGGAAACCATTTCACCATTTTCGATAAAACCCAGTATAACACGTTATATTTCGGCAGGAACTGTTTACAGAGGAGAAATGGGTTGTGGAAAGCTAGCTCTCCTCTCTTTCTGCTGGTATTATAACCCTTTCCCAAACAATAACGACATTTGACCACTTTGTTGCAGACGACTTTAGAAAACATTGTGCGAAAAGGAAAAATTGCTCGTCACGAACAATTTTTCCTTTTCCCACAAGGTTTTCTGCTCTATCTGAAGAATCGTTTTCAATTTCATCTCGTTTTAAAATGTTATCTGCAAACTCTTTAAATTTGGGACAGTCGAACATTTGATGTTTGGGAAAGTGTTAAGAAACGTATTGTATTTGTTAGGAATCGCCGTTTATTGATGCTTACATTTTTTATAAATGTCATACATTCCAAAATACGGTTCAGCGATTGATAGGCTTTCTGATAAATGAAAGACGTTCAGTAAATCTGAACCCAAGATAAGCGCATGTAGATCCTTTACGTTACTTTATGCTTTTATCCAAACGGTCTCTTTAATGAAGGTAGGCAGAACTCGCATAACCCATTACCAACCAAAAACGTCATTTGACCGGTTTGTTGCAGACGTAAGAGGTATTGGGTTAAATAAATTTGATTCCCAAACATAGGGTAAGACACGAATTGCACACTCATCAATTGTCCGTTTTTATAATCTTAGCCCTCTATTTACAGAAGCTCTTATGTAGAGAAACCCCTACCCCTTTTGTGTTAGAGGTCGTTGGTTCGAAAAATAAGATGTTTTCTTACTCATCATGTCAACCTAATAGCCGCATCAACCAAGAAGTGAAATGTCCCCGAGTGTAAGAGGGGTCGTGGATTTCATGTAAAGATTCACATGATTATAAAAATGTCCTGACTAGAGCAGTATTCTTCACATTCATAATATTACTCATTGTGTAAACCCTTCACCATTTACTATAGAGATAGAGTGACCCCTTCGCAGGTGTTTGAGGTCGTTGGTTCAATAGAGAAGATCAACCCAAAATTAGGTCCAAAAAAAGAACAGTATTCTTCAGATTTATTGTCTTACAAATTGTGTAAATCCTTCACCATTTACTCGGAGATAAAGTGAACCATTCGCAGGTGTTTGAGGTCGTTGGTTCCATAGAGAAGATCAACCCAAAATTAGGTCCAGGAAAGAACAGTATTCTTCAGATTTATTGTCTTACTCATTGTGGAAACCCTTCACCATTTACTCGGAGATAAAGTGAACCATTCGCAGGTGTTTGTGGTCGTTGGTTCAATAGAGAAGATCAGCCCAAAATTAGGTCCAGACAAGAACAGTATTCTTCAGATTTATTGTCTTACTCATTGTGTAAACCCTTCACCATTTACTATAGAGATAGAGTGACCGTCCTTGTGGGTGTAAGAGGTTTCAGGTTCGGTAGATAAGATCCACACAATCATAGGTTCAAACAAGAACATGATTGCTTATAAGTATTGAACCAGAGGTAGAGCGTAGAATGTACACCTGAAAATGAAAGTTAACATGAACTGTTTAAATTATGTTTGAAGACATACATGCTTCTATGTTTGTTCTGATAGAATATAGTGTCACATACTTTCAACTTTACAACACTTATACCACTGCTGTCAGTTTCCATCCCGTTGCTTCTGGCAAATAAATTAGTTTCGATCTTTGAATGCTATTAATAACTATAACACTTATATAAGAAAAAGTTCCTAACATTCGTTTTACATCGCCAACACTGCAAGTATCGGTTAAAGACACTCTTTATTCCCCAAAAACCTAACCATTTGCAACAATAGTTTGTTTTAGATTATAGAATTCTTTTTTTAAAAACTGCCAATAGCAGACAAATAAGCGTAACATACGCTCAAAGGGGACGACTTTTCCCCTCTACCGTTTAAATACCTGTTTTATCTACTCCCGTCTGTTATTGAAACATGTACACTTGCATTCAATGGCAATCTCGCAGTGGAGTAGATCTTTATGAAACGGGACATTCCTAAACCTGCATCGTGCTTGGTGAAGGTTCTCAATTTATTGTGTCAGCGTGCAAACTTGAACGAAGTTGGTTATCGGTTTTCTATAGTAACATTCGGTAGAAATCACGATTAGACAGACAGGTCCCACCCTCAGCAGAGGTTTAATTGCTGACCTGATCAACAGATAAACTGGATAGTGAGTGAGTGGTTGAAAGTTTCATGAGATAGATCACACTGTAGATTTAAAGTGTTGTACACATTTTGTCAAAACTACGTCAGTGGTTATCCCGTACTATCCATGAGCCTTAATCTTGATAAGGAAAGATAGTCAGTGTGGCAAACATGTTAGATCACAGGCCAGTCGCCAATTTACTTGGAGGCTAGCCTGGTTCCAACCTGTTTGCATACACATGATGTCGGCACAAGCATTATAAGGGTAACAAATTCTACATTCTAGCAGAAATAACATTGAAATGCTTTAAAATAGATTAACTACTATATTTACATCGAAAAGGGTATGTCTAATTTATTGTGGGGATACCTTTCAAACGACCCGAAATGAGATCTCATGATATTCAGGGCTCTGGTTAAGATTGATCTGAAGTGTTCTCATCTTCAATATTTTCCACAAAGCCACACTGTTGGTACCTTAAGGGCTGTTTTATCTCGGTGGTGTGAATAGCGAATCAACATTGAAGTTGGTGAATTGTTGGTTTTGAATTACTGTGTACATATTGTAAGGGCGAACCGTTATCTAGAGCCAAAAAATAGGAGATAGAGATCTTGTATTTGAAACCTGGTATTTATAAATCAACCCTTTGCTTAACACAAGCTTGAACGCGCAATATAAGACAAACGCAAACCTATTCCTTTGGTAAACTATTCAAACTAAACTAATGGTAAACCATATGAAAAACTATTACAATGTATGAATGTATGACCAGTATAAACATTGCAAGAAAGTATGATTTTAAGTCAAAATGTTAAATATATTTGTTTAGACTAAGATTAACGAGCGTACGTGAAATAAAAATGGTGTCAAAACGACAGTAAAGGTTTGTTTACACATAAAGCAAGGTAGTTACGATCACTATTTAAGCTAGGTACCTGTACAAATCAGACAGACAATTAATTGCTTTTAAGACGTGTGGACATGTTATGATTCATACTTAGTGTTATATAACTGGAGGTGGGAAGAGGCACTAACTGTAAGTATCTAATAAAATAATATCATTAAAGATGAAACGAAAACGTTTAGCTTAAACAAAGTTTAATTCATATAGGCTCAAATAAGGGTAAAATGTATAGTAAACATGTATTTTGGTTATATTTATGTAAAAACCTAGATAATTGGCGAGTTATTTGACTTTGCTCCATGTTAAACACGTATAAATGTATATTGGGCAATGTGTTCACATCTGATCGAATTATTAATGTCCATAAGGTTTATATATTCCAGTAATGCTCTACCATCATGGAAGTTTCCGGACGAAGGAAGAAGAAGCACAGTGGTGACAACACTACAGGCATTCTATGTGACCCATGTGGAAGGGTGAATGAAGAGGAAAACGCCGCATTCTACTGTACAGAGTGTAATGAGTTTCTCTGCCACGCTGACGCGAAGGCACACAGAAAAGCGGCTATGTCTATGGCTCACACGTTATTGGATCGAAACAACATGCCAACACAAAAATTAGGATCTTATGAAGACAATATCTGCCCGATTCATGGTGGAAAGATTCTGGAATATTATTGCAACTCTCACACGACAAGTTGTTGTTCCGTATGTGCCACTAAAGAACATAAACATTGCGATGTTGTGTATATCGACGATATCGCAAAGGGATATGAACACAGCAGTGAGTACAAGTATTTGGTGAAAGACATGACCGATCTTACGCAGCGTCTGCATAGTGTTAGGCAACAATCAATGGACAACAAAAGCAATGCACAACGCAATCACTCCGAGATTGTTTCTGAAATTCGTAAATTTAGGGTAGAAATTAACAGTATCCTAGATTCACTCGAAAATGCCTCCTTGAGAGAAGTAAAGGGGGCATTACATCTGGATAGCGACGCAACTGAGCCAACAATGAGAAACTGTGATACTCTCATGGCCAAATTACAAGACATGACGTCGTCCATGGAGAACCTTAAAAAATACAAGCAAGAACGACAGTTGGTGATGCAATCAAAGAAAGCTAGGGCACAAGTCAATGACATTGAAGACAAACTTTTAAAATTATCAGACGACAATAAAAGAAGCGATTACAAGTTTATTCCGGATGATACGATACCCCAGCTCCTCCGATCTTTGAAAAGTCTTGGACGAATAGGAATTAAGGAAAGAAGCACAAAACCCAAAGTAAACGACCAGAGAGCAAACGAGGTTTCTTGTGCAGATGTATCGGTACCGGTCGTTAAGCAGCCCGTTACAGCGAGCCATGTCAGTGATATCAACATCCAACATTCGAGAGACAAAATGTCAGACTGCTGGATTACAGGAGGGGTCGTTTTAGGACAAAACAAAATAGCTCTGACTGATTATGTGAACGGCAGCGTGAAGGTTGTTGACGTCATCAGTAAGACCGTTACATCCTGTATAAGACTACCACAAGGACCATGGGATATAACACGTGTAGAACAGGATCAGGTTGTAGTGGGTTGTTACGGGGGTAAACTGGTGTTTCTGAAGGTCGGTAACACGTTGTCTATCGTTAATCAACTGGATATCGGTGATCCTATCTGGGGTATTGCATATACAAACAACACTTTACTTGTTGGGTTTGAATCTCCGGATTCATGTGTAAAAGTAATGGACTTGAGGGGGAACACATTGAAAACATTTAAAACTGACGCCGCCGGAAATAACCTCTTTATGTACCCGCAATGTATTGCTCTCAGCGAGGACCAGAACACGATATTCGTGTCGGATGCGGGTAAAAGTCGTGTCACAAGTCTAAGTATGGATGGTACAGTACAAGGCATATATTCCGACGTAAATCTGAAATATCCACAGGGTCTGGCTGTAGATAGAAATGATAATGTGTATGTTGCTGGGTACAAGTCTCACGACATTCACCAACTCTCTAGAGAGTGCAAACCCGTTCGGGTACTACTGGATAATACGCACGGGATTGAACACCCGTGGATGATGACATATTGTAAAGCAGAGCACAAACTTTATATCGGTAGTCATACTGGGTCAAAGGAAAACTTTATAACTGTTTTCCAGTTGCATTAACGAGGAAAGACATACAGACAAAACACCCAATGTACTCAGCTGCTTCTTGTACTTTTTTTAACTTTTTATACGCAATTTTCCTCCTGTGTATAAATCAATAATGACGATGTAAAAAAAGAAAGATTATCGTCATCTCGACAATAAACCACACATGTTTGAAAGCAGCAGAAAACAAACATACAATCGGTCTGTTTCATCAACATATCCTTACCACAAAGATGGTATTACAGACTTTAGATTCAAGACCTAATATTGACCGTCTCGTATGCCACTTTAACCATAATGTTTAATGCTGTTTCAACGCTTTTCCCAAATCATTCGCCAGAAATAAACTTGGGCTCTGATGTTTCTATTCAATGATCGAATCGAAGAAATCGCCGGTTGCTCATGTGTTAGCAGTTAACGTTGCGAGTATTTCTTTAATTCAAGCCTAATTCATCGCTAAGGTAAATGCATTGCAAATATGATGAAGAATAAGACTTGAGATGGTTAACAACACTGTAGCGGGCAAGTTAACAACGATTATAAGACTTCTACTAACATATTGTGTTGTATTGAGGCTTTGCTGTCGTTTTTTACACTTTGTCATCAACGTTTCCTTGTAAAGGGTCGCTTAACCCTAGAATGCTGGGTAGTTTTCTAAAAATAGATGTCTTCGTCGTTCCTCAACTTAATAAGTTTTGGTGAGGAAAGAGACTAAGGGTAGGAAACAGGTTATTTCATAGGCCAGCCACCATGTTTCTTATGTTCCTGAGTTGGTTTCTTCATGCATTTTTAAAGTTCGAGATTCATTAATCGAATGAGGACGCCAAACTAGTGTGCCACATATCCGATAAGTTTGCAAAATGTCAGATACTACAAGCTCGGAAAGGGTCTTTTGTCATATCAATCCAATTTTTGAAAACATTGATTTAGCTTTTGTTTTATTTTATTTTATTTCTTTATGCTTTAATCTTTGAATGAATGTATATTACAGTTGTAGTCGGTCCTCTTTTTGCCATGAGATTAGCTCTCACAATATATGGTGGATTTGGCCGAAACAGACATCCCGGTTCCGGAAGTGATCGACACTTTCCGGAGATTCCCGAGTGCAGGTTTACTGCAGCCTGTTTTTGTCGTTTATCTTACCGTGCATTCCGTATGCTTGTTAGTGCCTGTCCGTGGCATATGCAGACGTTGCTTGTGCTATGGAACTGATGACCTGCTTTATACATTCTCGATAACGGATCTCTGAAACGTGGGTACTAAGTCCTTTCTTGTCCGGTGGTAAAAGTGGTAAATATGCTAAGCTTGTATGGTTTCTTGAC
Organism: Cerastoderma edule; assembly: GCA_947846245.1. Classification (NCBI taxonomy): domain Eukaryota; kingdom Metazoa; phylum Mollusca; class Bivalvia; order Cardiida; family Cardiidae; genus Cerastoderma; species Cerastoderma edule. The sequence goes on from OX401417.1 coordinate 20,469,268, forward strand.
CCTCTTGTCCCACATGTTTTCTGTGAGTTTCGTTTCGCAAGACGCTTCAGAGCCCTAACATATTACTGTATACAGAGGTGAAGTGGTAGACCGTCGGTCCTTTGAACCGAGGGTCGCGGGATCGAATCCCTGTTAGGCGAGGTAATGTAAATTGCAGGGACCAACCCACGAGTAGGCGCGAGTACTGGTTTAGTTTCCAAGAACCAGTCATCACAAGTGAAAGTTTCAAGCTTCCGTCATAATTGATGTGAAATAAATAGACAAATAAGAACTAATGAATCTCAGGTAAGCCGTAATACATCTTGAACAGTGTCGATTCGTCGTATAACATAGTACAATAGTACAATTAGATACATGCAAGAAAATCTTTTTCACTGGGTCCCTTCTTTTGCAAACAATATTCTATCTGCTAAGCCAAGACGATGAACCACGGGTGGAGACTACATGCGAGTGCCCTGAGCCCATATTTAGTTCTTATATGCATGAAGTTTGCCAAAAACTAAATTATAGGCCCAGCATCATGATGCGGCTGTTACTGCAAGAACATTAGCGTTACGTTTTTAAGCCTTAACTACATCCATTAATGGAACACAAAGTACATGCACAATTGAATTGACTAATTGACTATCATTTTATGTACATATAACAGAACACATAATTAATGTACATCTAGAAGAGCAAGGTTTAAAGGATAAACTCGTCTGTCCTAGAAATAGCATGCTGCATCTGACAGAATGAGAAAGTGTTCTAACCGAGTTCAGCAAAAAATAACTACCTGTATAGAGTACCGGGTTTCTAGTAGAAATACTGACAATCATGATTATTCCTGGTACGTATAATCCCCAGCCCCCTACCTGTATGCTAACAGATAGAATTGACAAGCATACAGCACATATAGGAGTGGGCCTTAATTACCATGCGTAAAGTTTAGTCACAGACCCACTAGTGGTGTATAAGGCTTATCTGAAAAGTTACACTTCACAGGACGTGTAGTTTTTTCTCGACGTTATAAAAGATAATGTTCTTATGAGTTCTCATTAGAATCGTTTAAAGTGAAATGTGTGTGAGAATTTACAAAAGCATTCATCTATACTGGTATAAAAGATATTATAACCATACAGATCTATAATGACTAACCAGAAATATCTACACACGAGTATAAAGATACATTACAATACAACAATACAATATGTTTATTCGTATTAAAGGTCTCTGGCCCAATATACATACAATTCACAATTTTGGGTAACAAAGGAGTGGTTTAACATTTGTACTCTCTAGAAAACGAAAAAATTATCTCGTTATGACGTCGTCAATTATAAACATTTGTAAAGCAGGTAATGCCTCAATAAACAAATCATCTTGAAAAGGAAGGTAAATACTTAGACAATCTGAACCTACTGAAAAGAAATAATTTTCTCTTTATGTTAGATAAAACACCACTGTTAAAGAGCGAGAAATGGCTCATTGGGTAAGATTTAGAAAACCGAATGACTGATAAGTTGATTACATAAACTTATCTGAGTTAAAACGTTGCTGGTTGAAGTTTGTCACTAACAGACAGTGGATTGTATACATATGTAGGTTTTACATCGCGCCAACTTTATTTGAGTTATGTTGCAATGCACGCCTCTTAATGATGAAGAAAGACCCCATACTCGACTGCCCATAAGAACTGGTCAAGCTTGGAAGAACCATCTACATTCGGTAAGTCGGTCGGGAGACTACCTTTCATGAAAATCCATATCCCTCACCGGGATTTGAGCCTACGCAGAGAGGGTCATGTAACCTCAAAGTATATACTCTTACCACTAGGCCATGGAGGCCTTAACAGACAGTGAGCTTTCGAAAGAGTGGACACTGGTGTGAAAAATATTTCCAGACAGTAAGCTTTGGAAAGAGTGGACACTGGTGTGAAAAATATTTCCAGACAGTGAGCTTTGGAAAGAGTGGACACTGGTGTGAAAAATATTTCCAGACAGTGAGCTTTGGAAAGAGTGGACACTGGTGTGAAAAATATTTCCAGACAATGAGCTTTGGAAAGAGTGGACACTGGTGTGAAAAATATTTCCAGACAGTGAGCTTTGGAAAGAGTGGACACTGGTGTGAAAAATATTTCCAGACAGTGAGCTTTGGAAAGAGTGGACACTGGTGTGAGAAATATTTCCAGGCATCGAGCTTTGGGAAAAAGTGGACACTGGTGTGAGAAATATTTCCAGACAGTGAGCGTTGGAAAGAGTGGACACTGGTGTGAAAAATATTTCCAGACAGTGAGCTTTGGAAAGAGTAGACCCTGGTATGAAACATATTTCCAGACCGTGAGCTTTGGAAAGATTGGACACTAGTGTGAAAAATATTTCCAGACCGTGAGCTTTAGAATGAGAAGACACTGTTATGAAAAGTATTTCCAGGCATTGAGCTTTGGGATAAGTGGACACTGCTATGAAAAGTATTTCCAGGCATCGAGCTTTGGGATAAGTGGACACTGCTACGAAAAATATTTCCAGAAAGTGATCTTTTGAAAGAGTGGACACTGCTATCAAAAATGTTTCAAGACATCGAGCTTTAGGGTGAGTGGACACTGTTATGAAAAATACTTCCAGACAGTGAGCTTTGAAATGAGTGGACACTGCTATGAAAAGTATTTCCAGATATCGAGCTTTGGGATGAGTGGACACTGCTATGAAAAGTATTTTCAGACAGTGAGCTTTGGGATGAGTGGACACTGCTCTGAAAAAGTTTCTAGACAGTGAGCTTTTAGATGAGTGGACACTGCTATGAAAAGTATTTCCAGACATCGAGCTTTGGGATGAGTGGAAACTGCTATGAAAACTATTTCCAGACAGTGAGCTTTCGGATGAGTTGACACTGCTATGAAAAGTATTTCCAGACAGTGAGCTTTGGGATGAGTTGGCACTGCTATGAAAAGTATTTCCAGACAGTGAACTTTGGAATAAGTAGACACTGATATGAAAAACGATTCCAGACAGTGAGCTTTGGGATGAGTAATAATAAAACTCTTGTTGCTAGACAAGGTTGTGTTGTCCAAAAGCGAAACATGCGAAATTGATAAAACCTAATCTTGAATCTATTGAGATGTTAGCATAGACAATGTATAGACAATGTTGTTATATAGCAATTCCTCTTTTTCAAGCAATATATTCTGACAGAGATTAAACAACAGCAGACATGTAAAACCCCGGTGTTTTCGGTAAAGGGATGTGGAAGCTATGATTGGCATGAATATGCACGTTAAGATGACGGGAGATCGATCAATAGGGTAACTCTGTGCCAGCTATAGATCCACGCTGATATATCGTCTCGGCTGGAAACGGAACTCTGGGTAATCTAGTCAACATCTCGTCCAGGTCAGTCTTAAGGTCGTTTCAAAACCCAATAGAAAAAATGGTGAACACAAAATATCAAAACGCCTCCTCCAATATATCAACAACGTTTCTAGTTTGTCAAACGCATTCCTTGTTTCAATGATGCTATTTCATTCGTATGATAATGGCATCCTTGAAAGGACTGTAGACTTTCACATGACCCTTTTCCGAATCCTGTTCACACAGTAATTCCAAACGTGTATGTTAGATCCTATTTATTGTATTGGTATCCACTATTATCCACCGTTTCCATATGAAATTTCAGACAGGTAAAAACAACATGTGGCTTAAGATAGAATACCCATAAAACGCCATTTCAAAACATTTTCTTTCGTTTGATTACTTCGGTTGTTTTCGACATACACCGTTCGGAGCCGGTACTATTCGGTTTGGTACAAAAAGTTCCGGCTTAAACCTATGCATACCGAGAACGACCGAAGTAATCCAACGAAAGAAAATCTTTCAAAATGGCGGATTACAGGTATTTTACCTTAAAGAAAAAATAACGAACTAAGCGATGGGAATGAACCTCTTCAATTAGCTTTTAGGCAAGCTTTATTAAGAACTATAAAGAAAATATACAAGAAATACAGGAAGAATCCTTGGATAGGTCCTACAACCGGCGGTGAAATTCTCCAGACGACCTCTTACTTTCTATTTAATTTTCCCCTACATCAACATCAATTGTTGATTTTTTGCCCATTTATCGAGGGATTTATTGAAAATCGATGATACATTGAACCGGCTTCGTCGGGCATTGCATCTAACCACGTCTATCGGAAATTCAATACTCAAATCCCGGAAACCAACATCGTGCCCGCTTCCTTTCTGGTTCTCTGCGCTGAGATCTTTTCAATCGTCACCTCTTGTATATTTCCGTGATTCTGACATGTTCCATGATGTAAGTAGCGGTTGAATTGATGAATTTTTGTAACTAGATGGTGCAGCGAACGAGAAAGTGTCCGTGGAAAGTAGTTCGCACAGTTGTTATTCACAAACACATGAATTAAACCTGTTTGTCTTTCGTTCTAGCATGTGTGTTAACACTTTCCCAAACAATAACGACATTTGATCACTTTGTTGCAGACGACTTTAGAAAACATTGTGGGGAAAGGAGAAATTGCTCGAAACGAGCAATTTTTCCTATTCCCACAATGTTTTCTGCCATATCAGAAGATTCTTTTCCAATTTCATCACATTTTGAAATGTCGTCTGCAAACTCTTTCAATTTGGGACAGTCGAAAATATGTTGTTTGGGAAAGGATTAAGAAGGACGAACATACACATTTGATAAATAATGGACGTTTTGTTTGACTTCGAAGAATATCTTCCGACTCTCTACTCAGACCAAAAGGTCGAACAAACTTAATAAAGACAAAAGACGTCAATCCTTTTATTCCATTTGTTGCTTTTGTATAATATTTGTATGTTTCCCTTTAATAGTTTATCTCCTTACGGAAATCTTAACGTGGAAGGTCTCTTAGAAGAATATGTTTTAACCTAATAAGCGATTTCTCAGAAATATTTGAGTGTTAGAATTTTATCGATTCCTATTGGGCTAATATTATATCTTTCAAAATGTTAGAGGAAAACATCGGAAAACTGCTTCGATGGGGTTTCTTAATTGTAATAACTGATTGCCCATTATATTCGACAAAACAACAATGTAATGAATCCATGTTCATTAGGCAAAAGTAGCTAATATTGGACGAGAAGTAACATTTAAAAAAAAAGATTAATAAAACCTTTTTCCATTATCTATTTCAAAATTTATAAATCATCGCGTGTGCTTTTCGTTTTCTGTGCTTCGGCTGAAAACCTATGTACACAAATAAACATGATTCCGTTCATCGATATTCTAAAACCTATCGCCCAAAGATTCGTTGCGCATGCGTTGTTGTTCGTTTCCGGTCCGTTTACGCATGTCGTATGAAAGATTCCGCGCACCAAGCACTGTTAGACTCACTATTGGAAATACATCGATTTTCGACCCGCCTGTACAGGGAATGTACATGCAGAATGAAGTGTCGTGGGCGAACATGTGTGTATTGGAATTAGCAGAGAGGGAGCAACAGTGGAGCGATTCACTGCAAGGATTTCATTGTAAGGTAAGATGTGTTTCTACGTTGACTCATCACTATGTATGGTTGTTGTCGTAGTATTGAATGGTTGTTGTCGTAGTATAGTATGGTTGTTGACATAGTATTGTTAGTTGTTGGCATAGTATTGTTAGTTGTTGTCATATTATTGTTAGTTGTTGTCATAGTATTGTATGGTTGTTGTCATAGGATTGTATTACTGTTTTTGTAGTATTGTATGGTTGATGTCATATTATTGTATGGTTGTTGTCATAGTATTGTATGGTTATTGTCATAGTATTGTATGGTTGTTGTCATAGTATTGTATGGTTGATGTCATATTATTGTATGGTTGTTGTCATAGTAGTGTATGGTTGTTGTCAAAGATTTGTATGGTTGTTGTCAAAGTGTTGCATGTTTGTTGTCAAAGTATTGAATGGTTGTTGCCAAAGTATAGTGTGGTTGTTGTCATAGTATTGTATGGTTGTTGCCAAAGTATTGTATGGTTGTTGCCATAGTATTGTATGGTTGTTGTCATAGTATAGTGTGATTGTTGCCATAGTATTGTATGGTTGTTGTCATAGTATTGTATGGTTGTTGCCACAGTAGTGTATGGTTGTTGCCATAGTATTGTATGGTTGTTGCCATAGTATTGTATGGTTGTTGCCATAGTATTGTATGGCTGTTGCCATAGTATTGTATGGTTGTTGTCATATTATTGTATGGTTTTTGCCACAGTAGTGTATTGTTGTTATCATGATATACTCTGTACTCTGTAGAAATTGAGAGGATCGCACCAAGGCAAGGTGTTGTGTAAGATCAACATGAGCATTTCGTCGTATCATCAAAATGTGTCGATATAGATCAGAATGTCCTATCTTTACACACTTATTTGCATCGGTACTTATCGTATTCTGATTTGAGTGTCTTCACCACTTGTTATTTGTTGGTGTGGATGGAGTTATTTCGTGTATAAGCTATGCATGCTCATCCGACTCCATATATTTTATAAACATGTAAAATTGATGGCATTTTGAATGTGTAGACCTACATATTTAGTTTGAAAACGTAACACCGGCCTGTTAATGCTCAGCTGCAACATAGCTGTCAAAAGTAGCATCAAACACAAACCAACTAATAAACATTGTAAAAGCTCATTTCACAAACTAATCTCGTTGAGCATACCTGTGTAGTTTCAATTTTAGATTTGCTCATTGCAACTAACCCTAAGAATGCTGGGTTATTTTCTAGAAATAGACTTTTGTGTTGTCTGCTTTCCAAAACCCTGAATATCTCTTATATTTGTTGAGGAAATATACTCCGAGTAGCAAACAGGTTAGATCACAGGCCTGGGGCCAGTTTACTTGGCGGCTGGCCTGGATCTTACCTGTTTGCTTAAGTATGAAGTAGGTTCCAGCACTATAGGGGCCAACGTTTGCTGCATTCTGTTCTAGATCATATGCAATTCATCTAAGTAAAGAAGAGTAGGTTTTCGTGTGTAATAAAGCTGGATTGTCCTTTCGGTTCAGGTCATCTGTCCATCGTAGATCAATGGAACAAAACTTTCCAATCACTTCGCTTACTTCTTACCGACGACATTTCTCGAACTCAAATTTTCCAAATTCCCGGATTATTAGTATTCTTCCTTATTGAAGTACCAGTGTACTGCTTTCGCAATATTTCGGATATAAGATCGTTCAAGGGGTTTGTATAGGTATCCGAATTGCATTTCTGCAAACTTTGTGACTGTGTGTATGTCTAAATCGCTTCGAACTTATTGTACGGGTACAACCTGAAGTCCCATTCTTAACCCTTTCCCAAACATCAAATTTTGGACTGTCCCAAATTGAAAGAGTTTGCAGACGACATTTAAAAATGTGATGAAATTGAAAAATATTCTTCAGATAGAGCAGAAAACATTGTGGGAAAAGAAGAAATTGCTCGTTACGAGCAATTTCTCCGTTTCCCACAATGTTTTTTTTCTAAAGTCGTCTTCAACAAAGTAGTCAAATGTCGTTATTGTTTGGGAAAGCGTTAAGTGCTTTAGCATCACTATTTAAGGGGAGTTTGCTGAAGTCTTATCGATTCCTGATATGATCTTTAACAAACCATGTTAGGCACCATGATGAGACACATTGAGAAAGAACAAAGGGGTTCAAGGTTCATAACCCGGCTTGTCCAATATTCTTTGTGGCGAACGATACGTAAATAAATCAATACGATAAGATATATACGCTATACACGCTTTTCATCCCAATCGGAACTACTCGGGCATTTCCGTGAGCTGTGAAATACACCTCGGATATAGGTGTAGGGTTACAATTCTTCGGGTAAATCGGCCTCCGGTGTCTAACACATTTTCTAATCGTGCACGTTAAGTAGTCCAATGTGTATGGAAGTGTTGGACATCCTTTTAAATCATTTTTTTATCAGTAACTCATATGAAATGGCGAAATTGTTGTTGCGACATGTATAGTTGTTTCCGCATTCAAATTTAGCGACTTTTGAATTTCACATTTAAGATCTACTTTTAAAAACGAAAGTAAAGTGACGACATTCTCGCGGGAAACAATATGGCGTCATCCCTATTATTTCAGAGGTGTTTTCATCGGATAAACCCGATGTGTTCAGATGGTTCTCATCCCTAAAACGTTTTTCAATCGTGATAGAAAGCTCCAAACTGTGTTTGAAAGGAATAACATGCAGAGCTGTTGACAGAAGTAGTGTATCTTGTATGGATTTGTGTACTGAACAACTGGGTACCGTTTTACTAAACAGTTTACGCTTAAGATTTGCGTAAGTCTAAAACAACAATTCCTCTTATTTCAATATTGGACGAAGCAATATTGCAAAGTGACACATCATTGGAATCGTCTCTCCGAGACGCTTCCAATGACGTGCCACATTGCAACATTGTACTTTCATTGAAGATACTATCCATGTTTATCAATTATGACTTACGCAAATATTTTCCGTAACTTGTTTAGTAAAACGGGCCCCTGAATACTGTGATAGGATTGATATAGTGTTTAAAGGAATTAAAGGCAATTTCATGTATGTTAACCCTTATAGTGCCGGAAGCGACTTCATGCTTATACAAACAGGTTGGATCCAGGCCAGCCGCCAAGTAAATTGGCGGCTGGCCTGTGATCTAACCGGTTTGTGCGTGCTGCTCTGAGTATCTTTCCTCATCAAAATTAAGGAGATGTTTTAGGTTTTAGAAAGCAGAAACACAAACATTCTTTTAGAAAACAACCCAGCATTCTAAGGGTTAAGTTTTCTCACCATTTCATTAAGATTTGATCTTTTTTTGAGATTTCAGACGGTTTGTTACTTGCTTTAAGGAAAGGGGGATATTTTACTAGGTTTTAGAACATTTAGCTCAACCCGTTTGTTTACTATGATTTAAGGTAAAATACCTATAATCCGTCTTAAAAAACTCATTCTTTCGTCGGATTACTTCGTTCGTTCTCGTTATATATCAATCGAGGCCAGAACTATTCGGTTTAAAGCGAATACATGTAGTTCAAGCCCAGACCGATGTATACCGAGAACGACCGAGAGAATCTGACGAAGGAAATGAATTGAAAATGGTGGGTTATCGGTATTCTACCTTAACACTGTATCCCGTCATGAAGATGTATATAGGACAATACAGTACCTTAAAAGTAAAGCAAAGGCAAATCCAATCAACCCTCTTCTATGAAGATCACTTTATTTGTGTCTGAATTTACTATAACAGACCGCCCATGTCAAAGTTTATTGAACTTTTGATATCATCAAATAAAGGTACACTGTTTAGAGTTGCCGAATTCGTAATGGAAGCTTTGGTATTTCGAAACACAAATTATTTATTTTTTATAATTTCATCCTCATGATACGTACCTTTTCTTTCATACACCATGTGATATATGTTTGTTTGTTTTTCCATGCTACGTATGTATGCATGATTATGTACTATGTACATGTCCTAAAACAAAAGCTCTGTACTGTTCTGTTCTAGGTGAGGATGGAGTGACACAACATGAGCAGAAATACGCGAGTAGTGATGAACGGCTGACGTAGTCTCCCCTATAACTACCTGGTGTTCGCAACATGCAGTAATGACGGTGCTATAAACACTGCGGGAGAGAACGGGGAAGTAGCGAGGAAACGATTGTTATTCAACATCCAGTGGTAACTCGGATGATCCAAGCTGTAATTGTGTGTTCGAATGACATATCTACGTCAGGATCATTCGGAATACATCCAGGGGTGTTTGTCTTTTTGGGGTATCCTCTAGGATTTATCGGCCAAATGTAAACAATCTACGCAAATGGAAGCGTTGGTTAATGACGAAGCGTGATGGAGTGAAGAAATCGCTTGGAGACCGTACATTGTTGGTTTAAAGTACAGTGCTCGTGTGTGATGAAAGGACCACTTTGTGCTTTAATTGGTTTAATAAGGAAGTATTCGTATTGTGATAACCGAGCGATAGGTCGGGTTTCGTTTTAAGCTGAAACGTGTGTGGATGTTTGGTGTATGATATTCAAATCGTTGTAGTCCTGAGATGTAATGATAAAACATGTTTGTTATGACTTGATAAATACGATATCTTCCTGTGATGATATTTTGTAAATACGGAAGAGTTTGAAAACATTAGATCGTAACACGTAACTGAGAAGTAAAAATCTCTGATGTAGAACATATCGGTTTATAACACGGCTGTACGAAGAAATATCGTAGGTGATCTTGTATATGCACTGGTAAAAGCGATTTCTGTGTATACATCGTGTACGCTGTCTCTCCGTCTGTCTGTTTGTGCGGTGGTTGTGATAGTTGTGTAATTCCTACAAGCGATGTGACGTACAATATGGGACAATTCTGGACCAAACTATTCCGTCACAGGGACGTCCGGATACTCCTTCTGGGTAACTTTTCATCTTGATATATTAATATAGGGTTTTACATCGCGTCAACATTATTTCAGTTTCTAGTCAACTCACAGCTTAATACCTTCATATCATATACTTTATATAATGGGCTATGAAAATATTCATCTTTATTCATTTATATTGGGTTAAACATCGCGTCAACATTATTTCAGTTTCTAGTCAACTCACTGCTTAATACCTTCATATCATATACTTTATATAATGGACTATGAAAATATTCATCTTTATTTATATGGATTTTTTACATCGCGACAACATTATTTCAGTTTCTAGTTAACTCACAGCTTAATACCTTCATATCATATACATTATATAATGGACTATGAAAATATTCATCTTTATTTATATGGATTTTTTACATCGCGTCAACATTATTTCAGTTTCTAGTTAACTCACAGCTTAATACCTTCATAGCATATACTTTATATAATGGACTAGGTAAATACTCATCTTTATTCATTTATATTGGGTTTTACATCGCGTCAACATTATTTCAGTTTCTAGTCAACTCACAGCTTAATACGTTCATATCATATACTTTATATAATGGACTATGAAAATATTCATCTTTATTTATATGGATTTTTTACATCGCGACAACATTATTTCAGTTTCTAGTTAACTCACAGCTTAATACCTTCATAACATATACTTTATATAATGGACTAGGTAAATACTCATCTTTATTCATTTATATTGGGTTTAACATCGCGTCAACATTATTTCAGTTTCTAGTCAACTCACAGCTTGATACCTTCATAGCACATACTGGCTATAATGGACAGTGTAAATATTCATCTTTCTTGCTTTATTTATTTCTTTATTGGGGTTTAACATCGCGTCAACATTATCTCAGTTATGTTGCGATGCCCGACTATATATGATGGAGGAAGGCCAATATACTCAACTGCTCCTACTGGTTTGGCCAAGCCGGGTGACTATCTCTTATGGAAATCCGGAGAGGGGCAATGTGTTTTCAAGTTCTGTACTCGAACTCTAAACACCATGGTACTATATTACTAAGCATATTAGGCTAAAATTTTGCGTAAGCTCAAGATAGCATTCCCTCTCATTTCAATGTTGGGCTAAGCAATATTGCAAAGTGACACATCATCCAAGACGCTTCAAATGGCGTGCCACATTGCACAATTGTGTTTTCCTTCAAGATTATATCCATGTTTATCTGTTTTGACTTACGCAGATATTTTCCTTAAGTTGTTAAGTAAAACGGTATCCTTGCCAGGGAGGCTCCTCGAACTATTCATCTATTTCTAGTCAACTCGCAGCTTTATGCGTTCATATCATAAACTAGTGTTCATGGACTAGGTAAATATCTATATTTATTTGTTTCTACGGGTTTAAATCTCGTCAGCATTATTTCAGTTATGTTGCGATGCCCGACTCAATATGATGGAGGAAGACCCCATACTTTTCTACCCATAAGGGCTGGTTAAGCTGGTTAGAAACATGGGAGTTATGTAAGTCTCATGAATACATTAAAGCAGTCACCAAGATTTGAACCCATGCAGGAGATGGCTCATGAGTGTTCACGTTCTGTACTCGAACCACTAGGTCACGGAGGCCCCTCTACCTATTCTCCCTGTTCTAGTCCACTCATATACCTTTATACCTTCATATGTTAAAGTTGTTGTAAAGTACCATGAACAGAATACTATTAGAATTGTGATAGATGTAGAAATTACTCACAATGGATACCAATGGTCTCATTTGCCATCATTATATCAATATCAAACAATGACACCTTTTCATATATTTTATTTTTTACTTGTCTTTACTTTGATGTTTCGTTTAAGAATCATTGCAAACTTGACCTGTCTAAATTCGACCAAGAATGATATCTAACAAGTACCCAGACTTCTCTTATTAAGGTTATCCGTCCCTCATTAAGATGTGACTGTTGATAAGTAAAATAACACCACATGATGGTGCATGAACATTGAGCTTCGGTCGTTCTCGGTGAACATCGGGTGGGGCCGTAATCATTTGCATTAAATCGGATGGATCCGGCCGCGATCGATGTATACCGAAAACGGCCGAAGCAATCCGACGAAAGAAAGCGTTTCAAACTGGCGAATTATGGGTATTCTACCTTAAACTGGGAATATCCATTGGCACTCCGTGAGTCAGCCGATAGTCTACATCTCATAGACACCAAACTGCCGTCACCGGGATTTGAACCCCGCAGAGACAAGGCTATACGGTTTCAAGTTCTGGGTAATGTTTAACCCAACACTTTACGCTTAAAATTTGCGTAAGTCCAAAACAACAGTTCCTCTTATTCAATATTGGGTTAAGCAATATTGCAATGAGACGCATCATTGGAAGCGTCCCTCCGAGGTATAATGAAGCAATAAAGTACATAAAGGGGCATGCTCTCGAAGTAACGGACATCAACAGTGTTGTTTCGTTATACGAAAGATCGTCTCGAGGTATACTCTATAATACACATTTTGAAAACAAATTCCATAGTCATGACTGACAATACTGACGAATTTGTCAATGAAATGCATTAATTTGATTCATCGTTCATTTTCAAAGTATGGCATGTTGAATTAAATCACAAAAAAAATAATTTCTTTTGCCGCTGCGCTATATTCTTTGGGTCATATGACTGTATTTGTCGTCATGTGATTTCTATGGAGGCAGTGGTACTGTACTGTATTGTAACAAAGTGAAGTATTCCTGCAATCTGAACACATCGGGTTTATCCAATAAGAAAACACCTCTGAAATAATAGGGATGACGCCATATTGTTTCCCGCGCGAATGACGTCACTTTCTTTCGTTTCTAAAAATAGATCTTGAATGTAAAATCAAAAAAGTCGTTAAATTTGATTGAGGAAACAAGTATACATGTCACGACAACAAGTTCGCCATTTGGTATGAGTTACTGATCAAAAGTGATGAAAAAGGATGTCCAACACTTCCATACACATTGAACTACTTAACGTGCACGCTTAGAAAATGTGTTAATTGGCGGATGCCGATTTACCCGAAAAATTGTAACCCTACACTTATATCCGAGGTGTATTTCACAACTCACGGAAATACCCGAGTAGTTCCGATTGGTATTCCTGCGCGGAGTTTGATATCCGAGGAGTATTTCACAGCTCACGGAAATACCCGAGTTGTTCCGATTGATACTATGAGCGTAGATGGATTTCTGCCCGACACGGTTAGCAACATAACACGTCATATTTTCTGACTGTCATTAATTCCTGTGTAAGTTATTGGCGAGAGGCTAAACAATCTGCTAAGACTTGGGATTCGTTACTGCGTACGTCAGACAATATTTGGCGTGCTGTTTATGAGTATATGTTAGGCTATATTTGTGTCTGTCTGTTTGGCTGTTCTATTGTGCTTTGTGCTATGACGAAACCAATGACTTGAAGTCATTACTTCAAATAAACTCAAGATGGAGCATATTGCAAATAAATTCGTCAGGGACAATTATATTTTGTCGCAATAGTTTCTATCCCATCTGTGTGAAATGTTTCTAAGATGAAGGCAATTGAGTACGTCATTAAATGCATTATGTCTTAATAGTATATGACAGGTACAATTGTGAAAAACGGATATATATAGATCATTTGTAGAAATGTATCATTTATCATCATCATCATCATCATTTTCATCATCACCAACAACAACATATGAAACATCATTACAATCATTTTAATCACCAGCACCTTACCCATAATGACCAACATTTTCATCAGCCTTATCATTCTTTTGAATGTCCTCCTCGTTATCATCTTCATTCTGGTTCCTCGTTTTCATTTTCTCCAAGAGAGAGCCCTACTTACAGTCTGTATATGATGGGTATCCATATCAGATCTTGTTAGCCTGACTTTATCTAAATTGATCTTGTCTGTCTATATTGACTTAGCATGTTTACATCGTTATCAGTATCAACAGCTTCCAATTAAAAGCAGCAGCAACATACTATTGGTTGAAAACTATATGAGAAATGAAATGCAAAACTCGATATTGACCCTTTACCAAACATTACTCACATTTTACCAGTTGGATGCAGACGACTCTGGAAAACAATGATGTGGGAAAAGGAGTAATAGCTCTTGACGAGCAATCCCTCCTTTTCCCACAATGTCTTCTGCCCTATCAGAAGATTATTTTCCAATTTCATTTCAATTTTAAATGCCGTCTGCAAACTCTTTCAATTTGGGACAGTTGAAAATTTGACGTTTGGTTGAAATTAAGTCAAAACCATTGTTTACTGATGAGTACGTGTCTCTTACAAGCAGTTAGACCTGATGGTACAGTGGTCTCTTTGATTTTTATTCAGGTAACTTGAAAAGAGATTCAGGAAGAAACTGTTAAATGATTACACCTTATGAATTTGTTTAAAACAAAAATGTACATGTATGCCCAACTATTGCCTTATTTTTCCCGCGTCGAATAGTTCGATTCACGATAAAAACACCGGTCTAAACTCACTTTCGTGTTCCTGACCTTCCCCTATTAATCAACGAAATGTATAGAAGGGTTATCAATTAGAAATCTTGATATGGTTAACAATGTCTCGTGTTGCCGATTTTGCATCACACCAGACCAGTCTCAAATTGACTACACATCCACTATTATCCAGTAGTATTCATATACATGTATACAACACGTTTGTCTTAGTTTGACCTTAATAGTGCGATATCATATTGTTCAGTCACATGTTGTTTAAACTTATTCATTTTACGTCGATCGTGAAACAAGTCCTTACAACTTCGATTAATCACTCTCGATTCTGCTTCCCGGATACATGACCAGATCCCGCTTATCACGGGATTCGAACCCACGACCTTCGTGTCCACAAGCCGACGCTCTACCCCTGGACCACTGTGTCTATATGTCCGTTATAAATTGCCCAGAATTACCTCGAACTGGGGTCATGTGTGGCCCAGTGGTTAAGGTAGTGGACTTATAACTCGGGGGTTCCAGGATCGGGCCCCACTGACACCTTTGGGTTCGTGGAAGTGACCTTTAGCAAGTCACTTCAGAGCCCTAGTCTAGTACCGGTGGATCCAGGAAACCCATTGTATAACCGAAAACGTGTTGGTACGATCTTAAACACCATATAAACTCGAATCTAGAGCTTGGCGCCGGCAGATTTGTTTAGATGTTCGACGCAAACAGTGTATGAAAGTAAAAACGTATACACTGGATACATAATGACCAATAAATAATGCATGTTTCTGCTTCTGGTTGCGTCTGCAATGCGCATTTTTGTGTCTGGTCTATTTCGGTAGTTTTTCTTTTTATCATTCATTTTGCAGTTGCATGCCTTGAATGATTTTGTGGGTATGAGATTATATAGAGATTGCTTTAACTTCCCCCTTTATTACTAGAAAACATTGATGCATATGCAGCATATAAAGGTAAATATTCGCCTCTCGGTCTATCTGTACGTAAGTATTCCTTGTATAGTACAATAGCTGGCATACTGTTAAAAGATCGTTAACCCTTGAACACAAACAAAAGTTCAAGTCCCTACGCATTTAATCGTTAGCGATAGCCTCCCAGTTGAGTTACGTTTATATTTTTTAATTCAATTCAAATTATTTGTATTTTACATTGTAACAGAACCTTGAAGATAAATAAATTTACCCTCGATGACTGCTTTCTGGATACTTTATCAGTAGTCGCGTCGATTTGATGACAAAATTGGAATTTTTCACCTCAACTAATGGGGATCGAACCTGGGACCCTCGGTACAAGAGTCCGGCGCTCTAACTGTGCACCACTGTTGCTCCTTGTACGCGATTTGTTCAAGCATAACAAAGTCCTAATATGAAGTAAAGCTTGTGATTCCCCCCTATCAAATATTAACCACAAACGCAATATAACTGTAATGCCCTTTGTGCAAGGGAAACGCAGAATGAGATCGAACACGCCTAACCTTCGCCAGTCTCATTTTACCAACGAAACGATAAGTGTTCGGCATAACATCACATTACGATGCAGATGTGGTGCTTTCAGCTATGTAAACATTGCGTAACATTTCTATCCAGGTTGCATAAAGCACGTAATCCGAGCCCGTGATTGTGCATCGACCATGAGTCGTTATCTCGGTCTGCGATCGGAAGTCGTCAACCTCAATTTGGAATTGGCAAGCGCAGAGACGGTTAACCCTTTACCACTAGCCAAATCTTAGACTTTCCCAAATTGAAAGAGTTCGCAGACGACATTTCAAAATGTGATTAATTTGGAAAATTATCTTCTGATATGGGCAGAAAACATTGTGGGAAAAGGAGAAATTGTTCGTCACGAGCAATTTCTCCTTTTCCCACAATATTTTCCAGATTTGTTTACAACAAAGTGGTTAAATGTCGTCATTGTTTGGTAATGGGTAAAAGTAGGCGATTCTTGGCATTCTTCCCGCTTACATTGGTCCATGTGGCTTGCAGAGTATGTACATGATGAGGTAGAGCTTATATGTTTTTCGTTACACTTCCTCTTTTATTTCAATGACTGGTCTTGAATGACTTAACAACCCGATGGCAATTATAAGGAATAGGAATAAAGAGAGCTGCACATGCTCGAAGTTCTTTTAGGCAAAAAAAAAGATCCCTCGGCTCGGGTAATTTCTTTTTCGGTTACAATACTTATTCGGTTGCCTCTTTCAAACGGGTTTACATGTGTAAGAGAAATTTGGCTCATGTGTCTAAACACAAAATAAGCAGTCAGTGTCTTATTGAGGTAATGTTTCTTTTATGTAGAAACTTCCCTTTTGATTGACTAATGCCTTATAGCGCTGGAACCAACTTTATGCTTATGCAAACAGGTTAGATCACGGGCCAACCGCCAAGTAAACTAGCGGCTGGCCTGAGATCTGACCTGTTTGCTACTCTGAGTATCTTTCCTCGACAAAATTAAGTAGATGTTTAAGGATTTTGAAAGCAGACGACACATAAATCTATTTTTAGAAGTTACCCGGTAGTCTAAGGTTAAGAGCATTAATAATCGAAACATCTCGGCCATTTCTTAAAGTAACCTCGGAGGTAATGGGGAGCCATTTTGAAAGTAGTCCGGAAACAAGGCGGCGACGAAGGGCATGTTCGTTTGCAATCGTATTTGAGAAAATATGAAACACAAATGTGTTGATATGGTGATATTTTATGAAATTAGTAAAATCAAAAGACTATCAATAGTTATATTTAACCAACTTGTGAGTGATGACATAAATATTTAGTCCGTGTGTGTAATGTTGTAATCAAGTGTGTCATCCGGCGGAAAACAGCAGAATTTCCCCAGGATTTCTTGTGTCTTCATGAATTACCCTCGAGGTATATCTACCGGTTTGTGCCGGAAATTGCCGAGTAGATACGATTGGAACATCGAACTACACAAGCTACGCAAACCACGTGTTACCTTATGTGTATCGGAGTTAAGCACCACCTTGTTCTAGTTTTAGGGACAAAGAACCAACATGTGCTACTTAAACACACATGTAAGCTCAATAAACGAAAACAATAAAAAAGTCGGTAATCAAATGCTGTTGGATGTTAATTAAAACACTCGCTCCTTGATAAGAGAGAGGGGGAAATACTAATTAATTGATGTTGTGCGACTATTCCTCACCCTTTCACATTTTCGATGGGTTCATGATTATATTAACCATCCTTCTTTGGTTTAAACTTATTCATTTTCTATCGATTGTGACGAAAGCTTGAAGCTTATTAAATTCACTCTCGATAACTGCTTACTTATACTATACAAGTACTCGTTCGGATTCGTGGGAAAGTTCAAGCAAGTTTTACCTCGCCTAACGAGGATCGAACCCGGGTCCTTCTCCTTTTTCCTTTGAGACGAATTGTTGACAAAAACGGTGGCATGTATGTATATGTCCAAGTTGAATGTATCAGCTGCAATGGAATATTTCTAGAAATGATAATTTT
This sequence comes from Cerastoderma edule, assembly GCA_947846245.1. Lineage (NCBI taxonomy): Eukaryota > Metazoa > Mollusca > Bivalvia > Cardiida > Cardiidae > Cerastoderma > Cerastoderma edule. Next base: position 20,487,596 of record OX401417.1, read on the forward strand.
TGTTTAATTGGAAGAATATATTGATTAATATGTTAAAACATGACATTTAGATACCTCAGATCAATCTGTGTCCGATTTGATGCGAGTTGATTCGAGATGGGAACATCTATTTTTGAAAATCTAAGGGTAAGCCACATAAATACGTTCGTCACTTCATAAAAGTTCAAACACCTTTTTGATATAAGTTCGGCAGGCTATAGTGATAAACCTATCTTTTTTGACAGACCAACCATACATTAGATACACAACCGATGATACACGAAGTATTGAATAGTTGTTGTAGTAAAGCTTTAACCGTTTGATACATACTATTAACCCATTACCAAACAATAACGACATTTGACCAGTGTGTTGCAGATAACTCTGGAAAACATCGTGGGAAAACGAGAAATTGCTCTTAACGAGCAATTTTTCCTTTTCCCACAATGGTGTCTGTCCTCTCAGAAGATTGTTTTTCAATTTCATCACATTTTGAAATATTGTCTGCAAACTCTTTTAATTTAGAACAGTCGAAAATCTGGCGTTTGGTAAAGGGTTAAGGCAGCGTACACTCACATTTTGTTTTACGTTATGATTCCGGGGCTTTATGTAGCTTTATGTAGAATAATCAACCCCGCAACCACTGTTATATTTGTACGTTCCGCAGCTGTTGTCCAATCATACCTAAGGGGGGTTGGTTCCCCTAATTCATTTGTTAGTATTATAAACGGAGGTACCTCTCCTTTGAATCTTATGTCTTAACCCTTAGAATGCTGGATCATTTTCTTAAAATCGATTTTTATGTCGTCTGCTTTCCAAAACCTAATTATCTGCTTAATTTTGACGAGGAAAGAAACTCAGATTAGCAAACAGGTGAGATCACAGGCCAGCCGCCAATTAATTTGGCGGCTGGCCTGGATCTAACCTGTTTGCATAAGCATCAATACGGTTCCGGCACTATAAAGGGTTAATGAACAACGTAGTATGAGTCATGACTTGTTATGTCTTCCACAGGTTTTCAATTTAACCGACCTATTCGAGAAAAAGTTCATAACTTATCAATAAAGATTGAAATAATGTTGATGAAAATAGAGTCTACCCTTGGTAAGCTTATATCACAAAGCGTATGTACGTTTTTCGTTTGATATTAAATCAGTCATCTGAATCTATGTGTTTTATAATCTATCGATGGAAGAGGGGATAAATAGCCTTGCAAACGTTTTCCAAGAATTGGTTGCTCACTTTTCAAGTGTAAACCGTCTTTGAATACACTTTACATCGATCTTTATTTCATGTCATTATCATTTTATTCATTTACATCCTCCTTCTATTTACCTCGCACATGACAGCGGTATACATTAATAGTTCCTTCTTATTTCATGGAAAAAGTCTTTACTGTCACAAGTTATGGCCTCTATAAACAAGAGAACTTGGCACGGTTTGCCTAGATTGTCACAACCAACATTCTATAACAATTAGACATCTCACCTTGGTAATTTCAACTGAATCATCTTTTACCCACGCAATACATTACGCATAGAAAGTATTACACATTCTAACCTTTCGGCATGATCCTTGTTAAATCGTTTATAAGAAAGTAAAGCAGTTTCACACTATTTCGAACGTACAAGCGCCAAATAAGTTTTTGTATATGTGTTAAGAAACATTTCGGAGAACTCTGTAGTCTGTCATCTTCGTTAGTGGTATACGGTTTATGGATCTTTCCACGGGTTGTTACAGATTTTTAGGGAACGGTTTTAGTAAAAAAAAAATTTTAAAAAAAAGAGTATGCTTTGGCCCCCCAATATTCACAATGGAAAATGAAGATATTTGAAAAGAAAAATGAAAGAAACGAAATTTAACAGCAGAATAAAAATAAATATGTTTTTTTTTTTGTGCTTTATCTAATACCAATTCGCCTTTTGTTACGAACAATAACCAAAATCTTTTTGACATCATCATCGCAAATGGCAATCTGAACACATCGGGTTAGCTAAAATTTAAACAATAATTTTACTCTGTGTGCAGTTGAATCCGTGTCTGTGACAGCCTGGTCGCTGCTACTTTTTGTTTAGATCAATACATTTAATTTCCGCATGAGATCGAGACCTAGCATATCCTTTTTTTTTTTTTTTTTTTTTTTTTTTTTTTTTAATTCTTAAAATGTTATCGAATTTGTAAATGCATGAATAGTCATGAAAAGTTTAGGAACATTTATTCTAGACCGGTCCTCATCTAGTTGCCCCCAATGTTGAAAAGGCTCCTACGCCTATGGTGTCACATTACAATATTGTACTTTCATTGAAGATACTATCAATGTTTATCGGGTATGACTTACGCAAATATTTTCCTTAAGTTGTTTTCGATGGTTGTTACTGATTTGATCAGTCGTTATCTGCAGTAAAATTGTGGGTCTTTTCTCCATTCATAATGACCCGGACGTTACAACATAACCAACATACTGTTGAGCTATGTTAAGCCCTAACACACAAACGAAATCCGTCTTGTACATGTATTTCCTTTTTGTTTTCTAATGAAAAAAGGGGCTACTCTTATGAAAAGTACCAATGCAAATTATCAATTTCCAATTAGAACAGTCTGATCCAGAGCGTAGGACAGTGGTCCAGGATTAGAGCGTCGGGCCTTAAGTAGCCGGTTACGACTTGTAACCTTTCATCAATCCACAATTAGTTTAAACTTATTTATTTTACATCGATTGTGACGGAAGCTTGATGCTGATTAAATTCACTCTCGGTGACTGTTTCCTAGATACTGCACCAGTAATCGCCGATGTGTGAGTTAGCCCCGGCAATTCTCATCTCGTCTAACGGGGATTTGAACCCGGGACCCTCGGTATAAGAGGCCGACGCTCTACCACTGCACCCCCACTGTCGCGCACATTTTGGCTCAAGTAATGGTTATGATCAAGGAAGTATAATCCATAATTATCAATCTCAGTTGTAAGAATGTGTTACACGATCGATATAAAATAAGAAAGTTTAAACTAATCTTTCAACATTTGGCGCACCTAATGGGTATGATCATGGAAGTAGAATCTAAAATGATCAATCTCAGTTGTAAGAACTTGTAACACAATCGATGTAAAATGAATATGTTTAAACTAATTTATCAACATTTAGCGAAAGTAATGGGTATGTCCAAGGAAGTATAATCAATAATGATTAATCTCAGTTGTAAGACTGTGTTACACGATCGATATGAAATAAATAAGTTTAAACTAATTAATCAACATTTGGCGCAAGTAATGGGTATGTTCAAGGAAGTATAATCCATAATGATTAATCTCAGTTGTAAGACTGTGTTACACGATCGATATGAAATAAATAAGTTTAAACTAATCTTTCAACATTTGGCGCAAGTAATGGGTATGTTCAAGGAAGTATAATCCATAATGATCAATCTCAGTTGTAAGAACTTGTAACACAATCGATGTAAAATAAATAAGTTTAAACTAATTTATCAACATTTGGCGCAGGTAATGGGTATGTTCAAGGAAGTATAATCCATAATGATTAATCTCAGTTGTAAGACTGTGTTACACGATCGATATGAAATAAATAAGTTTAAACTAATCTTTCAACATTTGGCGCAAGTAATTGGTATGTTCAAGGAAGTATAATCCATAACGATTAATCTCAGTTGTAAGACTGTGTTACACGATCGATATGAAATAAATAAGTTTAAACTAATCTTTCAACATTTGGCGCAAGTAATGGGTATGTTCAAGGAAGTATAATCCATAATGATTAATCTCAGTTGTAAGACTGTGTTACACGATCGATATGAAATAAATAAGTTTAAACTAATCTTTCAACATTTGGCGCAAGTAATTGGTATGTTCAAGGAAGTATAATCCATAATGATTAATCTCAGTTGTAAGACTGTGTTACACGATCGATATGAAATAAATAAGTTTAAACTAATCTTTCAACATTTGGCGCAAGTAATGGTATGTTCAAGGAAGTATAATCCATAATGATTAATCTCAGTTGTAAGACTGTGTTACACGATCGATATGAAATAAATAAGTTTAAACTAATCTTTCAACATTTGGCGCAAGTAATTGGTATGTTCAAGGAAGTATAATCAATAATGATTAATCTCAGTTGTAAGACTGTGTTACACGATCGATATGAAATAAATAAGTTTAAACTAATTAATCAACATTTGGCGCAGGTAATGGGTATGTTCAAGGAAGTATAATCAATAATGATTAATCTCAGTTGTAAGACTGTGTTACACGATCGATATGAAATAAATAAGTTTAAACTAATTAATCAACATTTGGCGCAAGTAATGGTTTTGATAAGAACTTGTTACATAATCGATATGAAATAAATAAGTTTGAACTCGGAGCGCAAATTCATCGTATGTTTATTTCCGAACTTCGATCTTTATATCTAACCATACACATGTTTTTTTGTAAAACCCTGCAGATAATGATTTTTTTCCCCATTCATTTGCATGCATGTGCACGTGATATAGTATCCTGTCACAGATTTTCCCGAGTCAGCATTTCGTTCGCAATGTCTAGTAGCATTTACATGATTATCGCTTTTCTCTCAAGCAACCAAATGCATTTTAAATGGCTTTTGTGTAAACGATCTATTTGCGTGTTATAGTGCCCGTTGATAGGCGTTATTTTGGCAAGTAATGGACAAAGTCGATACTTGATCTTTGTAATGATTTTGTTCAAATTATCCGAACAATTAGCAATGTTATGTTTGTATCGATGTCATAGACAGTTTTTGCTGTAAATCATCTGTTTACCTTACATATATTATGTATTATGATCTAGAAACGTATAACTCGTTTATCATTGAAACAAATGGTGGACAACGTCAGATATCCCATAAGTGATGTCTGCTTTTCAGCTTCATTTGTTTCAAAGTGTACGATCAAGACCAAACCTGTTTGAAGAGTAACCACATAAAGGTGTACCTAAGTGTACGTAGTTATTTTGTATATAACATTTACGGTAACTTATAGGTCAATTGGGCCGGTGGCTTTTTTCTTCCGTTTCCGTTAACCATGTATTTATATGGGCCGCGTCACGCAAAAAGGGGCACTCGGACATACATAAAAACCACTGACTCAGCTCTTTGTTAGCGCTATTATTCCAGCATCTAGTCACGACATTTATCATTTGTATTTATTTAAAGGTAAAACTTGATGTCCTCTAAGATGGTAAACAGTGTAACCCCAGACCAGCCGCCACGTCAGTGACGTGGCGGCTGGTCTGGGTCTACACTGTTTGCTATGCCCGAGTGCCCCTTTTCCCGTGACGTGGCCCATATATGTTGTATATGCACAAGTCACTATAATAAACACATTTCTTATCTTATCTTATCTATAGTTGACTAGTTTTGAGGATTTTATTGCAATCAATTCTTGGTCTGTCCATAACATGCGATATCATTACTATATCCCCAATGCTTGTGACATTCAATTCCGTGATGTACACTCTCTCCTTCGAACCCTTCGGGATCAATGTAAGACCAAGCAGGACTCTTTTTCCATTTTGTTCAGTGCTTTCCACTAAATACTGTCTCAAAGGTTATGGAATTAGAAAGGTTAACTTCAATAAGCTGATTTAAGTATGTTACGACAACAATGTGTTTTGAGAACAATTCCTCAAAACGAACGCAAAACATATAAGTTTGTCAGACCTGAACTTTCACCACAAGGAATGATGATCATTACATACATGAAATAAAATAGACGTGCAGTTTATCGAGCAGATTCTGTACTTGTAAATGACTTCGGCAAGAAATACTGCCAGGTAAAACAGATGTTTAACTCGTTTGATCTTACAAATACGTGGCGTATTGGCAAAATGGGCCTTTAATCGGCATATGCGTAAGGTATTATACTGGAGCAAGATTCTGTATCATTGCAAGCTGTTTGAAGCCGATAAATAATGCGTAAGCGGTTTCCATGTTATCGTCAGGGAACATAGTTTGTATATCTTATTGGATGTTCATGGACAGTATCTCCATCTTTTGGAGTAAGGTTTAATTTATTTTTCATATTACAACCTGAAGGAAAAGTGTATTTCTGGACTTCAATGTGTCTTAGTTCAGGTTAATAACAGGGTAGCCCTTGGCTTGAACAGTTGAATCAAGAAAAGAAAGAATATTTTAATAAGAAGAATATCATATAAAGGTGGAATTCATTGTTCTGTATGTTACCCGCTCGTATAAAAAGATCGTATCAAGCGGATCGTATGTGTAGCACGACACGGTCTCACATTTATGACATTGAGCATGAACGGCCTTGGTTTTGAATAAAGGGATAAACAAACACTCCACTTTGTTTACAAAACCGCTGTTTCCCAACCTGTAAGTGTTTTTGCTGCTGTTCTTTGTGTGCGTAAAATGCGCAATAAATGAGGAAACCTAATTGCATGTTTTCCGCGATTATACGCCGCGCGATGTACTTTTTCTGTTTTCCTTTACCTCGCAATTGGATTAGCACTTTCATTGCCGAATGCAACTTTAGTCAAATCACCCATACACCGTCGAACGCGCCTTCAGTTTAAATAAATGTTGAAGCGAAAAGGAGAAATTATATATCTTATTCAAAAATCCACGATGGCCACCAAGATAGCCGCCATGGTCATGTGACTTTTACAAAAGAAAAAAAGTACATAAAGGTTTTTCTTTCATGTATGTGAGGTTTCATAAAGATCCATTGAAAAATAAGTCCACAGTATACATTCTTATGAGAACACGTTATTCCCAAGAAATTTTCCAAGAATTTTCCAAGAAATGTCTGGCACAAGGCAGACTTGTATCTAAAGAGTGACTGGCAGTGAAAGTGTTAGACTTGCGATGTAGCCAGTGTTGCATTTCTTATTTGAGTCAAGAGTTTTTGGCCTCACCATCAACAAAGGGTTTACACACGTTTGTGTTGCAAGAGATCAACCGTGACGGAAACAGAAACAGGTTATACGGAGCGGATTAGTCTCAGCCTGAATCACGTATAAACAGGTCTTTGCTTTACATGATGCTCAGGACTGATTCATTCGTACGTTCATTGGTTAGAAATTAATTAGACATTCCTGTGGGATCTATTTTTATTTTTCAATCAGTAAAGCCCGTACAAAATGAAAATGTGCATCTACAATTAGGAGCAAGGAATGCATTATCGAGACAAGAATCGTTTCATCCTACACCCAAATTGTTCCACGCTGTTGCCATTTTACGAATACAGATATGTTTGGGCGTCTGTAACCCTAAAAATCCTGGGTAATTTTACCAAAAAAAAATATTTGTTGTGTCGTCTGCTTTCCAAAACCTTAAATGATGCTTAAATGTTATGAGGAAAGATACTCAGAGTAGCAAACAGGTTAAATCACAGGCCAACCGCCAATTTACTTTGTGGCTGAACTAGATCCAACCTGTTTGCACAACACGAAGTCGGTTCCAGCACTATAAGAGTTAAGTGTCATGTGATAGCATTTTGACCAATTGGGACTGTGTTCATCTATAGAGGAGTATTATTATGTTACTAGCATTGCAATCAATTTAAGACATCAATACGTTTTATCAAAGATATATATTTCATATTGACGATTGAATGTTTTCTGCTAAAAGCGGAAATATTTGAACGATTTATTTCGTTAGTTAGATAATGGTTTATTCCATGAGCTACATACAAATCACGTGCTACATGTACCGATGTTGAGTAAACGCTTTACACGATGATTCCTGCTGCCACAGTGTTTAGGTTCCATCGTGGAAAAACTGTAAAATTGTTTAAGATAATGATCCTATATGATTCTATAACATATAGAAGATAATTTGTTTGTTTGTTGGGCTTTTTGTTTGCCATATATATCTATAATCGTCTGGGTTTTTTGGGTTTTTTTCAATTTGGATCACTCACAAAGTCCCTTGATGGGAAAGAATTGAACAAGCCATTCGTTAAACCATGCTCATGTGTGCATATTCGTCGAACTGCGATACGGTATGAAGCCAGTCTAAACAAGAACATTGTTAAATCTTAAAAATGTAGTGTACCCGAAAGTACATTCAATTGGAAAAACATGAACATTTCTTGTCACGAATATAGCGTATAGGAGGTGTTGTGATGTAAGTTGCACTCGTCTCAGTAAAATTACACGTATCATTGTTGCGTAAAGACCGTGCAAACAGACAATTGATACAAAAACATGAATAAAACATGACTATTAGACAGACAGTCTACTAAGCGTTGGATTAGGCGAAAGCTTCCGAAGATTTGTCGCAGCAGACAATATTTAATCATATTTCAAGCAACTCACATTACAGTTAATGACGTTTGATAAGAAAAAGTAGTGGACACGTATATGTTTTGCTGTGTTTTCAAACAATACAATGGTTCAATGCAAGACTATGATTACTGCTTCACAAACATGAAGCACTTACTACAGTATTGCATTGAACCCTCGAATAGTCGTATTAAATAGATTTTTTGCGAAGACAGACGGAGAATTTGCACATAATGATCACGTCTTCATGTTGTAACAACGACATCTTTGTTCATTCATTTCATCAATAGTTTCTCATGTGTATTGTTTCTGCACGATTAGTTTTAAAGTCGTCTGCTTCAAGTACCGAAAAACCAAGAAAGCGTTTAAGGGAAAGGAACTATATCCATTGGATTGGTCCGATCCAATATGTGAAGGATACATTTACTTACCTTTGAAATAAGTCTTAATTGATTAAGGTTAAACATTATTCCCTGACGCCACATTTTTGCGTCTTTCAGCAGACAACTTTCAAAAAGCGTTGTGGCAAAAGGAGAAATTGCTTGTCACAAGCAATTTCTCCTTTTGCAACAATGCTTTTTTCAATATATTTACATATCACGGCAGCAGAACTGAAACTTTTTCCCCATATTTACAAAGGTTTTCTTAGGTCGTCTGCTTCAAGTAAAGATAAATGTCTACAGGCGGTAAGGAGTTAAACAAACTATGCGAAAATGAATTCTCATTTGAAAACGTTTATTATGTCTTCCGGTTCAGTATGTTCAAAATGCCAGCAGCTCATCCGAAGCTGCACTTCTGCACTTCGATTAAAGACGGCAAAGTCTCGTCTTCCCGCAAGTAGTTTCTAGAAAATATACTATTTCCCAAAGGTGGACTCTATCGATGATTGTTTCCACAGAATAGTGGATACGTATGCGGTTCTTTTTGCTGTGGTTGCAAACAATAGCGGTATAGAATTCTTGCGAAGATAAAGAGACGGAGCTTATGTATTTGAATAGATTTTAACTAAATAACGCATAAGGGAAATTGTTTGTTACTATCATTAGTGTTATTCTTTATTTTTACCATACTGATCTTAATGTCCCACTGCAGTTATGCATAAACCTGTTTACAGCAGCATTCGTTCGACCCGTTCCGAGTTGTTTATCAGGGAACTGGTTCCAGTTTTGTTAAAGGTGTGTGATTCCCACGATAAATTAGAAGATCGTGCAAGAATGCGAGTTCTTCTAGCAAGGAACTTCAGTAAAAGTGATAAGCTCGCAGGGGTTTTGATAGATAAGTGAGTTGTACGATGCATCTTCTGAAAATGTGTCTTTGGAAACTGCTTCGCCAAATGCATAGTCGGAGGAGAATCTGCTTTACTATCAACCACTTACCTCCAGCGGGGGAATCACGTGACCAAAGTTTACGATCTTATGTCCGAACAAGATGGCCGCACCGATGACGGAACAGGTGTTTTTGCTTTTTTCGAATGCATTTGCCGAGTGTTAGACGTAATGCCGTTATAAAGCATGGGTTATCATAGCACCAGAACCGGAAAGGTGATGGTCAACTCATGCGGGGTACACAATGTGGCAATCATTGTTAAATTTATGTGGAACAATCAAGAATGTATGTGGCGCGGCCATCTTGTTCGGACATAAGATTGTAATCATTGGTCACATGTGACATAGCGATTGACCATCGCGTCAATTGCTCGAATGCCTATTAATTCATATATCAAGGGTTCAATGCAAGACTACAAATAAGTGCTTCATTAACATGAAGCACTTACTATAGTATTGCGCTGAACCCTCGATATTTGGTTGGATTTGGGTTGAAATATGATTGATCTGTGCCGTTTTTAACAAAAGTTCAGTTATAAAACATCAGTCAGTTTAAGTGTCTAGTATTTCCTCACCAGTTTCGCTCAATGTATCTTTTTTTGACTTTGATAGATTTACCACATGGTCATCACTGATTGTGACGAATGATAAGTAAATTATGTAGCATTGATTTTATTTGTTTAAAGGAGGCAGTTATATTTAGCAAGTCGTTATTTCGAAAAAGGGGTATCTGTATTAAAAGTCGGACGAACTTCCGACTGCTATAAATTGGCCCGACATATACAAGAGGCAATCCTGTTTTCAATACGGTCCTTAAGATAAGCTTAGCCATCGAGTAGGTGTTGTTCTTTATTCGTAAATATTACACCGTACGTCATTGAATGACTGAAATTCTGATGAAAGTTGAAACAAACCATGCAATCAATTGATCAGAAATAAAGAAAAACATGGAATCTAACGTGAACCAACAGCACATGATTGCGTTTAATGCAAAGTGGCGTCAATAAGTGACAACACTTATGTTATCTGCCCAGGCGAATCCTAAGACTTTTACAAAATTGTAAAGGGAAAGAGAATCAAAATTCTATCTTAATTCTTAATGCCCGCACGCACATACACGCATACGTCACGTGTGTCTCATAATCAGTGCTAATCACTTTCTACGCAGCGGAATCATATCAAGATTCATACATTACAGTTGTTGAGGCTGTTATTTTACGGTCCAATATCGATAAGCCAATATTAAGGTAGAATACCCATAATCTGCCATTTTGGAAATTCATTTTTTCGTCGGATTACTTCGATCGTTCTCGGTTTACATCGGTAGGGCCCGGAACAATTCACATCAAACGGAACAGTTCCGGACTCGATCGATGTATACCGAGAGTGACAACCGTACTCCGACGAAATAATAATTTCAAAATGGCGGATTATGGGTATGCTACCTTAAACACTAACGGGTAACCAAATGCAACGTACTCGCTAAAAGTGCCTGATATACAATATGGAAAGAAAAGTGGAGTAGCATAACATTATGGTGTATACGTTTCGGTAAACCTCTTTGTTCTCATTCCACTTTCCATCGTACGGTGCATGTACAAATATAGCAGATTAACGTGGAAAGATGGCTGATTTGATTTCGAGGAACCAGTGTAACACTTTACATACAGTTGTTGACAAAATAATCTTGTGTCAGCGGTACAACATGTGAAGCGCCAGGCCCGAAACCCAGGCACGGCGGCTGATCATTAATGAGTTTCCCTGAACAAGGCATTTTTTAACAACTCCTTACTCCATAATCATTGATAATACTTTAGTGCATCTGTTGATGGAGTCTTTTTGGGAAATCCACTGAGACGAAATAATAAATTGTTCTTTGCCTTTTTTTGCCGTCTAATGTTGCTTTCGCTTTGCAAAAGTAAAATATAACTCAATAGGAGTGTGTGATTAAGTGCTTCCCAACAACAAACGAATACGAAGACTTTATTAAAACATAAACTTACAACTGTTCTTGTCATCACAAATTACAAACATACATACGAAAACTAAATGGTCAAAATAAATGAGTTTGTATGATTTTAACGTCAAACTTTCAGAAAGAATGGTTCAGAAAATAGAATTTGTGAGGATCTCATTATCAGATTTTGTCCCGGGATCATTTTATTCCCCATGAATTGTTGACATAAATCAGCAAGTCAGAATAAGTATGGCAATCCTGACCCTCCACAATAGAATGTAAAGATAGAGGTAGAGGTTATTTTATCATAGTGTCACCCCTATTGGAAAGGCCAGCCAGTTTTGGCTTATGAGACACTTTTCATGGATTATACCAAGTACCTCCCAACTTCTATCACCATGCCAGGCGCCTAGCGGATATAAGTCGGTAATCATTAACTAGCTTGCGACTCACGAATCTGCAATTTCGGAATAGGTCTCACGAGAAACATTCTCCGGACCAACACCCCCTGTGGGGCTCAAATCTTCGACCTTCCCGTCCCGAGGCGGGTATGTAACTGTAGAAATTTACCTGACACGTCATACATGTATGTCGACCAACTGATTCCAACTTCCTGGTTAATGATAGTACTACTGCAGTGTCGGTAAATCGAGGTCATTCAACATAATGGGGTTATCGCATTTCTCTTAATCCTTTAGTTCCATTTTACTTGCACATTAGAACATGGTCGTGTCTGGTTCTCTTTAAAGACAGTGTGTCAGTTTGAGACCTAATTCAAAGTTTTAGATAAGGACGCATATGGAAGACATTTCCATATGATAAATTAAAGCTCCTTCTCATTGAAGTGTATTTCGTTTGCGTTTCGTTCAAGTCAATGCTGTATGGCATATAAAGGCTTGCGGCCCATTACACAGGTTACATACAAATACAAAATCATGTTAACAATACCCGTGGAGTGTTGGTGGCATTTAAAGATAATTTGTAAAAGAGGTTAACAGTCTAGCAATATAAATTACATTCAATAGATAAAATGTGTATATTGGTGTCTTTGAGAAGATCAAAAGATGAACCAATTAATGAAGAAACCAATTGTAATATACAATATGTATATTACTTATGGCCGTATCTAAAACACTGTACTGTGAATTAATATAAGACTGTGTTGATCATATTGTATTATTAAGTTCTGTATGACTCTATTTAGCATATTGTATTAATGACATGTATGTGTAGTGTAGTGCTGTATGAATGTGTATATACACTGTATATTTTCTTGCGCAGTGATCTCCCTTCCCCCCCCCCACCCCCACCCCCTTTCAGTAAAGAGATTAATGTATTGCTTTCCAACAAAGGGAAGTAATCCAGCGTAGTGTGTGTGCAGTATATACATGAAGGTATTCTTATTTGAGTGTATTATTGTTGTACATATTTCCAGGTCTGGACGGTGCCGGAAAGACGACATTACTCTACAAACTCAAACTGGGCGAGGTCGTGACCCACATTCCAACTATAGGTGAGATACGGTGGTTAGCGCCAGATACTATATCACAATTACACCAGTTTGAAATAAAGAGAAAATTATACGGAACAAGGGACTTGTTGAAAACTGCAATTTTTCAATTAGTTTGAATGGGTATTATAGTACATTAGACATATAATTTAACCTTTGTTCTCACACGTTACCTTCAAAATTAAAGGCTATTTATGTAATTAATGATACAGCAGCTTTGACGATTCGATACTCAATGCAACTGAAGTCTCTAGTAACATATAATCTACCGATTTACGGCAGTGGTCCGTCTGATTTTTGGACTAAGGGAGTGTCAGCACGTATGTAAATTCAAAGGACTAAGGTGCTGTGTCAGCACCTTAGTCCTTTGAATTTACATACCACTTTTTGAGGGACAGTACTTTATCTATACACAAACAGCGGTCTGACCCCAATTACTCATTAAACATCCGCCTTAACTGTGCGGACTAATACCTTCTTGGAACTAGAAATATAGTCCGGATTTAATCGCTTTGTTTTGCTCTATTCAATGCGACACCAAGTGATAGACTGTTTTAATTATGTAAACAAATCGCGTTTGTATCCCTTTATACTGTTGCCTCATGGGAAATCGTAAAATGTCCAGATGTTCAAAAATAGACTATCGTTCAGTCTCTGTTCACAGAAATAATAATTATAGTAATTAACCACTGGTCGATGTGGTTTAATTGAAAAGATGGTAATTGCGACATTAGACTCTTCACCAATTAACTAACATAATCCTGCTAACCAAATGGCAAACCCAGTGTTTCCTTTCCTTCAAGCAACAGCTGGTATGAAACTACGATGAGACATGCATACCAGTAAACCACCGGTCGATGTGGTTTTACTGAAATGATGTTCAATACGGCATTAGACTCTTTAACAATCGACTAACATAAGCCTACTTACCAAATGGCAAACCCCGGTGTTTCCTTTCTTCAAACAACAGCCGGGTTACAGAACTGGCTTGTAACCAAGAGATTGCGAATAAATAAACTGTCGTCCTGATAATCCTGATAAAACTGTCCGAATTATGTAAACGCCCTCGTTAAAAATACGTTTTTGTCTGTTATCGGGCTGATCACATTAACCCTTTCCCAAACAATAACGACATTTGACCACTTTGTTGCAGACAACTTTAGAAAACATTGAGGGAAAAGGAAGAATTGCTCGTGACGATGTTTTCTGGACTATCAGAAGATTATTTTGATAAATAATATTTTCCAATTTCATCACATTTTGAAACATCGTCTGCAAACTCTTTCAAATTGGGACAGTTGAAAATTTTTCGTTAGGGAAAGGGTTAAAAATACGTATTTGTCTGTTATCGGGTTAATCGCATTAAGCTTTGTTTATGAACACTTCGGTTTCATCCTCCAGGTTTCAACGTGGAGCAGCTACAATACAAAAACATCAGCTTCACCGCCTGGGATATCGGAGCGAGAGATAAAATGGTCAGTAAAATAAAATAACAATAACATGACAAACTATAGTCCGAATTTAATTCTACTTACAGTTTGGGTCATCCGAGTTAAACAAACTCAACAAACTGTTTTATAGGAAGGCAACTACATGTGTTTAGGTGACTGTATGCTTGATTGGTAAAGGTGACTACCTTGTTCGATCCCCACCTAGCTTCGTTTGTTTCGTGGGAGTGCCTTCTGGCAAGACACTTCAGAACCCTGGCAAATTGCATGTGAACCACAAACAAGCCGTGAAATAAACTGAAAATTGTTGACACGATGTTCAGTCTCTATTCGAAACATATAACGTTTAATAGCAATGATCACATGAGTCATTTGTTTCTTACACTTTTACTCGGAGGTCATTTCGAATGTTTGGCTCGTTGTTAAACTTATCATTTATTTGTTCTATATAGACAATGTTCAACGAGGCTAAGTTTTCTCCAAATGAAATGCAGAATTGCCAACTTTTTCGACTACTAAGACAATTATCAAACCATGAGCTAACTAAAAAAATGTAGGTTATTTGCTGTGTCGCTCGTCTTATATCAGTTGGTTTATTTGCTACGTTAAACGCTTGTGGTTTTAAGCTTATATAACGCGAACTGGGTTTTAAAAAGTATACCTACCGTTTCAATTTCCGTGATCGTATGTCAATGTGCAGGTTTCTAGCACAAAACTTGTTCAGTTTTTAGTTCTCTTCTCAGATTTCAGACCATTCGTTAAAAACTTATAAAAAGGGATCCAGATAACCACGATCATTGTGTAAAAACTCCATCGTACATTGGATGTGATGGAAGTTGGAAGCTTTTTAGATTCTCTCAATTACTTCCAGTTCTCGTGCTGATTTATGGATTAGTACATTTTCACCTCGCCCCTTACGGGAATTGAACCCGAGACTTGCGGTAACAGAGACCGACGCTCTACCACTGCATTTCTGCACCATTGTTAGATTTGACTCCTCGCAAGGTTTTATCTTTATCATTATGTAGTGTAGGTCAATGTTCTTTACATACTGAAAAAACAATTGAATTGATTCTCAGTGAATTGTTACTTATCTGACATATATTGTAGACCAGTGGCCTTTATACACCGAAGAAACGAATGAATTGAATCTAAATGAATTATTCCATATTTGCCGAAGTGACATATAGGCCCAACGTGGCCGGATGTTGTATTATCATATATCTACTTTACTGTTTGTACTTAACACATATCACTATAATAAAATGCTCATTCCAGCGACCGTTATTCCGACACTATTACAAGGGGACGGACGCGGTAATTATCGTGGTCGACTCTACGGACCGAGAACGGGTCGAGGAACTGTACTGTGATGTGTTAAAGCCGGCTCTATGTGCTGACGAACTATCCAACAGCGTGTTTCTGTTCCTAGCCAACAAGAGGGATTTGTGTGATAGAATGGAGCCGGACGAAATAGCGCAGAAACTGAACCTTAAACACGTTAAACATGTCTGGAGTAGGTGCTTTTCTGGTTTTATATTACATAACTAATAGAAGATAGTGTACCTTAAATACGTTAAAAATGTCTGGAGTAGGTGATTTTCTGGTTTTGTATTACATAACTGATAGAAGATAGTGTACCTTAAATACGTTAAACATGTCTGGAGTAGGTGATTTTCTGGATTTGTATTACATAACTGATAGAAGATAGTGTACCTTAAATACGTTAAACATGTCTGGAGTAGGTGGTTTTCTGGTTTTATATTACATAACTGATAGAAGATAGTGTACCTTAAACACGTTGACATGTCTGGAGTAGG
Source organism: Cerastoderma edule (assembly GCA_947846245.1). NCBI lineage: Eukaryota > Metazoa > Mollusca > Bivalvia > Cardiida > Cardiidae > Cerastoderma > Cerastoderma edule. The sequence goes on from OX401417.1 coordinate 20,503,910, forward strand.
TAGTTTTCTGGTTTTATATTACATAACTAATAGAAGATAGTGTACCTTAAATACGTTAAAAATGTCTGGAGTAGGTGATTTTCTGGTTTTGTATTACATAACTGATAGAAGATAGTGTACCTTAAATACGTTAAAAATGTCTGGAGTAGGTGATTTTCTGGATTTGTATTACATAACTGATAGAAGATAGTGTACCTTAAATACGTTAAACATGTCTGGAGTAGGTAGTTTTCTGGTTTTATATTACATAACTGATAGAAGATAGTGTACCTTAAACACGTTAAACATGTCTGGAGTAGGTGATTTTCTGGTTTTGTTTTACATAACATAACAACATAACATAAATTTTATTTTCGAAATTGGACTTGAGCATGACAATGCTCATCGTCTATTACAATGAATATAAAAACAATTAAATCTATTAACATATGTACATATAATTAAACAATAATTATACACATGTGTGTGTAAATCAATGACTATACAGCGGCAGCAGGTAAAAACACATGAACACATGACTTTTCTTTATATCCCCCAATATAAAGAAAAGTTGTAAGGATTCACATTTTAATTGGTAACGGATTCATTTTGAAGGTTTAGTGTATTTTTCCTTTTTATTCAATGCTCATAACTAATAGAGGATGGTGTAGCATCATTTCTTTAAGTATCGTCTTATAGTTTATGGTTCTAATAATCACCATTGTTGATTTTAGATCTTGATCATTGTCGATGGAAAGAAACATAATTTTCATTAAAGGATAATTCATAGTGTGAAATAATGAAAATGGTCAAGTAACATATTTTTTTTAACTTTCCTTCTTGTATAAAAGAGATCAGTCAGCTTAAATGAGATGCACATTATTTGGAATCAATTTCGTGACAAAATCCCACGTCTAAAAATACAATGAAGATATTTACAGACCATATATTGTATTGACATGATTATTCCATTGAACTCAAGATTTTAAACCATACCGTTATACGTTGTTTTATGTCGGGAAATGGGTTGTTAAGTTTGTCCCTGTCATAAAACTAACCTTGCCAATAAATTGAAATCCTCGGTCAGACGTTCCTCAATTTATACAAGTGTACAGGCCAAAGAATGCTATCACTGTTACTGATTTGATATCACTTGGTGAAAGGCCAACATTAAGTTGTTCAAATGTCGAGCCTATGCATTGTTCATAATATACTAATATGATATTGACTTGTTTGCGCTTGTAAAACAGGCATTTGTTTGGTTACTGCTTCAACCAAGTATCTAAAACGTGGAGTGTTTAATTCTACCAGCTATTTTAAAGACGTTAACATTCATTATGTTACCAAATCAAAGTCACTGAATTCACTTATGATTATCCCATCTATTTCTAGATATTATCGAAACGAGTGCAATAAAAGGAGAAGGACTTTCCGAGTGTATGGAATGGTTAGCGACACAGCTTGGCAACAGCCAATCAAAACGGACTACGCCCCAGCCAATCACAGCGCACGCCGAGCGGGCGCGAACTTCCGGTGATAGGCAGGGTGATAAGTTACAGCACAGAGACTATTGTGGGAGAGCGTATAGTGCCTTTAAATGTTTCTTCATCCGTCCGAACGTACCACCTGATGTACAGGATTAGCGAATTCCTTCATACCGGGGGTTGTGATTGTCCCAAACTGAAATAATCAGCAAGCGACAGCCATGATGATTTTGGGAGGAACCCTTCTTTTTGTGATTTTTGTATTATCATATCATATCATATCATATGAGCTGTTTGTTTTATGTTGAGAATCAGTGTATGGTTAACTTTGCCATATTCCATAATTTGTAAGTTGTAAAACCAGTCGCAACATGCTGGCCAATTTGCCTAATTGAAAACAACTTAACTATCCATTTTGGATATTATAATTTTGAAATTGTGACAAAAGAAGAAACACTTCGTAACGAGATGTTTCTCTTTTTATCACATTGGTTTCTTTAGAGTTTTGGTGTATGCCAAACCGAGTCAATATGGATTACGAGGTCACGTGATGTACATAGAGTTGACATAACACGTGTATGATCAACCGCAACGTTTATGTCTTTACCAACTAGGTCTCGATTAACCCTTTCACAAACAACAAATTGTCAACTGTCCCAAATTGAAAGGGTTTGCAGACGACATTTCAAAATGTGATGAAATTGGAAAATATTCTTCTGGTTGGGCAGAAAACATTGTGGGAAAAGGAGAAATTGCTCTTTAAGAGCAATTTCTCCTTTTCCCACAATGTTTTCTAAAGTCGTATACAACAAAGTGGTCAAAGCAATGATTATTTTTCAACTTTGCAGCGAACTCAACATGTATTGAGCCCTAGATCAAGAGGTAAGTGTGACGTGTGGTTTATCTCACGTCATTCTTCTCTAAAAGATAAGTGATTTGTTTGACATTTTACTAGAGGAATTGGCAAAATGTTTGTTACAAATATCCAAGTTTTTGATGAACTTGTCACTTACCAATGCTGCAGTAAAACCAATATGCGTTGTATCTCATTCCTTGAAACACAGTGATTTATGGTGTACGGAATAGACCGAAATTATAAATGGCTACGGCTGACCGCTATTTTATCGGCTAACCCTTATTTTTAACGGTTGACCGCTAAATTTAGGGGTACACCGTTCAAATTAGTGGTGTACCCTTATTTTAAATGGAGGTTCACCGCCATTTACAATTTCGGTCTATTCCGTACACCATAGTGATTGGTTGATGTCAATAAGTTGTATATAACCCCACCAATATCAATATGCAGAGCTTAAGTGCGATATTGAATTAGTATTATCGTAACGATGAATGATAAAGCACATACGTAACGTCATTGATATATTACCGACATTGTAGTTATTAGTAAGCAACCATTGCTACTTATCTGACCTTGGGCAATCGGAGCGTGTTTTTTTTTTTTCTTTTTTAGAAGTGTTACATTTCTGTAGGTTTTATATGTTATCATTGAATTGTAGGTAGATAAACGTTCGTTTTCCATACTTATTCCATACTCCCGATTTCAAATAAAACTGTAAGATAGTATAGGAGCAAATTACATCTACGTGTCGTCAGCTTGTGTGGTTCTCTTTGGGAGGACCAACAACTCTCTAGAGGACGATCAGGAACTCTTTTTACGGTTCTTTATGTCATACTTGGTTTATCCGGTTAATAGACACTGATCCCAGACCACAATTACATTGATAATTAAAGGACAAAGTATCTTTGAATCAGTTATTCGTACTAAACAACCGATTTTTTCGTATGGTAATTTCAAATATCAATGTAAAACAAAGGATTTGGTCGATGGGGCACCCATAACCCAAGAATAATACTGTGTTATATTGTGAGTACATGTATTTACAAAAAGGTACGTCTACTTGATCACCGTTATTCAACGTCGATCAATATGAACAAGTTATTGATGCTAACAATGTATTGTATGAACTATACAGACTGAGCCGATTATTGTTATATTAATCTGGTTATCAATTGTTTGCTGTAAGATGTTTTAGAAATATATATAGTTAAACAATATAGTTGATTCTTATTTCATTTCGATTTTTCTTCAATGTTTAGTTTGAATATCTGTTCTTAGTTTACAGCTGTTCGACGATTATACGGAAAAGAGCAAGATTTTGCATGGGGCGGTATTATCTATACTTTAGAACTGATAAAAAAATCTAAGCAGCATTGTAAATACCACAATACTATATTTAGACTCTCGTTAAAACTATCCTGTTGCGAGGTTTTGTATATGTATATGTATATGTATATAGGTTCTACATCGCATTTCCATTATTTCAGTATTGTTGCGATCCAGTGATCGTTTTAATGAAAGGGGACCCGAACCTTTACTACCCACAATGGCTGATCAAGCTAGGAAAAGTCATCAGCATTTCGTAAGTCCGGAACACCGCCTTTCATGCAAATCAAAATTATGTCACCGGGATGATTCTGTGGTATCTAAATGGGTCAATAGTCGCCCAAACCTCGTACATCCAATATTCTAGTGGAGAAGATAAAATTGAATGATATAATTGATTCTTAAATGTAAACAACCTACGTTAAAACTATGGGCATACGTGTACAAATGACTTTGTGCATGAAGAAAATTTCCATCGGGTCATATCAACGTCTGGACAACAAGCATAAAAAAACCTTAAAGAAGTGCTACTATTAACACCATTTATGTGTGCACTTCCACAGTTTATCTACTTATTTCGACCATGTTAAATATAGATGTATATAGTTTAAAACCCGGAATTCACCTTCTACTAAGTCACCGTGATATATTAACCGAAATATTCCTTCAATCGTCCGATTCGGCAATCTGAACACATCGGGTTTATCCAATGAAAACACCTATGAAATAATAGGGATGACGCCATATTGTTTTCGCGAGAATGACGTCGCTTTACTTTCGTTTTTAAAAATAGATCTTAAATGTAAAATCTTAAAAGTCGTTAAATTTGAATGAGGAAACAATTTTACATGTCACAACAACAATTTCGCCATTTGGTATGAGTTACTGATAAAAATGATTTAAAAGGATGTCCAACACTACCATACACATTGAACTACTTAACGCGCACGCTTAGAAAATGTGTTAATTGCCAAATGCCGATTTACCCGAAAAATTGTAACCCTACACTTATATCCGAGGTGTATTTCACAGCTCACGGAAATACCCGAGTAGCTCCGATTTCCGATTCGGATGATCCAAGCTGGAATATGCTGCGTGAAATATCTACGTCTGGATCATTCGGATTACTATTCGGTATGAGAAACATTTAGACAATGTAATAGACGCTTGAGAATAACCATTGTTGTTAAAAATAGATGTGCCTTCGTGTAAACATGGGTCATAAATCATCAAACCGAGACATAATCATTTGAAACTAAAACGTTTTATTACAAATGTTCAGAGGTAGAGACAATGCACACAACGTTAATCCGGCTTGTAACAGATCCCATCATATAGAAAGTCCTTGTGGTTGGTTATTTTTACGTGCCAGTAGTTGTAATTACGTGCCGGTGATTATCTATCCCACCACAACGCCATCTCCCGAGCCTACGGGCGATATCATCCAGCCGTTACAGCATTGCATCACGGTCATGGAACCGAAGTCGATGGAACTAAAACGAAACACGAAGTCCGTTAGCCTTTAACCAAACAATAACGACATTTCGCAGGTTGTTGCAGACGACTTTTGACTTTTGAAAACATTGTGGGAAAAGGAGAAACTGCTCTAAACGAGCAATTTCTCCTTTTGCCACAATGTTTTCTGCCCGACCTGAAGAAAGTTTCTTTCATTTTCATCACATTTTGAAATATCGTCTGCAAACTCTTTCAATTTGGGTCAGTCGAAAAGTTGGCGTTTGTTAAAGGGTTAAACGAATAAACTACGCGTGGTGTTTGTTCGTTGGTTCCGTTGGTTACAGTTTTTCGACATTGTGAAGAAGTATTGTACCAAAACACGCGTGCCCATGAATGGGACCAATGGGACCTTATGGACTGCCTCTTTGACGAGCCCCGTGGATAAGGCTTTATGAAAGTATTATATCATTTATCAGATATTAACTAAGACGCCTGTGTAGGTATTCTGTAAACCAATTCTGGTCTATTCATGTCTCTGTATTGGTATTACTAGATCGGTGATATGAACTTGATAATCGTTGTGGAAAAGGATTAATACGACGATTGTTGACTTTTCCTCTAAGTGAATAAAAACGTTATGTTTATGGTTATGGTTCCCGAAGACGTCTGCCTCTAAAACCGCTCACAAAGTTTGCAATAGAGTCGGTGTCCGAAGATTGTTCTTCTACGCCCTTTTACATATTTCTTGAGTGGTTATACATCTGAATAACCCTCATTGTTGGTATAACGAATAAGTACGCAAAATCACCATTTAGCAATCAAGAAACAATCCTGACCTGAAGTGTGAATGACTTCCGCACACCCCTGGTATACTGACCTGAAGTGTAAGAGGTTTCCGCACACCCCTTGTTTACTGACCTGAACTGGAGAGGTTTCGGCACATCCCTGGTATACTGACCTAAAGTGTAAGTGGTTTCCGCACACCCCTGGTATACTGACCTGAAGTGTGAGAGGTTTCCGCCTAACCCGGGTATACTGACCTGAAATGTGAGAGGCTTCCGCACACCACTGGTAAACTGACCTGAAATGTGAGATATTTCCGCACACCCCTGATATACTGACCTGAAGTGTGAGAGGTTTCCGCTCACCCCTTGTTTACTGACCTGAACTGGAGAGGTTTTCGCACACCCCTGGTAAACTGACCTGAAATGTGAGAGGTTTTCGCACACCACTGGTATACTGACCTGAAATGTGAGATATTTCCGCACACCCCTGGTATATTGACCTGAAATGTGAGATATTTCCGCACACCCCTGGTATACTGACCTGAAATGTGACAGGTTCCCGCAGAGCCCTGGTATACTGACCTGAAGTGTGAGAGGTTTCTGCACACCCCTTGTATACTGACCTAAAGTGTGAGAGGTTTCCGCACACCCCTGTTATACTGACCTGAAGTGTGAGAAGTTTCCGCACACCCCTGGTATACTGACCTGAAGTGTGAGAGGTTTCCACAAACCTCTGGTTTACTGACCTAAAGTGAGAAAGGTTTCCGCACACGCCTGGTATACTGACCTGAAATGTGAGAGGTTTCCGCACACCCCTGGTATACTGACCTGAAGTGTGTGAGGTTTCCGCACACCCCTGGTTTATAGATCATTAGTGTGAGAGGTTTCCGCACAACCCTTGTTTACTGACCTGAAGTGTTAGAAGTTTCTGTACACCACTGGTATACTGACCTACAGTGTGAGAGGTTTCCGCACACCCCTGATATACTGACCTGAAGTGTGAAAGGTTTCCGCACACCCTTGATATACTGACCTGAAGTTTGAGAGGTTTCCGCACACCCCTGGTATACTGACCTGAAGTGTGACAGATTTCCGCACACCCCTGGTATACTGACCTGAAGTGTGAGAGGTTTCCGCACACCCCTGGTATAACGACCTGAAGTGTGAGAAGTTTCCGCACACCCCTGGTATACTTATCTGAAGTGTGAGATATTTCTGCACACCTCTGGTATACTGACCTGAAAAGTGAGAGGTCTTCGCACATCCTTGGTATACTGATCTGAAGTGTGAGAGGTTTCCGAACATCCCTGGTATACTGACCTGAAGTGTTAGAGGTTTCCGCACACCCCTGGTATACTAACCTGAAATGTGAGATGTTTCCGCACACTCCTGGTATACTGACCTGAAGTATGAGCGGTTTCCGCACACCCCTGGTATACTGACCTGAAGTGTGAGAGGTTTCTGCACATTCCTGATATACTGACCTGAAGTATGAGCGGTTTCCGCACACCCCTGGTATACTGACCTGAAGTGTGAGATATTTCCACACACCCCTGGTCTACTGACTTGAAGTGTGAGCGGTTTCCGCACACCCCTGGTTTACTGACTTGAAATGTGAGAGGTTTCCCCACACCCCTGGTATACTGACCTGAAATTTGAGAGGTTTCCGCACACCCCTGGTATACTGACATGAAGTGTGAGAGGTTTCCGCACACCCCTGGTATACTGACTTGAAATGTGAGAGGTTTCCGCACACCCCTGGTATCCTGACCTGAAGTGTGAGAGATTTCCGAACACCCCTGGTATACTGACCTGAGGTGTGAGAGGTTTCCGCACACCCCTGGTATACTGACCTGAAATTTGAGAGGTTTCCGCACACCCCTGGTATACTGACCTGAAGTGTGAGAGGTTTCCGCACACCCCTGGTATACTGACTTGAAATGTGAGAGGTTTCCGCGCACCCCTGGTATACTGACCTGAAGTGTGAGAGGTTTCCGCACACCCCTGGTATAGAGATTCCCATACACTGGAATTTGTAGGTGTCGATACACTGCCCGTGGTAGATATCCCGACATGCAGGGCTGTTAGCGGGCGGGGGAGTCACGTCTGAAAAAAATAAGCATACGTTCAAACATTAGCTTAACCCTTTCCCAAGCAAGGAATTTTCGACTGTCCCAAATTGAAAGAGTTCGCAAACGACAAAAGTTTGCAGACGACATTTCAAAATGTGATGAAATTTTAGAATATTCTTCTGACAGGGCAGAAAAGGCAGGTTAAGGCGAATGACTTAGAACTCGGTAGTCCCGGGTTCGAGCCCCATCGACACTTCTGGTTTCGTTGGGGTGGCCTTTGGCAAGTCACTTCAGAGCCGTAGCCTAGTGCTGATGGATCCAGGAAAGCCATAGGAGTCACAGGCTTAGGCCTTTATCCAGAATTTTCATCAATTCGCTTAGCTAAACGCTTAGACATACGGTCTGTTTGATTCTTCAGCATTCATTTTCCGAAAATGATGGGTCTGTGACGTATGTCTGGAAAATCTCCCATTGTTGTGTTGTTGACGGTTATTTGGGGCTGCGTTAAAATCGAGGTAGTGTTAAACACAAAGCTGTGGTTGCTTTTCACTGCAATTGGTAGCATCACGCGTCTTGCACTTCAGCCGTTTTACTAAACAACTTACGGAAAATATGTGCGTAAGTCATAATTGATAAACATGGATAGTATCTTCAATGAAAGTACAATGTTGCAATGTGGCACTTCATGATGTGTCACTTTGCAATATTGCTTCGTCCAATATTGAAATAAGAGGAATTGTTGTTTTAGACTTACGCAAATCTTAAGCGTAAACTGTTGAGTAAAACGGTACCCTGGTGAGTATTCTTGTGGCTAGTTGAGCATGTCACCGTCCTGATATCTTGGTACATGCCTCGTTCGTCCTCGATAACTGAAACAGTCTGTATCTTGCTTATGCGTTTGAGCTAGATGGAGATGGTGCACTTGTGAGCTTTATGTGGTTTTCTGGCAGTCATTGGGGCTTCAGATGTGTACTGGGGTTCGTCCTCGTCTTATAAGCTAGAAGGAGTCATATTTGCAGCAATAATAATCTGTCTCTTCGGGGAGTGCCTCGCACGACTCCGGATTCATCTGTTGCTTTTTCCCGTAGCCAGAGATGGTTGTTTTGCAGACAGCGTCAAGGATATGGGACCACATGAAGGCGGTGGTGTCATAAGCTGCCCCTTAATTCGGGGATCTACCGTTCCAGAAGGGTGTCGCTGTCGGCCAGTTCAGTGTCCTTCGGGTAGGTATTCATCGATGATTAGTTTGGATGGTTCTCTGTCGATGATGGCATTTTTGCAAGCATAGTTAATCTGCTGTAGGCCTGTGATACGTTGTCCTACCGTTTTAGCTTACAAGTCGAAGAGCTGGAAACTTCAATTTAAGTTGAACCTTGCCTAGTGAATCTCTAAGTGGACAGCTGGGTCCTAACAGATCGACGCTAAACGGGACGAGGGCAATCCAGTTTAAGCCGGGTGGCATCCGTTAGCGATCGTTTCCTATGCCAATCATGCGAACTTATCAGTATCGGTCAATTTCTGTGTTGTATCGACACCTTGTGATGTAGCTGAAATGTCCTTTCCAGTGGGGCTACGGCAGAATAACGCGGATGATTAGATGTTACCCAGGAAGCCGGGCTCCCAACTTCAAGCAGTTGGTGGATCCAATGGAATGGTACCAACAACGTCGCAGGAGCTTCCAAAAACACACTGAATAGAGAGGCATGCAGCCTTTGGAGATTCTGTCTTCGATTTGCTTCAAGGTCTACCTCACGTTCTCTTTCTTATGGGGAGGCATGACTGCGTGGCAGAGATGGTTTAGAATTATAGGTATTCCTCTCCTAGAAATATGGCCCTCTAAGGTTCAAAAGTCAGAACTGCCCAAAGCGACAGGTTTTAAGGCGGCATTCGCCATTCCTTTCTTAGCGGAAACATGGTCCACTGGGCTAAAGCACATAGCCGCAGGGGAAGGTCAAATGCATTGTTTGACTGTCAAAGGCCCAACGCCATGTGGAGTATTTTATCGGAGTGGTTGCTTGTCTTCACTCCAAACCCCAGCATGGCAGCTCTTCGACTCCTAAGGCAATTACAAATAAACATGTGAAAACAAAACCACACAAGACTCTTAGACTTGATTTGGTTGGTATCCCACCATTTTTGAACGTCAGTTTAGTTGCTACGCAAATGGCCATATGGCTGTATTAATGAAATGTATGTTCAATCCAATTTGGGTGTTTTTAATTTAAGAAGTTCTCTAAAACGGTATGAAAAAGCGAAAGCCTAAACCGGGTAAAGAGGTTAATAAGTGAATATCGGTCAATGCGATTCACAGACCTGAAAAAACGTTCTATTTTCAACTTCAGCATGTTCAAACCTTGGTAATGGTATAATTTTCAGAATTAACTAACGTGTTATCTATGTCTCTGAGAATAGGTGTAGAGTCCAGACTGACTGATTCTACCCAGTTGTCCGGCCCCTATTTGAACTTTAGTACTGGGTCTCCCTCCATCCATGATATGGCGGGGATTGCAAAATCATTGTAACGTTGAATAAACGAAAACAGACACTGTTGTATCGGAGGTTGAATAGGATAAACATACATGTACATTGTAATTAGAAATATGAAATTGAAATGTTCTTACCTCTGTACATAGGTACTGAAGCGACGAAGACACATCCTAGTAAAACACAAAAAACAAAGGCCGCGTTCATCTTCTCTTGTATATCGACCAAAGATATCGGTCACTAATACGATTCTGAAAGATCTCTTTTTCCTGATTCTCGATTTATCAACGTACGGACACCTTAAATCCTCGCTTCTTTTTAGATAAATCCTGTCTCCGTGGTTTAAATGCACACTGCGACCATGAGGTAGTTCGTTAACACCACAATCACGACACCTTCTACACGCTAACTAGAAATGACTGTGTGTCCTTCCCGAGAGTGAAGTCGCTTGAAGGGCGGGGTCATGAGACCTCGTAACGCCCTTCCTTATACCGAGAAACTCGCAGCAGTTCTAAGGGATTCAAATCAAATGTTGAAGTGACATTGTGGGAACACTCTGCAAAAACTACATAGTAGTTTTCTTAGTAATATGTACACATTGAAACAGTGTTATAATGAGTAGCTTTTTCATCATACGTGTTAGTAAATTCGTCTATGGTCACAAAGTTTAGTTCGGTGTTCTGTTCTAATGGCCTCAAAGGTAGTCTTTATTGTGACAAGTGTTCAGAGATAAGGGGAGAAGGAACTAACCTTGGTTCGTGTTTTAAAGGTCAAGTCAAGTCAATCCTTGACTTCATATGCATGTAAATGGGTTGAAATTAAACACAAAGTCTCTGATCATGGAGACGAAGTCGCTGATCATGGAGACACAGCCTCTGATCACGTAGACAAAGCCTATGATCATGGAGACGAAGTCGCTGATCATGGAGACAAAGCCTCTGATCATGGAGACAAAGTCTCTGATCATGGAGACAAAGCCTCTGATCATGGAGAAGAGGTTTCTGATCATGGACACAAAGCCTCTGATCATGGAGACAAAGCCTCCGATCATGAAGATAAAGCTTCTGATCATGGAGACAAATCCTCTGATCATGGAAACAAAGCCTCTGATCATGGAGACAAAGCCTTTGATCATGGAGACGAAGTCTCTGATCATGGAGACAAAGCCTCTCACCATGGAGACAGAGCCTTTGACCATGGAGACGAAGTCTCTGATCATGGAGACGAAGCCTCTGATCATGGAGACAAAGCCTCTGATCATGGAGATAAAGCCTCTGATCATGGAAAGAAAACCTCGGATCATGGAGACAAAGCATCTGATCATGTAGACACAGCCTTAGATCATGGAGACAAAGCCTTTGATCATGGAGACGAAGGCTCTGGTCATGGAGACAAAGCCTCTCACCATGGAGACAAATCTTTGACCATGGAGACGAAGCCTCTGACCATGGAGACAAAGCCGCTGATGATGAAGACAAAGCTTCTAATCATGTAGACAAAGCCTTTGATCATGGAGACGAAGTCGCTGATCATGGAGACAAAGCCTCTGACCATGGAGACAAAGCCGCTGATGATGGAGACAAAGCATCTGATCATGTAGACAAAGCCTCTGATCATGGAGACAAAGCCTTTGATCATGGAGACGAAGGCTCTGGTCATGGAGACAAAGCCTCTCACCATGGAGACAAATCTTCTTTGACCATGGAGACGAAGCCTCTGACCATGGAGACAAAGCCTCTGATCATGGAGACAAAGCCTCTGATCATGTAGACAAAGCCTTTGGTCATGGAGACGAAGTCGCTGATCATGGAGACACAGCCTCTGATCATGGAGACAAAGCCTCTGATCATGGAGACAAAGCCTTTGATCATGGAGACGAAGTCTCTGATCATGGAGACAAAGCCTCTCACCATGGAGACAGAGCCTTTGACCATGGAGACGAAGTCTCTGATCATGGAGACGAAGCCTCTGATCATGGAGACAAAGCCTCTGATCATGGAGATAAAGCCTCTGATCATGGAGACAAATCCTCGGATCATGGAGACAAAGCATCTTATCATGTAGACAAAGCCTCTGATCATGGAGACAAAGCCTTTGATCATGGAGACGAAGTCTCTGATCATGGAGACAAAGCCTCTCACCATGGAGACAAAGCCTTTGACGATGGAGACAAAGTCTCTGATCATGGAGACGAAGCCTCTGATCATGGAGACAAAGCCTTTGATCATGAAGACAAAGCTTCTGGTCATGGAGACAAAGCCTCTGATCATGGAAACAAAGCCTCTGTTCATGGAGACGAAGTCGCTGATCATGTAGACAAAGCCTTTGATCATGGAGACGAAGTCGCTGATCATGGAGACACAGCCTCTGATCATGAAGACAAAGCCTCTGATCACGTAGGCAAAGCCTATGATCATGGAGACGAAGTCGCTGATCATTGAGACAAAGCCTTTGATCATGGAGACGAAGTCGCTGATCATGGAGACACAGCCTCTGATCATGCACACAAAGCCTCTGATCATGGAGACAAAGCCTCCGATCATGGAGATAAAGCCTCTGATCATGGAGACAAATCCTCTGATCATGGAAACAAAGCCTCTGATCATGGAGACAAAGACTTTGATCATGGAGACGAAGTCTCTGATCATGGAGACAAAGCCTCTCACCATGGAGACAGAGCCTTTGACCATGGAGACGAAGTCTCTGATCATGGAGACGAAGCCTCTGATCATGGAGACAAAGCCTCTGATCATGGAGATAAAGCCTCTGATCATGGAGAAAAATCCTCGGATCATGGAGACAAAGCATCTGATCATGAAGACAAAGCCTTAGATCATGGAGACAAAGCCTTTGATCATGGAGACGAAGGCTCTGGTCATAGAGACAAAGCCTCTCACCATGGAGACAAAGCCTTTGACCATGGAGACGAAGCCTCTGATCATGGAGACGAAGCCTCTGACCATGGAGACAAAGCCGCTGATGATGGAGACAAAGCTTCTGATCATGGAGACAAAGCCTCTGATCATGTAGACAAACCCTTTGATCATGGAGACGAAGTCGCTGATCATGGAGACACAGCCTCTGATCATGGAGACAAAACCTCTGATCACGTAGACAAAGCCTTTGATCATGGACAACGAAGTCACTGATCATGGAGACACAGCCTCTAATCATGTAGACAAAGCCTCTGATCATGGAGACAAAGTCTCTGATCATGTAGGCAAAGCCTCTGATCATGGAGACAAAGCCTCTGATCATGTAGACATAGCCTCTTACAATGGAGACGAAGTCTCTGATCTTGGAGACGAAGTCTCTGACCATGGTGACATAGCCTCTGATCATGGTCACAAAGCCTCTGATCATGTAGACAAAGCCTTTGATCATGGAGACGAAGTCTCTGATCATGGAGACGAAGTCTCTGATCATGGAGACAAAGCTTCTGATCATGGAGACGAAGTCTCTGATCATGGAGACTAAGTCTCTGATCATGGAGACAAAGTGTCTGATCATGGAAACAAAGCCTCTGATGATGGAGACGAAGTCTCTGATCATGGAGACGAAGTCTCTGATCAGGTTTTGTTACCAGTGCATCGTGGGATCGACACTGCGACTGCTGCTACTCAAGACCAAGACCGTAATACCTCGATAGTAGCAGCCTCCGTCGACGGTAGTATGTAGGTAAAGCTAATAGAAAGTCGATCTGAACTGTCGCCGTGAAATATACGAGTGTGTAACTGAAAAACGAAACATTGTCAACAACGTGAAGCACACTCCCAAGAACAAACAACAAACATATTTGCGACAGAACGACAGAATGAGTCTTCTTTTGCGAGAGGCAGTTCTGAATATGAGATAGTGATCGACCTACATAAGATATCTCTGTAGATACAGCTCTAAATGTATATGTGTTATATAAACCAAAATGTTTTATCTTCTAACTTCTAAAGTGAACGGACCGACCAGTCGACGTTATGGGATAAATACAAACACACACACACAAAAAAGAAAAGCAAGAAAATGTTTGGATATTGTCTTTAAGCGCTAAATTGTTAATTACAAATGTTCCAGTTTTTCCCTTATCTTTCAAGGTCTTCATATCTAGCAAAGAAAAGTCTGGTTGGTTATTTGGAATAAACTTTGAAATATTTGATGAGCTGAAATAAACAGATGCAAAAGACATTAGAAAAGTGTATGGATGTCGGCAATGTCAGGATGGGTTCCTTCTCCATAAAACTACGTCATACTATCTTACAATCGGAACTCATCGGGTTTATCCAATGAAGGGTATTTCTCAGATCACGGAAATACCCGAGAAGTTGACTACGTTTTTTTTTATAGTCGGACGTTTAATCGATTAATCGGTCCCATCCCTAGTTTTTTACATTGAGTAGGGTCAGAGAGCTAGACTAGTCAATATAATAGCTTCGCAGGGGGCGTACATTACAATAAATAATGAACAAAAGTTAAAATAGTAAAAGTAAAAAAAAAGTAAAAAAAAAAAAAGTTGAAAAAGTTCAGATTACGTTTGTCTTGGTTCCTTCCCCTTACCACTCCGTCTTACTACATACCACTCCAACGTAAACTTAGTCTGGTTCCCAAACCTTACTCAAAGTATTACTTTTAAGCTTACTTTGGAGTGACCTCCCGCTAATCGATAGTTTACGGTCGCATCCGTGGCTGCTTAGAATCTGCTCCTTATCCCTCTCACCCCGCCATGGACATAGTATAGATGGTATTCAAAGTGCTTTAGTTGCTAAGTTAATATTGAAAGTATGAAAAACAAATACTATCAGAAATAAATGTTATCAGAAATAAATGTTAAAAGCAATGTTTACTCGTTTACTCGTTTATGAGATCTATGTACTGACATTCGATCCTGCTAAAGGGTCTCCGTCATCAGTAACGAGAGTGCAAAGCACACCTATCGAACACAATACACACAAACACGGTTTCGCAGCCATCTTGTTTTGCGAGTAAACAAATAGTCACGTGGCAAACGCCCACTGTAATTGCATTGCTTAAAGGGGCTGTTCTACGAAAGATTTCTTCTATAACACCCCCAAAAATAAAGAAATGATATAGACAGTTATAAAATTTGATAATTTTTCTCTCATAAAACAGATCTTTTTCCTTATCTTTCGTCCAAAATAATGTTGTTAATGTTGCATTAATTATTGTACCGTGACACATCGTAGTTTTCACTACTGATATTAATAAGACGACGGGTCGTGCATTTAGGGCCACGTTTAGTCCAAAAGAGCTTTTTACTTCTTAAAACATGTTCACCGAATTTGAGTTTACCACACAGTCCCTTAGTTTCATCAAATTTGTTCTTACAAAGAAAGAATTTCCACTGACTCTTATGTGGCTTTACATTTGTTTGTTCAAAAAGAATCCTGCAGGTAGATTTATAATGTACGAAATTTTGCTAAAACTTTACTAGTATAGAAAACTACCAATCCCTTGGGCAATTGAATTTTTATGGACTTTTCAAATGAAACCCGAAAGACCGCCTTCATCCAAGCACAAGCCTGGTTTGTTTACAAACATCACATTTGTTTGTTTTCAAACCTCACAACATTGCCGATTTTTTAAAGCATTTTCTCCAAACTCAGAAGCTTTCTACTATCATATATATTCAGTGGAAGTGCTTCTGACAAACCAATTACCTACACATGCTTCTGGATTATTTAGAGCCTTATGGCATGGCAAAGGCAAATAAATGATTTAATATAGATGATGAGTAGGTTGCTCATTTTTGTCCAGCTGATTCACCTATGGCAATTGAGGTCTTTCAGAATCATCAAAAGACAGTTCCAATCAGGTGTATTCCCCATATTAGCTTGTTCTGTCCTTTTTAATTTGAAATAGCCTATGTAATAAGGCTTAAATACTTATGTGACTAAGGAGCAATAAAGAAAATTCGGGAAAAGGTCACAACTTTCATTAACTCTTACCTTCTAATTTGATTTCGGGCAGATCTAACTAATAATAACAGACAATAATTAAAAAAAATATGAAAATCCGACTTATTTGTGGTATTTGATAGAATCTTTATGAGCATTTTCTCAATTTCTCAAAATAATTTCTAAGGTCATCTGCTTATGTACAATGTATCATCAATATGAACAAAGCTTTGTTATAAATCTGCCACTGAAACTGTTTTATTCCTTCAATTATGTACTAATTTCATATCAAAAATGATACTACTATCTTTGATTAACCCGTCGTCCCATATGGGGATTTGTGAATTATTCAACTTCATATGCAAGAGCAGTTGATATTTAAGAAGCAACATTTTCCCTCTGATATAAATATCATTGTACCAAATGGAGTTATTCTGCATTTTGCCGCTGTGGTTTTTGAAGTCATTTGTGAGAGGTGAGGTAACGTGTGGTTTAATGGGGTAATGGGTTAGTATTCACACAGATAAAAATATATAAAGCGCTGCCAAATGCTTAAACTTGAAACCCTCTTGAGACAGGACATCAAAATTCATTGAAATCTCGGCACCGAAAGGTGTCCGAACGCTGTATCTAAGAGACACAGATCATTTTGGTACTGTGTAGTATGTCGGAATCGGTTTGTTTACTCGTAAGCCTCGTTTCAAAATGACCTTCACCTTAAAAATGTTACTATTTTTGGCAAACTGTGTTTGTGTGTATGCTGAAATTCAATCAGCGAAAGTTTTATCAAGGGGAATAAATCTTTCTACATTGAATATTGATTTAAAGATAGTTACCTCCCTTTGATAGTGATATAGCTCGTACAATGCGTACAATATCGCACGGTCGTTTGGTGAATCAAATCCCGGCTCGGATCAACTGACGTTGTCAAATCAGCACCATTTCAAAATGTGCACTTTTAAGACCGCCTCAAATTCAAAGATCCAGCGCTTGACAATCGAAAGTCTTTTAATTAACGAAACGTTAAGTTTGCAATTATTGTGATGAATGCGATAATAGTCATTAAGATCAATGCATCTTGACTTGTATCATAAAGCATCTACAGGAGAGAAAATTAATCAAAGATCATGTGATTAAGTTATAACGTACCGGGGTCAATTCATGTTAAGAGATGAGGGCTTGATTGGGTGTGTTTAACGCCGTTTCAACATATTTCAGCCATATCAAGGCAATGGCAGTTATATCAATGCTAACTGAATCTACGCCAGACAGTATTACGTTAACATTGTAAAGGCTATAAAGACGAGATATCCATTGCCTAGAGTTTAGTTTAACCCATCACCAAACAAAAATGACATTTGACTAGTGTGCTACAGACGAATCTGGAAAACATTGTGAGAAAAGGAGAAATTGCTCTTAGCGAGCAATTTCTCTTTTTCCCACAATGTTTTCTGCACTATCTGGGTTTTTTTTTTTATTTCATTACATTTTGAAATGTCGTCTGTGAACGATTTCAATTTGGGACAGTCGAAAAGTTGATGCTTTGTTAATGGTTAAACTTATTTATTTTACGTCGATTGTGAAAGAAGAACTTATAACCTAGATTAATCAATCATTCTGGATTCTGCTTCCTGGATATATATCAAGCACTCGCACCGAATGTGGATTAACCCTTTACCAAACGCTTAATTTCCGACTGTCCCAAATTGAAAGAGTATGCTGACGACTTTTCAAAATGTGACGAAATTGAAAAATAATCTTCTCATAGAGTAGAAGACAGTGTGGGAAAAGGAGAAATTGCTCTTTCTCCTTTTTCCACAATGTTTTTCAGTCGTCTGCAACAAACTGGTCAAGTGTCGTTATTATTTTGTTACGGGTCGAAGAAAAGTCGAAATGTGGAACCGGTTTCTCATGCGATTCGAGCACACAACCCTCATGTCCGGAAGCCGAGGCTCTACCCCCGGACCAATGATCTCCACCAACCAATAGTCCTCCACTGTGTCACGGGGAAAACGTTGTGACAAATATAGGTATTGTTTCAATGAAATAACGAGGCGACAAAAACGATTATTATATCGGTCTTGTTTCAATGAAATAACGATGCGACATATACGATTTATATATCGGTCTTGTTTCAATGAAATAACGAGGCGACAAATACTATTATTATATCGGTCTTGTTTCAATGAAATAACGATGCAACAAATACAATTATTATATCGGTCTTGTTTCAATGAAATAACGAGGCGACAAATACGATTAATATATCGGTCTTGTTTCAATGAAATAACGAGGCTACAAATACGATTATTATATCGGTCTTGTTTCAATGGAGATATTGCCCATGTGAGGAAAGTATCCTTTATTCAACTTTGTTTCAACAACGATTGTTCATCAATGCGAATTAAGTTTCACGGATATTTGCTTGACACTTCGATAAATCGTCTGCCAATCATTAATCGCAGCCGTGAAAGGTTGAAGACTTATTTCTGGAGGCTTATTACATTTTGTCTCTCACGTGGAGTTCTTGTTGACGTCATTTTATCAACGCTTTTCACGAATCACGAAAATCTCTTCATACTGCATTAAGCTTTAATCCTCAAATTGCAGCATGCAAACCAATGCTTAACCCATAAATTGCTGGAACCAGAGACATATATAACATATTATCTATGTCTCTTCTGGAACCGACTCCATGCTTATTCAAACAGGCTAGATCCAGGCCACTCGCCTGTTTGCTACTCTGAGTAACTTTCCTCAACAAAATTAAGAAGATATTTAAGGTTTTGGAAAGCAGACGACATAAAAAACAATTTTCAGAATTTTACCCAGCATTCTAATGGTTAACGGGTTTACCCAACAGCTCATGTTGGACATTGTGATTAACTCAAGATGTTATTTTATATCGTTTAACTCTTTACCACCTGCAGACGACAATTATTTACGTGAATCAGGCGACTTTCAAGCTTAGAATAGCTTTGAAAACATGAGAAAAAACTTTCAGTTCTGCTGCTGTGATCTGTGAATGGATTGAAAAAGCATTGTGGAAAAAGGAGAAATTGCTTGTCACAATATTTATTGAAAGTCGACTGCTGCGAGACGCTAAACTGTGGAGTTATATGGTAATGTGCTATTAACATGTTTACCTTAGTTATTTGCTTTACTGGAATTTATCAGTACTAGACTGGGATTCTAAGCGTCTTGTTAAAAGACACTGTTCCCGTTTGAAAGCAACAACATACCAAAAAGATATCATAAACACAATATGTTTTCTTTGTCATATTAGATAGAAACCAATGTGACATCATAAGAACATACCAAAAAGATATCATCAACAAATTATGTTTTCTTTGTCATATTAGACAGAAACCAATGTGACATCATAGGAACATACAAAAAAAGATATATCATTAACACACTATCTTTTCTTTGTCATATTAGACAGAAACCAATGTGACATCATAAGAACATACCAACTAATATATCATTAACACACTATGTTTTGTTTGTCATATTAGATAGAAACAAATGTGACATCATAACAAAATATCAAAAATGATATATCATTAACACACTATGTTGTCTTTGTCATATTAGATAGAAACAAATGTGACATCATAACAACATACCAAAAAGATATCATCAACAAAATATGTTTTCTTTGTCATATTAGACAGAAACCAATGTGACATCATAACAAAATATCAAAATAGATATCATTAACACAATACGTTTTCTTTGTCATAATAGATAGAAACCAATGTGACATCATAAGAGTATACCAAAAAGATATTATCAACAACATATGTTTTCTTTGTCATATTAGATAGAAACCAATGTGACATCATAGGAACATACCAAAAAAAGATATATCATTAACACACTATGTTTTCTTTGTCATAATAGATAGAAACAAATTTGACATCATAACAAAATATCAAAAATGATATATCATTCACACTATGTTGTCTTTGTCATATTAGACAGAAACCAATGTGACACCAAAAGAATATACCAAAAGAGATATCATTAACACACTAGGTTTTCTTTGTCATATTAGATAGAGACAAATGTGACATCATAAGAACATACCAAAAAGATATCATCAACAAAATATGTTTTCTTTGTCATATTAGACAGAAACCAATGTGACATCATAACAAAATATCTAAAAAGATATCATTAACACACCATGTTTTCTTTGTCATATTAGATAGAAACCAATGTGACATCATAAGAGCATACCAAAAAGATATCATCAACAAAATATATTTTCTTTGTCATATTAGACAGAAACCAATGTGACATCATAACAAAATATCTAAGATGATATCATTAACACACTATGTTTTCTTTGTCATATTAGATAGAAACAAATGTGACATCATACAAACATATCAAAAAAGATATCATTAACACACCATGTTTTTCTTTGTCATATTAGATAGAAACCAATGTCACATCATAAAAACATACCAAAAAGATATTATCAACAAAATATGTATTCTTTGTCCTATTAGATAGAAACCAATGTGACATCATAACAAAATGTCAAAAAAGATATCATTAACACACTAGGTTTTCTTTGTCATATTAGATAGAAACCAATGTGACATCATAACAAAATATCAACAAAGATATCATTAATACACTATGTTTTTTTTTGTCATATTAGATAGAAACAAATTTGACATCATAACAAAATATCAAAAATGATATATCATTCACACTATGTTGTCTTTGTCATATTAGACAGAAACCAATGTGACACCAAAAGAATATACCAAAAGAGATATCATTAACACACTAGGTTTTCTTTGTCATATTAGATAGAGACAAATGTGACATCATAAGAAAATACCAAAAAGATATCATCAACAAAATATGTTTTCTTTGTCATATTAGACAGAAACCAATGTGACATCATAACAAAATATCTAAAAAGATATCATTAACACACCATGTTTTCTTTGTCATATTAGATAGAAACCAATGTGACATCATAAGAGCATACCAAAAAGATATCATCAACAAAATATATTTTCTTTGTCATATTAGACAGAAACCAATGTGACATCATAACAAAATATCTAAGATGATATCATTAACACACTATGTTTTCTTTGTCATATTAGATAGAAACAAATGTGACATCATACAAACATATCAAAAAAGATATCATTAACACACCATGTTTTTCTTTGTCATATTAGATAGAAACCAATGTCACATCATAAAAACATACCAAAAAGATATTATCAACAAAATATGTTTTCTTTGTCCTATTAGATAGAAACCAATGTGACATCATAACAAAATGTCAAAAAAGATATCATTAACACACTAGGTTTTCTTTGTCATATTAGATAGAAACCAATGTGACAAAATATCAAAAAAGATATCATTAACACACTAGGTTTTCTTTGTCATATTAGATCAAAATCAATGTGACATCATAACAAAATATGAAAAAAGATACCATTAACACGCTATGTTCTCTTTGTCATATTAGACAGAAACCAATGTGACATCATAACAAAATATCTAAAATGATATCATTAACACATTAGGTTTTCTTTGTCATATTAGATAGAAACCAATGTGACATCATAGCAAAATATCAAAAAAGATATCATTAATACACTATGTTTTCTTTGTCATATTAGATAGAAACCAATGTGACATCATAACAAAATATCAAAAAAGATATCATTAACACATTAGGTTTTCTTTGTCATATTAGATCAAAACCAATGTGACATCATAACAAAATATCAAAAAAGATATCATTAACACACTATTTTTTCTTTGCCGTGTTAGATTGAAACCAATGTGACATCATAACAAAATATAAAAAAAAGATGTCATTAACACCATATGTTTTCTTTGTCATATTAGATTGAAACCAATGTGACATCATAAGAACATACCAATAAGATACCATTAACACACTATGTTTTCTTTGTCATACTAGATAGAAACCAATGTGACGTCATAAGAACAAAGCAATAAGATACCATTAACACAATATGTTTTATTTGTCATATTAGATAGAGAGCAATGTAACTACATAACAACTTGCTCATTATGAGTAATCATCAGTTGGCATTGTGGCTTCTGAAATGTTTAACAGCATATACTTCATCGTGTGGTTTCGTCTAGTCGTGGAGTAGGGGGGAAGCATTAAGATATGTTTGTAACGAATGGTAATTTTGAATGATTTAACGGAGTAAAATATAAATAGTGACACATAGACGTTTGCTTGTTTTACCCAATACTTATCGACATGGTAATATATGTATATATGCCGTATTTTCTTTTTTCTTTTGGGGGGAGAGGGGTGGGTGGGGTGTGGTTGTGGTGGATTTTGAACGTTGTGGGACAAGACAAAAATCTATTAAACCTTCTTAGGTCTTTGGGCAAGATTAATCCGTAGATACCACTCCCTTTCTCGAGACTCTGCTGAGTGAACAATATCGTTTTCTTTGCTTAGCTATATACAGAAGTATCAAGTTGGGCCATTAAACTCTCAAAACTGTAAAAAAGAAAATGAAAAAAAAATGGACACCCAATCCCTCATTTCTTTGATCGCCGTTCTAGTATTCTTATTGTTAAGTGTCAATGGGCAATGCGCGATTTTCTAAAATCATTCGATTGCGTGTTGTGCTAGTCCGAATGGTCCAGACGTAGATATTTCGTTCTACCATTACGTCTTGGATCATCCGAGTTAGTATTGTGCATGAATTAGGGATATGTCGTTGCAATGTTGCCGAAGATTGTGAAAACTGGTATCAAATCCATATCGAACAAATAGCATGGTGTAATTTTAATTTTGTGAACGGTTCGAAATTTCAACCACCCATGAAGAGGGATCTTAACATAGGTCTACGTGGGTTTTGATGAAACAATTATGGTATCGTTTAACCCTTTACCAAACGCCAAATTTTCGACTGTCCCATATAAAAATGGGTTTGCAGACGACATTTCAAAATATGACGGACTTAAAAAATAATATTTTGATAGGGCAGAAAACATGGTGGGAAAAGGGGAATTTGCTCCTTTACCCACAATGTTTTCTAGAGTCGCTTGCATAAAACTGGCTAAATGTCGGTATTGTTTGGTAATGGTTTAAGACCAGTCATGTCTGGTCAGGTATATGCTTTGACCCCGGTGTACCAATGTACACGTTTACAACGTTCCATCTTGCACATTGTAGACACTTAGTTAACATCAATTAATGAGGCCAAAGCAATTATTGACGTCAGGTGAAATATTTCCAAGGAAACCTTCTAACACATTGGAATATTAGTTAGTTATGAGGCCTTTATGTTAAATGGTTAAATTGCAATCGTCAAACATGATTTTGAATGGTTGTAAGAATCCACCATCAAAGTGTTCTATTAATAAATGTCTGCAAAAATTAATAATCAAATGATGGCTGGTTCTATAAATAGACATTTACTACTTACTACTATTTCGCATACCATTCACGTTTACAGTTTAGGCGTTCAGATCTAATTGTTTGTTGTGTTCGAGTCATACTTCGATTATGTTTGAAAATTAAATATGATGGGGCAAATATTGTGAATCGATTTTCGTCCTAATTGAAAATTTCTGCATACATTATTTACATATGTATGCTAATAAGATGTGACGTCACCAATATCAATGAGCATGCGCCGTGACTATTTTCCGCTTCTTGCGGGTTGACTTGCAGTAAATCAGAGCAACCGCACCCTTTGTGCATATTGAAAATAGACTCTTATGCCGGGTGATTGAAAGATTCATTATTTATGACTTACTGAAAGGAAAAGTGATATTTTTGTACATATTTAGGGTAAGTAAAACAATATATTAATCCGGTTTCATGTCTGTTTTGCTCATTTTGAGACCCTGATTGCGTATCAGTTAATGATATCGTCGAAATGAAGCTGATGGCGGACATATTGGTTTGTTTACCCCATCCCCCACCCACTTGAGAAAAATCACCGTTTTCTCTCCTATTCTGGCAATTAATCCAAAAAAACGGTATGTTTGTGAAGTGATACGAAGAGGATTTATGTCCTTATAGCATTGTTTGGTATGTTTTTGATCATACCAAGGCGAAACACGAGGAAATGATAGATCGCTGAAAGCCATCTCCAATGTCCCATTTTGATTTTGCTGTCAATTGAAGCTGTGACGTTTCCTGCATCTGAAAAAGTCTTGCTCCTTCGTTAAGTCAGGTTTTCATTTAGGAACGTCCTTCAATGTATGCTTTCAATGTCCGTCGACATTAGATAAATTTACGAACGAGAGGCATTGTGTTTGTCACCCCATTCAATCGCGGTTTGGGGTTGGGTTCATTGTATTGTTCCAGTTAGCATGCAACATATGCAATACCAAAAAAACGTAGGTGAACCAATTAGCTGAGAATGAAAGAAATGTCTCTTATGTTCTTGGACTATCATTTGTCCCTATTGATTATTCGAAAGATAAATCACATGAGCTGGAGTGTGCATATAAATTGGACTAGGAACTCATAACCAGAAAAGACCAGAAACCATTTATTTGACTCTCCCTTCAGTTATTTAGAGACCTTTTCAATGCGTTTTTTCTATTGACTGAGGCAATCATTTTAGTAAAAAAACATGATCAAAAAGTGCATCCCCTGTTTCAAACTCACAAACCGAAACCTGTACCACTGAAATGCATGAATGATGATTTACCAATCCCTACTGGGCATAATGTTTCCTACAAAAGCCTCTTATCAATGAAAAAGTGTTGACATTACTTTAATACCTTGCAGAGAGGAGTTCAAAACCATCTTTTGTTGTGGTAAGATTCATGTCTTGCAAGATGCAGACTCCCAACATTTTTGAAGAACGTGCAAGTCATATGAACTGACGAAAAAAAAATAACATGCATTTTTTTTCAATCCTGAATCAAATCTGTCAGTCCAGTTATATTTCTTTTCCTTATGTTTTGCATGACATAGTTGTCTTGCTCATCTAAACCATCCAATCGCAGCTGACATTTATACGGTAATTATCGCATTTGATGTGTACCTTTTCCACACTAGCAAATGATTGGCTCACTGTGGGTATATTCCTCTAATGAAAGGTGTAAAGCATATCAACGATTATTGGACACTGTAAACGACACTTTCTAATATGAGTTTATGTAAAGTTTATAGTTTGTGGAAGACAAATATGAACAGCATAAGGGAGAGAGCTGGACAGGTACTTTGGTGGAGTATGCCATTTTTCGCCAGTCAATTGGTTTTCTTGCATTGCGATGATGACAAAATATCAGTCTGGATTGTCCATTTTGGTTGACCCTGAGTTTATTAGTTAATGGAAGAAGAAAGTCCCAATTATCATAAAAAAGAAAGACAATATTTTGTTTGAACAACATCCACACTTTAGATGCTTCCTGATTATATTAAACATATAGTTATGGAAACAAGAAAGGCAGTTAGACCATATTTTGTTAAAACAACTCCCCGCTTTAGATGCTTCCTGTTTATATCAAACATATAGATATGTAAACAACAAAGATAGACCCTATTTTGTTTGAACAACTTCCACACTTAAGATGCTTCATGTTTTATATCAAACATATAGATATGTGAACAAGAAAGACGGTTAGACCATATTTGTATGAATAACTTCCATACTTGAGATGCTTCATGTTTTATATCAAGACAGGGCAATTCAATCATTAAATATTATTAATATATTTCAAAAAACTTATTTAAGAGCGACCATAGTGCAGAGGTAGAGCGTTGGTCTCCTGTACCGAAGGTCCCGGATTTGATTCTTGTAAGGCGAGGTGAGAATTGCTGGAACTAGCCCTCAAATCGGCGCAAGTACTGGTTTAGTATCCAAGAAGCAGTCATTGAGAGTGAAATCAATAAGCTTTTAGCTTCTGTAACAAGCAATGTGAAATGAATAAATTATTTAAATTAACTTATTTAATCGTAAACTTGAGTAGACCTTTTACAGGCAATTTGTCATTCAAGGTTTGATATTTAGCTCATTGAATAAATGATAATTATTAATGATAAAGAATAACATTACTGGTTATTGCAGCTTGTCTTCACTGTACTATAAATATATATTTTGAGTTTATCATAATTACAAACAATCAATGCTCATCACAAATAAAGAAAACTTATATTTTTCTCTAAATAAAAACAAATCAATAACAACAAAAATGAAATCATCATCATATCACACCTACAGTGATCGTTAACAATTTTCTTGTAAAACACACAATTCATAAACATGTATGATTAAAAGACAATAATATGTCCAAAATGAAATTTTCAGAGATCACATTTTTCATGAATTCAAGTGGTTTGTAAATAATTGCTTCTGACAAGCATAATTATATTAGTGTTACAACACACTGTATCCACTGACATTATGTGTTTTCCAAATCTCGATGGTTCCCATTTGAAGATGAACAAACTGATAGGAAGCTCAAGATCATTTTGGTTGGTTCCAGTTCAAACAAAAACTACGGTGTCTCCAAAGAAAGTTTTGTCCCGCAAGTGACCAACAATCTTTTTTGGGATTTAGTGGGTCATCCAAAGATTCATTGAAAGAAGCCTTGAGTGATCCTCTTAATGAAAAAATGTCTGCGCCAAAGTTTTTGCGAAAATGTTGCACAGTTTACAAACTTGTGGCTTGCTGTTCATCTTTCAATTCCCCTCCCTCTCAGAATCTTGAATGTACACAAGGAGCTGAATCATCGATCAGTCATTGAAAGTCTTACACTAAAAGGTTTTAACCCAATTTATAAAATCCTAAAAAGAACCCATTTTGAAGATAAGTGTGTTCTTGAGTAATAAGAGAGTTCTTGACAGGACACAATAATACCCTTTCGAAGTACTGCATTGAATTTCTTTGTCATTCCATGTGTGGTTTGGCCGTCCTGTGAATTTGGTTAATTTACCCATTCCTGGTCTAGTTGTTATAATGGTATTTATCAAGATTCACTTGGCCTACAAATAAGCAGCATTTTGATTAGATGTTAATGTTGATATGCAGCACGATAATTGGTTTTAACCTCCAAAACACTTCCAAGTGGTTAAGAAACTTCTCTTTGCCTTAGATAACTGGTAAGAACCACTTAGTATGGGCGCCTCTTTGGGAAACATACATTAATTAGTCAAAATTGGTTGGTTTGGACTGATAGGGGTAATTTTTCAAGTCTTATGGGCGCAGGGCTCCCGGTAATTTTTGACAAGCATCCGTATGATACTGATCAAAAATGAAATGTGATCAGTACATACTATTTTCAGTCAGTACACCTATGTTCTGCCTGTCAGCTGGCAGAATCCACTTATATATAGCTGCTTTAATCCTTCCAAATCATAGACATATAGTCAAATTGTGGTATATTGTTACAAACTGATACATGATTTACAATTATAACTTTATGTTCGTTCACTTTTCCTTGATAATACATCATGATGTATTGATTTTGCTTTATTAAATAGCTTTTATTTAAAAAGTAAATAAAGTATCAAAACCTACAAATAGTAGGTAGGCAATTTTGGGAAGATTCTGATGAAATAGTTTTTACAAAATCTTACGGTACCCAAAATCTTATCAGGGTATACAGTCATGTACATTGTATTCTGTTATATCTTTTATGATCTCCCTTAGAGACAAATTTGACGACCTTTCTTCGGCGATTCTTGGAAAAAAGATGGCCAATCTTTTTTGTGGCACACTGGCTATGCGGCGATTTGTTTTTATTTGGTCAGGCATGCATAGCTGGTTCCTTCGATCATATTGGTTCCAAGCCTATCAGAATATTCAATTTGGGAATATCGAAAGGGCCAAAACCGAAACTTGAAAAATTCTGAATCTGTTTGAATTTTGATTTTGATATGCTAGAAGCAATCTTTCTTCTTTTTCTTATTTACAATTTTCGGAATACAGACTGTTTTGTCATTTGATCCGTACTTGCAAAAACTGATCATTATGTGTAGTAGTCATGTACATTTGAAAGCAGATTTCTATCCTTACATGTCAAAAATCTATCTTTACAGTATGTATGTATGGACTACATTATGATGTTCAATTGTTAGAGCTAGAAACCAAAGTACTGAAATTTCAGTTTTACTTCACACCATAAATCCTATACCAGCCCAAACTAATAGCAGTGGTAGACTACAATTATGAAAAGCATCCATACTAGTGTAAAAAGGGCTTTTGAAATTTGGATGTAGTCTGCACACTCTTTTCAGGATGCATTTGATTTGCTAATTGGATGCTGACAAATGAAAGTATGACTAGAAGTTGATATTGCATTTATAGATACATATCAATTTAAAGGTGTTATCAACTTTCAGGGGTTCAGGGGGGAAATCACTTTCAAGGGGGGGGGGGGAATATTTTGGTGAATTAGGGCATTGATTAAATTCTACTCTAGATAAATGTACCTGTAATAAACAATGGACATCTGCATGTTAATTACTTGTACATGTTTTACACTTTAGTAAACATCATGATTGATTAGAAGAAAATATTTACACACATGAGACCTTTTATTTTCAAAGCTCTGCAAGGTTTGAAGGTTTGAAATTCTCTCCAGACATCTGTAACAAACTTGTGGAATCCATGGGTCTCCTTGTAAAGTGGATTGAAGTTAAGTTTTGCAGAAAGTGTTAAGTCAGTTATGTGACATTGTGTTGTAGTCTGAGTTTCTTGGTTTTATCCTAGCTCAAAACATAATCTTTCTTTTTTATTGGAGGATCTATTGAATACCCACAACTAAGGGCTTAGAAAACATAAAACAAAAAAGGTAAAGCTTTAGAAATAATCTCGAAATTCCCCTCTTGTAAATTCACTGCTGTACTACAACTCTCTGTAGAAACAAAATCCAGTTTTAATGAAGCCAATAGCTAAAAATAGCTCCAAGCGTATAGATGAACACAGGAGGCAGTCTTGATGGCAGACATTTTGTAGAGAGGGTTTCAGGGGAGAGCTCCACTAGTATTTGGCTGCAGTTTGTAGTGTGTTGTTCATGGATTCATTACAATCTGTCTAATTAACAGAAGTTTCATCATTAATGTTACATGAGCATTTGTAGAAGTGTTTAATGCAGGAATTACTCAGACATAAAATCAGAGAGGTTATTGGATTTTATAGCCGATTGATGGAAGTTGTGCTGTGTTGAAGGGGAGATTTTTGTATTGGTTACACAGAGTTATTGATTTACCACAGTCTGATGCTGCGGAGTGAGGCAGGCGAGGCAGTAGTGGGGAGATATTGGAAGGAGTGACTAGTAGGCTTACACGAGGAAAAACGGTGTTATATGAGAAGGAAGAAAAAAGTGCTCGCCCATGTGCTAAAGAAATAATTCTGTTTTGTGTATGAGTTTATATAGTTGATAGAGCTAGAATTGGAGAAACAATGTTACCGTTTTTATCATATCATTTAGAGTGATGTGCAAAAACAGAGGATTTGTCTAGCAGGTTTGGCTGTCAGCCAAATTTTCCTTGCTGAAGTTGAAATATCTTGCCAGTCAGTTTTGTTGTACAATAAATAGATTGCTTTAACAGATAGTTTAGGCGTGTGTAATACTGGGAATATTTTGATACCTCCTAACTTGCAAGGTGAGTGAATGAGCTTTCTAAAAAACGTAAACCCTTTACACTTCGTTATGCCGATCGTAATATACAATTGGAGTCCACAGGAGGGGGTATGGAAGGTACCAAGAATAAAGTTGTGTTGGAGTGATTTATTAGTTATTTATTTATACTTTTGTATCCTTTCATGTGACTTTAACCGTTTACCAAACGCCATATTTTTCGACTGTCCCAAATTGAAAGAGTTTGCAGACAACATTTCAAAATGTGATGAAATTGGAAAGTAATCTTCTGATAGGGCAGAAAACAGTGTTGGAAAAGGAGCAATTTCACCTTTTTCCACAATGTTTTCCAGAGTTGTCTGCGACAAAGGGGTTAAAAGTTTTAATTGTTTTGAAATGGGTTACGGCAATCTGCCTGGGCCTATGTTGTAGAAACTCAAATTTGGTGAGCTCATTTAATTTGAGTACTCAACAATTTGCGACAGTGGTGCAGTTGTAGAGCATCGTCCTCTTGTACCGAGGGTCCTGAGTTTGAACTCCGGTTGGATGAGGTGAAAATTTCCGGGACTAACCCACAAATCGCTGCGAGTACTGGTTTAGTATACTGGAAGCAGAATCAAGAATGATTTATATAAGTTGTATGAACTTGTTTCACAAACGATGTTAAATAAATGAATAAAATAAGTTGTAACTTAACTAACAATTGTGCTTATTGAGATGTTTTGTCAGCAATGGTAGAACACATTACCATCTTGCCTGAGAATCTTAAAATTATTTCACAAAAGGGTTTGGCAATGATAAACAAGCCTTGTATTAAAATGTTCAATGTAATTGGCAATTTCTTAGTATTTCAAGGAAGTTTCTGTGCACAAAATGTTTCAATTATTTTAATGAAAGCCTCCAACTACTACTCAAATGAGTTGTGTGTATAGAAATAGCACTTACATTGAATATTGAACAAAAAACCTATTTGGGTCAGGGTTTTCATTAAGATTTGAAGATCTAGGTTGACAGCTAACTGATTCAGCCAGGCAAGCCTCTTTTGTTAGACTTTATGACTGGTCTTAATGTTACAGGAAGTGGTATGTTGCGAACTCATCAACACTTTGGCTGTAGGTCATGATGAAATACAAAACTGTTGTAAGACATGTTTATAAATTTTAGTGAAGGACTAAGCATGGTGATGGAGTTACAGATTTAAGTGTTTGTAACCTAAATATCCTTGGTTTTTCTGTGATTTGTAATTGAACCTTAGACACAACTTTTGTGTACCATAGTTTAAGTAAAGCCCTCATCTGTATATAATCCCTCAATAGATGCTCCCAATGCCATAGTGTTAAACAAAGGTCAAGGAGGACTAAGCTTCTTACTCCATAGAAGCCAGTTCTAGTCCTTCTCGAGCAGATTGAAAGATTTCTGGAGATGTATGGATAAGATAAGGGTTGTGATTCCATTAACAGAATTGTTGCTCCTTGGAGAAATGTAAAATTCCAATGCCAAACTTCAATTCTTAAAAGAGTATGTTGTTGGTATTCACAAGAATCAACTTATCTGGACATGATTTTTAAAATTCTTAAATGTTTGTCATCCACCTCTCTAGTTCCAATCTAACTTTTTCTTTTCCAAACTTTTTACCCTTAGAATGCGGAGTAATTTTTTAAAAAGTAGTGTTTTATGTCGTCTGCTTTTCATAACCTTAAATATCTGCTTAATTTTGGTAAGGAATGATTCTCTGAGTAGCAAACAGGGTAGATCACAGGCCAGCTGCCAATTTACTTGGCGGCTGGCCTGGATAAGATTTACCATAAAATGTTTGGAATACTGCATTCATAGAACTTTTATACTTCATCAACTTCATCATGATCTTGTTTTGTACCAAAAGATGGAACCAAATGAACTAAAATAATTAAGATTTTGTTTTTAATCATTTTTCAAGATTAGAATTTGAAAACCCTGTTACAAGTGACAAACATTTCTTAAAATAAGTTGCTTTATATAGATATGGGTTTGATTGGTCAATCTCAAAATGTTGGATAATGGGGTCAACTCTTCTTGCTAGAAAAAAGAAGAGGTTTGTATTGCCTTAATGTGCCACGACTATAACAATCAATGAGTTAGCAGTTGTTTTGTTACATTGGTGATTGGCCAATGGGTTTATTGCCTGCTGTAATGTACCAAGTTTAGAAAAACGTTCAATCCAAAAGTTTCATTCAAAAGAATTACTTCAATTTTTATATCGGTCATGTGTCCTCCCTCGAGCTCTCTTTGGTTGTGAGTTGTGGAATGATATCTCAGAATCCAACATGAAAAAACTAGAGACAGCACATCACTTCTGTTTGAAGAGGGCCCAAGGGCTTCCACATCTTACACGGTCGGATATGGTTTTAGGGCTTGCTGGAGTCTCATCACTGCAAGCATTTATCGACCTTCAAAAACTGTTTTTTCTGGGTATACTGTGTCGGTCGTCTGCTAGATTCCTCTGTCATAAAGTGTTTCTTTTACGACTTTACCAGTACGAAACGTTCAGCAAACAACAGCATGGGCTCATCCCCGACATACTACGAATCCTTGAGAAATACAGTCTGATGCCCTACCTAACAGCCTTTAAAAGATCAGGCGTGTTCCCGCATAAAACTACATGGAAAAGACTCTGTCAAACATCAATAACCAAACACGAAGAGGCATTATGGACAGAAAGGATAAACGGTTCTGACGATTTCCTCATATTTCGGCAATGTCATCTACGCCTTTGTGAAGCAAACATCTGGAGAGTGGCCAAAAAGCACCCAATCTCGCTGCCCTTAATGAAACATTTAGCCTCCATCTGTTGTAAACAGCTACCAGTTCAACCGCTAGTGTGTCCGCGATGTCTGCACGTGTACCAATGGGAAGCCGAACATTTAATATACGAGTGCCCAAATGTTGAAAGAGATAGACTTCATAATAGTTTATACATTACCCTCAACTCATTAAGTGACAATCTTGGCGACTTACTGATGCAACTTCCGAGACTCGAACTTGTTACCTACATGCTTGGAAAAATGGACAATAGACTAATGTGCCACTTAGATCTAGAACTGTACCCTTTATTTATGATGATATGTGGACAATTTCTTAAAGATGTATATGCTTAACTAAATGATGCACTCTGACCCATGTACACGTACATGTAGTAACAGTGACTGTTCATGTTTTCTCTCTTATTTGCATTGCTTTCTCTTCATTTCACCCTTATTGCTCTTTATCTTGTTCCTCTCACTTTGTATGTGTTTGACTCTTATGTATACTTTTGAAAATGTATTTGTTTAATATGTATGTATACCTATGTAAATCTTCAGAAAATGGAGGCAATAAAGCTATATATATATGTACACATTGGAATTTTGAAAAAATATGGTTTGAAAATGTTTCTGTACTGATAAAGAGGAGGAAAAAGCCCTTTCAACAGCCTAGCTTTGAATCAGTCCATTAATGAATGAGTAATTAGAATAATTATGCCAGGCCCCAGGCCAAAGTTCAGCCGTATGAGTTACAGATCGATGTGCATGCAGCATCTCTTTTTTTTTTTTTATAATGATTTACAATTTTTCCACTTATGATAAATTTTTACCAGAGGGACACATAATTGATAACTTTTTTGTCTTCCACTTTAAAGCTATTTATGAAGTTTGTTTTTATGAAGGGTTCAGAACTTGTGTGTCCATAGATCTAAGGGTAACAATGTTATCATGTACATGATCTCGGTAGGGGCCTGTCACAAGCATTTATTTCCTGCCTTAACTTTGCATTGTACACGCAGAGGTTGAATGTTTCATATCTCTTCAACACTCTGATATGATCCCTTTACTTAAAACATGAGTTTTTTCGCCATTAAATAGAAATCATTGGAGTCAGATTCAATCATTTTCAAAGAGGACCAATGAGACAATTCTGAAGTAGTTTTCACATTTTGTGAAGTAGTTTATGTTTTCCCTTAGAACCACTTGTTGATCATAGGAGAGGACTAAAGTAAAGGTTGACAACCAGATTTCTTAATTAGACTTTGCAGAAACTTGATTCACTTAAAGACTTTGAAGTCCTTCTGGCTTCACAAAAGTGGGAGAGAAAATGCTGGAAATATGTTGGGACAGAAAAAGCTAATTAAAAATAAATGAAATTCCGACAATTGTCCAATAACATGAAGGGTTTCTAAGAGAAATGGTTTTGTTAAAAAATATTTTAATAGAAACCTTTTTGGGCTTATTTAAAAAGGTTTTACTGGTTCCTTATATTAAAGGCACATAAAAGGAGAGGAGTACAAATAGATTACTGAAAAAATATATGGAGTTCTTTTATCATGTTCATAAAATTCATAAAAATTAATTTACGAATGCATTGAGACCCAATTACTAAGACCCCTCTAACATAAGTTATTTTGTGCTTGAACTATAGTTGTCTCATATTCAGTCATGTTTATCAACAACCTGTTTGTTTACATATTCAAAATTACGAATTCTGATTGGTCGGTTCAAAAATTTGTGTATCAACTGTCAAGGTCAGGGGTAAAAAAAGCACACAATCTGAATTATTAAACTGGTTAATCAGGGTTATTTCTTGTTGGCTGTCACGTTTAAGTTGTGCTGATGTTTTTTTTGTGATATCTATTTGAACCTGACCAAAAGTTGACCAAATTATATAGTTTGATATAGCATTTACCCCTTTTATGTGCCTTTAAGCCTTATTTTTCTGTTGCCATAATTATATTCATGAATATTTCTTTTCTTGGTTATGTGATTCGCTTGAATGGAAATTGTTTTGAACAACAATTAATTGAATTAAAGGGAAGGGAACTTTGAAGTTTAAGTGACACAGAAATGTTAGAAATGTGCATGCATGTAAATAAACTTGAAATGATAATACATTCACACTGTACTCAGTAGTACAAAAGTTAAAACGGTCATGATAAGCAACAAGCTTTTGATTTTTATCAAACCAGAGTGATTTTCACAAGCCATGTCTGCCTTTCATTTATGTGTTTAAATCAGTGGAAATGTTTGTGTGGGAAAAGCAATGCCCCATGATAGTTTAATTGTTAATGAAAACTATTAAGCCTGTTCATGAGGAATTGACAACTTTTTTTTAAAAGGTCAAAGTTGATGTTTTCAGTGGGACCCATCACACCTGTTGCCATATATAAAACTGGTAGACAAACTTGTTATTGATTATCTGTCCTAAAATTCCCATTTAATAAGCTATTGTAGGGAAGGTGCACTGCTCTTGTTTCCATGAGAGAAGAATGTGGATCATCTTGTGAACCCTTTTACTCTGATTAGATTGCCTTTTACCAATTAATCTCGGGATTGTTAGTGACTGCTGGGAAAAAAACCTTGAAAACTAGATCACAGTCACATTAAACAACACACTGATTGAATATTACTCCCAGATTGATATGAAGGCTTGTACAACACATCAGTAGTGTTAATTTGATTTGGCTCGACATTGGTCTGGTTTATTTTTGTAACAACTTCTATTTAAAGATTTGGTACAGGTTGATTAATTAACTCAGATCATTGTTATGCTGGTGGTTTTTTTTTTCAACCTCACAAATGGTTGTGTTAGGGCAGACCATATTTGTAAACAACTCTTATTGTCATATGAATCTTATCTGTAGCAAACAATTTTAAAAATTTTTTTTTTTAATTAAATGAAATGCTTTCCCAAAATGTGCTAAACTATATACATGTATACTCTAAGCATGATGATTTGATTTACATCCAATGATTGTTTTTTTTAGATTTTGAGTTTAGGTCTGGTACCGGACAAATTTGGAAAATCAAATTGTGATATTTATTTATACACATCCACAATTGTCTTATTTTTTCTTAAATTTTTTATTATTTGAAATATTTGATAGTCATCTTTGGAATCTTTGAATGAGACTTGGGAAACACTGTCAGTTTAGTTAAGAAGGAATAGGACTATTTTGTGATACCAAATGTATAAGGTAAAATGTCCCTGACATTTTTAACAATAAAAAGGGCAAGTTCTATTGTTAGAGAAAACTCTTTTTGTTCGAATGCGCTGTGATAATGTTGTGATCAATTCAAAACTAAATTTAAGTCCCTCACAAACATGAAGCCCTCACTATTTTAGTCTCCTAATGAACCTCAATGTTGTTTACACATTTCATCAGCTTCATAGACATAGGTAATAGTATTTTGAAAAGGGTTTTACCTGAAGGATTTGTTCGGATTTACAGGTAGCCATATGCTACAAACATTTTGCTATATTTAACCAGCATGATATATCCATCTGCTTAATACATTACTAAACCCATTGCTCTGTTATGTTTTGGCGTAAAACATAACACATGTATGGGAGTCTCTCAAATGACTTTTAAAAGGAGTGCCGATGCTTCTATCTGACTTGACCAGTTGAGTATGGGGTCTTCCTATATCAGAGTCGGGAATCGCAACGGAAACAAAAGAAATCTGCTGAAAAAAAATGCATTAAAACCTGCTCATACATTGGCGCAGCCATTTGCAATCTGTTTTATATCGCAAATATTGATCACATGATCACCCCGTCTGGACATTTGGAGGACACTATTGCATTTGTCTTGTTTCATAAGTACTTTGTTATGGATGTGTAAGTGAATCAATTTAGAGTGAGGTGTTGACTTAACCAATTACCAATTAATAACGACATTTGACCAGTTTGTTGCATGATTTTTAAAAACATTGTGGAAAAGGGGGAAATTTTTCTCCTTTTCCTACAATGTTTTCTGCCCTATCAGAAGATTACTTTCCAATTTCATCACATTTTGAAACGTCGTCTTCAAACTTTTTGAATCTGGGACAGTCGAAAATTTGGCGTTTGGGAAAGGGTTAATCAAAGATAAAAGCATTGCAACTGGCATGGAAGAGATATAGGAAACTCCAAGATGAGCAATTTCCACATCTCCTTAATATCTATTGAAACATTGAATATATGTTCTGTTCCCTAATAGCTCACATTTATCTAGCTATGAATAACATATCAATCTTTCAATGTCTTTTCATTTGTATACACACTTAAAACTAAAGCTCTCAATGTACCATTGAATACTATAGAAGTAATGTGTTGTCACATAATGGAATTCTTCTCATTTCCTAACAACAGTGCTTTTACACTCTCTGTTAGCCTTTCCTGTTATTTTCTATTTGACAATTAGAAGATTTCAAAAGGTGTCATGAATCAAATTGAGTTAACAAAGGGTATTTATCTCTTTCAAAATATTTCTTATTACAAGCCCCTGTGAAATGAGTTGTTTTGTCTTGATTTTATATCCTGTGGTGTTCAGAGCTTGAAGATGGCAGCAATGTTTATTTTTTGAAAAAGATGCAGTCTAGCATTAAATATTGAATAGGAAACACTTCTATGATAGTTCTTCTGATATTGTAGAAACAACTCTTGACTAAAGATAAAACAAAATGAAGTGTACAGTTGTTGATCATTATTGCAAGGGACAGCATATTATAAAATGAAATTTACGTAGTTACTACCCTGTGCACCCTTACTGAACAAAAGCTTCTATCTCTTCATGTAGCATTTCATCATTAAAAAGCTTCAACGTAATTCACACATAACTGAGTTGATAAGACCACTATTGTGCAATTAACAGATTAATATCTCATCAGATTCTAGACTATTCAGTTAGCAAGATCTCTGAGGTGACTTGACTTATTACTTGATAATTGTTTATCCTCAATAGCTCTCTGTCTATAGTGCTTAATAGGGAATACAATTTCAACTTGGCCACCTTCCTTTCTGGAAACTTGTTACAGTAAGCCTCTAAGGCACTTGTGTTTTCAGGAGCGAACTTCTAAGTGGCTGCAACAAAATTTGTATGTATTCAAGAACTTAGTATGTTGACTGGCAGTCACTTTGTTGCCGAAGGCCAATAAAAAGAACCAACTACAGTTTGTATGACTATTCATGTTTTGTTTTTGTATTTTTCAGGGCTTTTTACCTTTATAACCTGTCAAGATGAGTTCTGAACTCGAATCTCTTCGGCAGGAGGTCGACCAGTTAAAGAACCAAATTAGGGTAAGTCAAGCTTTTTTGAGCCTTTGGTTTGGTTTCTTGTTAACCTAGACAGACTTGGTTTGAGTATATCAATTCATGGAAGTGATAATGTCAGTGCAAAATCAAGGATGCTCATTCATAGATAGCGAAGTTTTTTCTTGCTTTCAATATCCTGTCTTTCAAAAAAAGGGCAGTCGGTCGGTCCCGACCTGCAAATTTCATTTCAGACCGCTGTAAAGTCGCTTCCTGCATGTTTATATTTTGAGTATTTATTTGGTTGTACTTGAAAATGAAAACAATTACAAAATTGCAAAATACTACAATAAGACCACATTACCAAACAATAATAACATTTGACCAGTTTGTTGCAGACAACTTTGGAAAACATTGTGGGAAAACGACAATTTGTTTTTAACCAGCTATTTCTCCCTTTTTACCAATGTTTTCTGCCCTATCAATTTCCTCACATTTGAAAATGATGTCTGCAAACTCTTTCAATTTGGGACAGTCAAAAATTTGGCATTTGGTAAAGGGTTAAAGGGGAAAACACACACACACACACACACACAAATGTCGATGGCCTGCGTCAGTGTGTATGAAAGTCTGAAAAAAGGTTCATTTAGAATCAATATCACCATAGTAACAATGACTGGTGATGCTGCCTTGCCATGAAGTTCAATAGTTTACCCTTTTTTTGTTTTAGAGGTTTTCGGTAAAATTTGTTGTTAACATGCACAAGATGGATTTACATTTATAATTTTATGATAAAAGAAGTAGTTGCTTATAATGAGCTTTTTTTTTAAATGTTTTATATTTTTCAATAAAATGACTTTATTTTTTCATACAGTATTCACTTATTGAGATGTTTTATAGTAAATTGTAGTTCCATTCAAAATTTGAAAGAGTAAATAAATTGTTATTCATTATGGTAATTTAAGAATGACAAGGCAAAAAATGGAAGAATATTTTCCAGGCAAACTATGGTAGATACACTTATGATTCATGACAAGTTGTAAAATAAAAGGAAGACACTGGATTCCTAGACAACTCTCAATTTCTTGATTATATAAGTTGTTACAATTTTTGAATGAATTTGAAATCATTACAATTAAAAGAATCAGGGTACGTACCTGCCCTCAATATTGAAGGCAAAAAACCAGTTTGGACAAATGAAGAGAAACTTTTCTCCGTATTAGCTCACTTTCTGCTTTTCCTGAAAAAGACATTTGTAAGATATCTGTGACACAAACTAATGAAATACAATTTATCCATTTAACTCAAAGGTTGTACCCTACTATCATTTAAATAGTACTTTAATCCTGAGAATTCTGGTTAATTTTCTAAAAATAGATTTTCATTTCGTCTGCTTTCCAAACCCTGCTTCCCAAGATCTGCTTCATTTTGTAGATGAATGATACTCAGAATTGACCTGTCGGCTGGCCTGGATCCAACCTGTTTGCTTAAGCATGAAGTCGGTTCCAGCAATTTAAAGATTAACGATAATGGGTTTTTTTAAAGTAATTTTCTTTTTTGGCTTTCTGATTTGACCAGTCACTTGTTCCCAAAGAGGTGAATGATTTCAACAAATATCACCTATAATTCTATCTATTATCTGTCCGCATCTTTAGCTAATAGCATGGACTTTTTAGATAAGGAACATTGAAGCCTTCAAGCTGACGGTACAATGTGAGTGAAAAAAAACCTTGACAGCTGATGATATCTAGCAATTTGCAAGTTGTGTGCTGCTGTTGGAAATGTTTGTGGTAATGAAGTTAACTCATGTTGTGTTTCTTTTTTTCTCATCGATGTTAGCTGTACAATGTACATCATCAAATTTTGTTAGAAGTTCAATTTTGTAAAAAAAAGCAAATAATGAATATTCTCATGTATATATACAAAAAAAAAGTCAAAATTGTAGCATTATTCCAATCATCAGATATTCTGGGAGTTGGCAAGTTGTTCTTTTTGAACCCTTTTCTTAATTTACAAATGGCTGATAATTACTTGGTCTTAGAGAATTTTAACAACAATGCTTCTAATGTGGATATACTGATGAAAGAAATTGTGGCCTTTTGGCACATCCATGATAATGTTCTAATAACCTGCATTCCAGTTTTGCTAATTAGTTTTTCTCCCCATATTGATACCTTGATTTTGTTAACTTTGTTTGATACAAATTACCTGGACTACAGAAAGGGTTAAAACTAATCAAACAAAGCACTATTTGTGAAAACCTGAGATGGAATATCCTGTGCAGAGGTTTGGGTATTCCCTTTGCTAGCTTCATCTATTTCTATTCTTAACCCATTACTAAACAATAATGACATTTGACCACTTTGTTGCAGATGACTTAAAAAACATTGTGGGAAAAGGAGAAATTGCTTGGAACAAGCAATCTTTCCTTTTCCCACAATGTTTTCTGCCCTATCAGAAGATTATTTTCCAATTTCATCACCTTTTGAAATGTCGTCAGCAAACGCTTTCAATTTGGGACAGTCTAAAACTTGTTGGTTTGGAAAGGGTTAAAGGAAGAGAAAGAAACTTTTATTTCTCCATAATTTCTATGTGTTTGCCTGACATGTTAGAAGTTTTACTAATTCATTCTTCCATTTTGAGTCCATACTGGCATTAGAGGTGGAGAGTTTGAAGGGAAAATCTTCATTTATTGGAAAACCTGTGAGACTTGCTGTTCAATACTATTGATGAATGCATCCTGGTAATGGCTTTGTTTGCACATCAATTCCGGGGCAGGAGACTGGGAGAAAGATAACGAAAAATGGCCATATATCC
The DNA here is from genome assembly GCA_947846245.1 of Cerastoderma edule. Lineage (NCBI taxonomy): Eukaryota > Metazoa > Mollusca > Bivalvia > Cardiida > Cardiidae > Cerastoderma > Cerastoderma edule. The sequence goes on from OX401417.1 coordinate 20,544,683, forward strand.
AAACAATCCGGAATTTTAGGGGAACGGCATCATAACGATCACATTTAGTTTTACTCCACATTCATTTATCTTCCTCTGCTTCTTATCACATTACCACCTAGCGCAACATTTTTGCGTCTTGCAGCAGATGACTTTCAAAAAGCATTGTGGCAAAAGGAGAAGCAATTTCTCCTGTTGCCACACTGCTTTTTCAATCTATTTATATATCACATCAGCAGATCTGAAAAGTTTTCGCAAGTTTACAAAGTTTTTCTTAAGTTCTCTGCTTCAAGTAAAAAATATGTTGTCCAAATTACTTGGCAGCTGGCCTGGATCTAACCTGTTAGCATAAGCATGAAGTGGGTTTCAGCACTATAGGGATATGTTGTCCAATTTACTTGGCAGCTGATCTGGATCTTACCTGTTTGCATTAACATGAAGTGGGTTCCAGCACTATCTATAAGGGTTAATGCAGGTGAGTTGATATGGCATAATGGATAAACTTATTTTACATTTATGTCTCTCTCTATGCTTGCAGGAAGCAAGAAAAGCAGCTGCGGACACCACATTACTCCAAGCCACTGCCAATGTTGAACCACTTAGTCGAATACAAATGCGCACCCGGCGCACGCTCCGGGGGCACTTGGCAAAAATATACGCCATGCATTGGGCGTCGGACTCTAGGTAAGTTGTTGTGAGGTGGAAATAGCTGGTGAGAAAATCCATTGGTGAGAAAAGGGGCTTTCAATCATTGTGTTGGGTTTCTTTGAATATTCTCAAAATCGCCTTTATGATAATCATCTAGAATTTGAGTTCGAATGTCAAGGTGAATCTGGTCTCAAGGTTATGAAACTTGAACTTTGATGAGAAAAGCCATCATGAAGATTACACCTTGATTGATGTAGACTCAATAGGTCCAAATAAGTGCCTTGTTATTGTAATTGGCTGAAAACCTTGACACTAGGTACAAGCCCACTCAAATCAACGTAAGCTTGTAAAAATGGTAGTCCTCCGGCTACGTTTTTAGCAAAAGTGTCACATTCTTATAACAATCTGCCGATCATTGCATTGGGTGACTGCATAAAATGATCAATAGAATTTGAAGAAATTCAAAGTCCAAGTCTCGGGTATTTTACTTGAAGTAGAAAGCTTGGAGACCATTTTCTAAAAGGAGAAATGGTTTATCATTCACTTTTCCTTTTGTCACAAAGTTCATGAATAGAATTAAGCTTTATTTTAAATGGAAAGTTTGAAAAAGCCCATTGACAGGAGTTTTATCAATGAGGCACGAGTTAAGTCAGGGAGATGTTCTAGTGGTTTTCTGAAGTTCTGATCCCTTTGTTATCACAGGTCTGACAGGACTGTGCTTTGATCAGCATTATGTTCGGTCTGTTTTGCCAGAGATATAATGGACACATGAAATGTTTTTACTAGAAAATCTTTTAAATTATATTTTGCAGTTTTATTCACAATACCTATCTATTTAGTGAGAAATGAATGGAAGATGTTATGAGATCTACATTGTCTTACTAAGCCTAGTTCTCATTAACTTTCATTAGGTCAAACAGTTAATTGAATCATTTGTGTAGGTGCTCAAGATCTATGAGCACTTACTCAATGAAATATGTTTATTTTTTCCTATGACATTATATCATAACAATTGCTTATTTTGATTATGAAACGTTGCAACAAAAGTCCTTATCATCAACAATAATTTTTTAGCTGACATTTTCAAAAGGTTCTAATTTGAAAGTCAGCTGTAAAAATTAGATTGAATTGCTGTTAACATTGGAATATGGTATTCAAAAGGGAAAAGTTTTTGTAGGCGGGGAAAGGTATTCTTTTTCTACAGTAAATTCATATTTTGCTTTCAAAAGTCTCCTAAAGACCTTGTTACGCTTTACTTAACAGCTTATGCTGAGAACTTGGGAAAGTCAAAACAGCATTCCTATTAATTCAATGTTGAGAAAGGCAGTATTGATAGATAACATTACGGTAGAATTGACTTTGGGATTCCTCTTATGACATTCAATTTACTATTCTGTTCTCTTCTTAAGATAATATCTATGCATTGTCTGATTTGACTTGCACAAATATTTTTCTCAAGTTGTTGGGTAAAACTCTACCGTTGGATGGTTTGATAAAGGGTTATGGGCAAGCAGAGTAATAAATGAGAGTGTTTAACTACCTTTATAAGGGAATGGATGTAAATGGGTTTTTGTAGTATATATTGTATTTTCGTGATAATGAGGTGTTTTTATTATGATTGCTTTCTTTGATGTTAACAGTAGGTAAGCAAACAAATCTCGAAAGTATTTAAGTATGTGCTTTCACCACAAACAAATCCAGTAGAGATGGAATAAACTGTATCATTGCAACATCGTATTCGGCGCGGTATGTGATTTGGCTCTGCCATTTAACATCATGCTATGTACATGTTTTTGGTTTGGGAAGAAATATCTTCAAAAATTGATTAAATTAATAACTCGATATTGCTGTCAGGACTTTGAAATCTTTGTCACATTGCTGAAAATAAAAAAGATATTTGCAGTATCAGTTAAGGCCTTATGTAATATATGAGTTGGTGGCAAGCCAATACACATTTCGCAAGAATACTGTGTACTCAATAAAGATATTTGAGATCATTTTCTGGTGAAAGAACAAAAGATGAAAATTTAAGCTTAAGTGATAAAAAGTAGATGCCAGAATATAAAACCAGATTTAAAACCTAACATCATAATTTTTATTATATTTCTTGACTGACAGCATAATCAGTTATAATTTGAAGTATATGATCACCATTCAAGTACCGTAGCCTTCATATGATGCCATTGTCACTTTATTTCACATTTTACTGATTCTATTGTGTATGTCAGATAGTTTCTTTTTTTTTTTAATACTTTTTACCTCGATTACGATAGTTTCTACAAGATGTACAGTCTTGGCGAATAAGGTGCATAGATGAACATACATGTATTGCCACTCCCCAATGAGCATGCGACAGGAGCACCTAGCATCCAATGCAATTAAAGGAAGTTTCGCCTGAAACCTTCTCTTCTTGCAGACCTTGATTTTTATTTATCCAATTACAAAATACCAACCAAAATACAAACCAAACCATTTCTATTCTTAGTAATTATCTTCTACTGATTGTTTCATTATGGTCATGTAACAGAAGTTCAAATGACTTTTAAAATCTCTCTGACAGAGTCACCGTTATTAATAAAACATGAAATTTGATATTGTAATTTGAAGGACCATTCTGTATGGCTAGACTATTGTTTAGTTGTTCTGGTTTTATTATCAACACATTAATTGACATTAAAAATTCCCACAGGTACTTGTTCTGCCATACTTACCAAAGATAATATAAGATGGGCAGTTTCCATATCAAACATTGGATTATTAATAAAAATGTCTCCTAAAATTGTCTTCTGTATATTTATCTTAATGTGTGTAAATGGGATAAAAAGCAAAAAAGAAAGCTCTGTTTGCAGCCAGATTTTACTATACCTTATTCGCCAAGTCTTTGTATAAGTTGCAGGAGGTTAAATGTTGTTTTTATTTGGTTTGTTGTCAACCCATCCACCTTCTAACACTGATCTGCTCTCTAACAAAAATGGCCATGTAATCTGTAGTAAGTCTGTATGTGACAGGTAAATACCATTTGTACTAGCTCTTGGGCTGCCAGTTTTAACATTGTACCTTGTCAGTAACAAGTATTGTATGATTGCATTTAAGCCAATTGTTGGTCATAATGGCAAAAAATGACGTCTTATGAAAGCATGCTTTTAAAAGTTATATAAGCAGTGGAATCACTGTTACCTTGTCTGCTGAAATAGTTTATGGAGGCATTTTGAAGGGGAATACAACCATATGCAATAATTGGAGACAGGTCTTATTTATTTATTGTCTCCAATTAAGGAAATAACTTGCACCAAGTATGTTTTCTTTCTGTTACATTGTAAATTAGTGGCCTGCTGTGTTATTTATTTAAGACTGGATATTTGCTGCAGCCGAGAGTCGGTACTGATGGTATTTCTGTAAGGGCTATTGGGAAGCACAGTATATTGTACAACCAGTAACCAGAAGTAGTCTAGGCTCCCTTATCCAGATTATTATGTAAATCCAAGAACCCCTTTCCCTATAAACAAACAATCATGCTGCGAGTCAATTTGAAAGGATTGCTGACAAAAAGAAATTTGAGGTATCACTAGTATATTAAAATCATAAGCAAGTGAGAATTTGGAAAGAAGACATCTTCATTTCAAATAAGTACTAAAATTTACTTGTGTAATTTGCTTAACCCATTACCAAACAATAACGACATTTTACCCGTTTGTTACAGACGGCTCTGGAAAACTGTGGGAAAGGAACAAATTGCTCGTAATTAGCAATTTCTCCTTTTCCCACAATGTTGTCTAGACTATCAGAAGATTATTGTCCAATTCCATCACATTTTGAGATGTTGTCTGCAAACTATTTCAATATGGGACGGTCGAACATTTGGCGTTTGGTGTAGGGTTTAGACCATTAGAGGGAATGGTCTCTGGCACACCATGTTTAAATTTTGTTTGTCCACATATTCTGTTGAATAAAAGGAGTTCAACAGAATGGACATTTAGTTGAGAAAGTGTTTAATTCAAGATGGGAAAGGGGTTCTCTTCAGGTTAACATTGCACCAAAATCCCTGCAATTGTGGCATCCATGGTGACAGACTGAGCTGACAGTACTTTGTGAGAGGCTGTTTAGGAGAATCCGTAGGGATCAATGCAAGACCATAGTATATTAAGGGCTTCGTTTGTGAAGCACTTACTATTATAATAGTTTTCCAATGAACCCTCAATTTCTGCTTTCGATGAAATTCGTTGGGGTGTAAAGACTTTCGTAAGAGTTAGTTCTGCTTATTCAGTCGGGGTTACTGATAAGTTGAAACCTCTTAAGGCTAGTATAATGATGTTGAAATTTCAAATTGATGTAAAATAAACAGTTTTAACATGGATGCCAATGGATTGTTGATGGTAACATGCACAAGTTTTGTTAGTTCCAGCGTTTAAGGGAATGGGTTGATAACCTGAGTGTGTCAAATTAATTTGTTTAATTAGAAAATATTTGAAAATATGAATAACATTAGTAACCATTTTAAAGATGTCATTTGCAGTGCTCATGATGTGATGAAACATAATTAATGACGTTATAATGCATCTTATGGAAAAAATATTGAGATGCAAAAATATGTCATTGTTCTATAATGAACAGTTTTACCAAATAAGTCAAATAAGATTTTGCCTTAGAAAAGAATGAATACATGGAAGCGTTTGAACAAAATGTCATTTGATTGGAACCCATTAATTATTTATTCATTACATGAATCATTTTTGACACATTCTTTTCCTTTTGATACCTTTTGAAATTGTTGATAAGCATGAGACCCAGAACTGCTCCTGCAATTTTCTCTAATTTCGAATCTTGTTACATATAAATTGGCAAGCCTTTCTAGAACTGCTGTGTCATTCTAATGTAATATTTGCTTGGAACTTCATCACTCGTCTTCATAGATGTTTTCAGACAAAGCTGGAGTACTAGTAACTGTTATAAACTGAAACATGGTGCAAATTTTGTTAACCCATTACCAAACAATAATGAAATTCGACCAGTTTGTTGTAGACGACACTGGAAAACTTTGTGGGAAAAGGAGAAATTGCTCGTAACAAGTAATTTCTCCTCTTCCCACAATGTTTTCTGCGCTCTCAGATGATTATTTTTCAATATCATCACATTTTGAAATGTCGTCTGTAAACTCTTTCAATTTGGGATAATGGAAATTTTGGTCTTTGGGAAAGGGTTAACTTGCTCCTGTGGATTTTGTACCAATGTGTATTGTCTAAAGAAAATAGATTTAAATGAAAGCTTGCAACAAAGGTTTATGTCTGTCAACATAATATTATTGTCTGCTTATCTTGAGTTAGTTTTAGCCCAGATACAGCAGACATGCAGCCTTCGAACATTTGAGTACAAGTCCTGTCTTCATATTTAGGGTTCAGGAAAATCCTTAAGTCAGTACTTCAAAGTTTGAGGACTGAGTTATGATAATCTAGAATCGAACCCTCGATATTTCCACAGGGTAAGGCCCTGTTGACTGACCTTTCATTCTCAAACTCTTTTATCCTACTCCTGATATGTAGCTTTGTGACTCAGGTGCAAATCAAGGGTTCAGTGAAAGACTTTAGTAAGTGCTTCACAAACATGAAGCACTTACTAAATAGTATTGCAATGAACCCTTCAAATGAGAGTTACATATTTGAATATCAATTTTTGATATGTTTGAAAAATTGCCTAGAAATCATTGTGATAAAATCTATTTTTTCCACAATTGTTTCTTGAGTTGTTTAGTACAGGTGAGTTACAAGATGCGTTATTGGGGTGGGGTAAACATGTGTGATGCATCATCTTGCATGACAGTGATTGACCTTTGCAATTTTCCTTGTTTTACAGATTGCTGTCTGCAAATAGCAAACTGAAATCTTTTTACCAGCATGTCTCTGTCTCTCTGAAAGTATTTCTAAGTGATTAGATATACTCATCAATTAGTTGTTACAAATTGATATGAAAGCAGAGAGGACCATTTTGTTAATACTAGTACAGATTTATTTTATAAGATTTTAAAAGTTTTGAGAGACATAACCGGACAAGTTTACATTTAATCCTTGAATGCCATTGTTATTTCATGTGGTGAAAACAAGAATTACGATTATGTTTTACAGGTATCCCTTAACCCTTTCCCAAACATACATTTGACCACTTTGTTGCAGGCAACTTTAAAAAACATTGTCAGAAAAGGAGAAATTGCTCGTAACAAGCAGTTTCTCCTTTTCCCAGAATGTTATCTGCCCTATCAGAAGGATATTTTCAAATTTCATCTCATTTTGAAATGTCGTCTGCAAGCTCTTTCAATTTGGGACAGTGGAAAATGTGTTGTTTGAGAAAGGGTTAAGTTCAGAGACCCTTTTCTGCAGTAAAGAACATGTCAATTAGACTGACCATGAATCTGATCAAAATAATATTTCTTAATTTTATTTTCATCCTTCATTTTCAACATTTATTATTACATTTATTATTAGATTAAATTGTTCAGTTGACTGAATTGCTTTCAGTAGTGCATTCTCTGAGTGATTACTTGACCCTTAAAGCGCTGGAACCAGCTTCATGCTTTTGCAAAAAGATTGGATCCAGCCCAGCCGCCAAGTAAATTGGCAGTTGGCCTGTGATCTAACCTGTTAGCTACTCTAAGTATCTTTCCTCATCAAAATTAAGCAAATGTATAAGGTTTTGGAAAGCAGACAACACAAAAATCTAATTTTAGAAAATTACCCAGCATTCTAAGGGTCAATTAAGGTTTATCACTGTTTCATTAGGTGAAATGAAGGGCATCATGCTTGACTGTTTAGTATTTAACAGGTGGTCTTGGGCTGAAATAATTTAATTTGAGATATTCGAAACAATAGCTACAGTATTTGGTCATATTTGACTATTATCTAAGCAATTTAGATACCCCTCCTTATGAGGTACAATGTTTTTTATAACAGCCACTTGCTTTTTGTTGTGTTTAATTTCGTGTGTTTCAGTCTAAATTTGGCAAGTCGTCTTAATCATTTTGTGTACCAAAAGCTTTGATCTGAATTTTCAAAGTAGAGAGTAAAACAAGAGAATCACTGATGTTATGTCTGGTTCTCCCTAAACCCAAACCATGGCCAAATGTTTCTTAATACAGTTGTACCTGGAGATTTGAACATTGGCTTACAGATCTATGAAAGACTTTTGTAAACTTTGCCAATGGATGCGTGGATCATTGACCATATGTCTTTTCTACCAAATAAAGACATTTTGTAATTTGATTTGCCAATTTTCAATTTTTGTCAAAGAGTTGAATGTTTTCCCTTGGATTTATATTTTGAAAAACTTGTATGAATCTATGAAGTGATATGTTATTGATAAGCTGTAAAGTTTATATTCATTATCTAAGTTTAGGGGTGATGTTTTATGAATGATCATTTATTTTTCCTTTTTATACTTGAAGCAGGCGAATTTATAAAAGCCTTGTAAACATGTTAAATACCTTTCAGTTCTGCTGTTAAGATATGTGAATAGGTTGAAAAAGCAGTGTGGCAAAAGGAGGATTTGCTTGTGACAAGCAATTTCTCCTTTTGTCACAATGCATTTTGAAAGGTGTCTGCAGCAAGACGAAAACTGTGTTGTTAGGTGGTAATGTGTTAAGAACCTTTTGAACAACAAAGTTCTGTTTGAATCAAGCTGGAGCCAAGTGTTATTATCTAGGACCTTTTAAATATCTCAGCCACTGGCTCTTTTCTAAATATAAGTTGTATCATTAGTAATATGTGTTAAGTGTGGTATTTTTTGTGTAATTAATGAACAAAGAAATAAGTGTTTATGGAATCAGCTATAACTTCTCTCGTAAAACTTTTTACCTCGGTTTGAGTGCCCAAGGCTAGGCTAGAGTAAGTAATTCACTCTTGAGAATGGCTTGCAGTAGTCTCACATTGAGTCTTTGACTTGTTATTTTATGCAAGAGCAGCATGAAATAAAACATAGGCCCAGGCCCGTAGAAGCTGTTGAATCATATAAAGAAATAGTCTGTGGTTTTGACACTAACTAAAGGAAAACAATGATGTGGTTTGCACAATGGTGAAACAATATCCTCTTGATGTATTACATGTTTACTTCACCTGTCACATTTTTCTCATCAGTCATCTATACACAGTTCACTACGGTCACTCTTGTAATGGGGAATGAAGACACAATATACTATATAGAGGGTCACTACCAAGATGTTCTTACATATTTAAACAAAGGATTTTTCTGAAGTTTCAGGCAGGCTTTAAATAGTAAAAATCCACTCAGTTATGAGGAAACTCTTTACTTGCAAAGGGTTTCTTTAACCTTTTTAAAAAAAATTTTACCAGGAAGATATGTCTTTTTTAAGGATGAAAAACAGAATTGTGTTTAAAGTTCCTTGCTTGTTACAAAGGATGCAAACACAAGTAAATAACTAGATATATCATATAAGGGTACAACCGAGTATGATATTCACAAAGCATTATAGCTTTCTTTGAAACAAATCATTGTATCTCCTTATAATTTTAAATGAAAGAGATGTAGCCTCTTGGTGTAAGAAAGACTTCATAAGTATGTTTGTTTAACAGAGACAGTCAGTTTTGGCAGATTTAGAGAAACTGTCTCTACTCTTAGTGTTCCTTTTTCCATTGTTGTTTGAAAATGACATAATTATCTTTGTCATTCATAATATTTTTACTAGTAAAGAACTGATAATCAGCGTTATGTTGTAATAACTTCAGGTGAAGGTGAAAGGTCCAATGTTCAGCATTTTTTCGATGCCAAACCATTAAAACATTGTAGTAAATGCAGGTTTCATAATATGAATATGAAAACAAAGTCATTTTATCATGCTGTTTGCCACAGAGACATTTTAACCCTTAGAATGCTTGGTAATTTTCTAAAAATAGATTTCTGTGTGCTCTGCTTTCCCAATAATTTCTGCTGTGAAAAGATCCTCAGAGTAGCTTACAGTTTAGATCACAGGCCAGCAGCTGGCCTGGATCTAATCTGTTTGTATAAGCATGAAGTCAGTTCACGCACTATAAGGGTTTCCAGTCAATGCAGATGTTACATTACTTATTAATTTTTACCAAGACCCCTAATGATGCTCTGCATCTTGTTGAATACCTCTAATAATCAATTATAAGAATAAGAAATTTGACAAGAACTTGAGCTGAACCAAGTTGTTATTCATAAGTGATCTTAATAAGACTGAACTGATATCGTGAAGTGTTGTTCAAAACAATTATAATGGAAATTATTCTTTTGGCATAATAGTGTTTTAGGCCCTCAATGACTTGTTATTAGAAAATATTTTTCTGCTAGAGTCATGGCCATGGTTCAAGGACTGAACACATAGTAAAGTAAAGGTAGTTGAACCAAGTTAGTTCTTATTGTGCTCACTGGAACCGACTTCACCCTAATGGAAACAGGTTTGATCACTGACCAGCCGCCAAGTATATTGGTGCCTGGCCTGTGATCTAACCTGTTTGCTACTTTGAGTATCTTTCTTCAACAAAATTAAGTAGATATTTAAGGTTTTGGAAAGCGGATGACACCAAAATCTGTTTTTAGAAATTATCTAGCATTCTAAGGGTTTATATGTCCTTTCTAGGGCCTAATATGGACAACTTAAAACAACTTCGCATCAGCCGTCTTTGGAAATGTTTAACACAGCTCATTAATGTTCATTCATTCAGTTTCTACTTCAATCATTACTTAAGAAGATTTTAATTTAAGATTTTTTTGTACAGAAATACATACAGAGATGTTTCCAGAGCTGTTTTGCTGAACAAATCTTGCCATTCTAATTTATGTATAATTGTGTACATCATTCATTGGTCATTGTTTGCTTGTTTTTGCAGGAATTTAGTATCAGCTTCACAAGATGGTAAACTAATAGTATGGGATGGTTACACGACAAACAAGGTAAGTTGGAAAGGAAGGGCTAATTGTTTTACTTATATAGATATCGTGTTATTTGTGTTCTTAGACCCACTGATGTTGGTACTTAATTGGCAGAACTGTCTTGTGAACGACATTAAAAGGCATTCATTATCACAATGTCCAAAAGTGAAAAGAAAATGCAGTTTCTTTCATGTTGGGAAGGGCAGTAGGCTTGTAAAACAGAAACTTGACATAACATTGTAAAAGAAGCCCTAGTCCTACAATGCTTGCTTATGCTTATCAGACGTTTCTGAAAGAGTTCTTGTCAAGAAGTTTTAACCTCAAATACTTTTTATAAATTTGGAAGAAAGATGCAGATTAACATAACCTAGCTTTTTACATGGTTTGCACAGTCAAATTAATATTATAAGGTCGGCCAATTTTCAGATTCGCTTTATTCGAAATAGCCCTAAATCTAGTGTTCATGTCCCTAAAAAGGCCCTCAATCCCAAATGGATCTTTATGTACCATGTATTACTTTTCTGTGGAAATGGGGTTTGCAAATTATATTTTCTTTCTTTAAGTAAAGTTGAATTGGTTAATTGTTATATATTAAGTAATGATGACTCTGCATCAAATGCCGATGAACAGACATATCTTAAAAGAAGAATGTATAGAAAAAATTGTTTCCTTTCCTTAGAAACTTATACTATCTGTAATTGTTTGGTAATTTACACGTCTTGGGAATTGTAGACCCTTACCAGATCACAAATGATTATCCTTAACTACAAAATATATAGAATCAATGAAATCAATGTTATTTTAAAGAGTGGCGCTCATTCCTTGACCACAGAGCTTTCCATTTTGAAAAGAAATAAAGAAATCATCCATCATGAGTTCAATGGTTTGTTTGTAACGCAGCTTCTAACTGTGTCTACAAGGAAAGATTCCCTGTGTTAGGGAGTGAGAGGGAAGGCTGTAGAAACAGTTTTACAAAACTGAATCCATAGAGAACTCTGGTGTGCATAGGCAGCCAGGTTTGAGAAAAGAGATTTAGAATATTGGAGTATTGATTCCCCCACCAGTCTACGGGTCCTAGCGTCTGGGCGGGGGGGGTGGGGGGCCTTTTCTAGAACAATACACGGCTTCAGATAACTGGGCACTAACCTTCAGATAACTGGGCACTAACGGGGTTCTTGACCCTTTACCAAACACCAAATTTTCTGACTATCCCAAATTGAAAGAGTTGACAGACGACATTTCAAAATGGGATGAAATTGAAAAAACATCTTCTGATAGGGCAGAAAAAATTATGAGAAAAGAAGATATTGCTCAATTAGAGCCATTAGACATGGACCCTCAATATAAGAATGGTCATGTCGGACATAAACTACTTCAAATTCCAAATCTATGTGTATATGATTCTGATGAATCAAAAGAAACAATTTCCTTGTACACACAGTTTCTATTTTCAACTATATCTTCTATTTCATAGGCAGAGACTATTCTTTGTGTACAGAAATATTATTTTCAATAATATTTCCCATTCCATTAGCAAATCTTACAACTGTCATTGCAAACTTTCTCACATTTGGCTTAACACAGACCTAACTGTTTGGTATATAGCTGATCGTTTCATGCACTGATTGATCACATAGTAGGTCTATAAGCAAGAGGGTGTGGTTCACCAATTATATCTTACTGAAATTATTATATACCTTTTATGTATTATGTATGGACATGATGGTTATTTCTTACTGAAATTATTATATACCTTTAATGTATTATGTATGGACATGATGGTTATATCTTGTCTCTTCAGTGATCTTTTTTTAAACCTTTATAGTGCTGGAACAACTTCATGCTTATGCAAACAGGTTGAATCCAGGCCAGCCGCCAAATAAATTGGCGGATGGCCTATGATCTAACCTGTTTGCTACTCTGAGTATCTTTCCTCACGAGAAACAAGCAGACATTAAAGGTTTCAGAAAGCAGACAACACAAAATCTATTTTTAGAAAATTATCCAGCATTCTTTTGGTCAATGCTTACTGTAAGAAACTTGGAATAGGAAAGGGGTGAATTTTTTCTTTACTATAACACTGATACTTTATATCCTTTGATAACTGTATAATTTTTGTCTGTCTCAAACTACACAGAATGGGGAATTTCCTGCAGTATGGGGGAACTGTTTGGTTGTTTGTGTAGTTTGTCGTTCACGAGACCCTAGTATTTCTTCACACCCGTGTTACATTCAGACAGCTTTATTGATTGCCCCCCTCCATTATCTGAGAGAAAGGACATGTGAATTATTGATCAGCCTCTATGAGTTGGCCATGCTTTTATACCCACTAGTCATGAGCTGCTACACAACTTGGGTCTGGGGTTTTCACCCAGAAATCTTGCATTGTTGTGTCTATTCCTTACCCAATTCTGTAGGTACTGGGAATATCATTAACATTTGATGTATCTGGTACCAGTGATTGATATTTTTGTTTTGTGTGGGAGTTTCCTTGGACAAGACACTGTAGAGCCCTGTGTATTCATTGTGAAATCCAGGAAAGCTCTTTTAGAGCAATTTCTCCTTTTCCCACAATGTTTTCCTGTGTCATCTGCAGCAAACTGGACAAATGTCGTTATTGTTTGGTAATGGGTAAACAAACCTTAGGTAATAATGATATACTTATACCCTATCAATATTTTTTTGTAGAATCGGTTTAAAAAACAAAACATTTAATAAGCAAACATGTAAAATTTTAGCTTGCAACATAAACACCATAGTTAAAGTCTGAAAAAAATGTTTGGAGAAGTTTGTCTCATCCAACATATCATACAAAATTCCTGTCACTGATGATAACCTAAATGTTTGTGCTTGTGTTGAAATTTGTATTCGCTGGATGACTAGGCTATAAACATATTCTGCATGTGAATGACTGCAGAGATCTCATTAGCCTTTAGGTTGTAACAATAGTCCATATCTAATTAGGCATAACCTTTGAAGAGTTTGCATTAGGAACAACTGGATTCTGCAGTACCACAACAGATATGCTTTGGAATTGGTTGTTTTAACCTCTCCCTATTAACCCTTTCCCAAACAACAAATTTTCGACTGTCCCAAATTGAAAGAGTTTGCAGACAACATTTCAAAAGATGATGAAGTTGGAAAATTCTGATAGGGCAGAAAACCTTGTGTGAAAAGGAAAAAATTGCTCGTCAGAGCATTTCTCATTTTCCCACAATGTTTTCCAGAGTTGTCTGCAACAAAGTCATCAAATGTCGTTATTGTTTGGGAAATGGTTAAGAAGACCTTGCTGCAGACAACCTAATCAAATTGACCAAAAATAATGTCCTATTTGGACTTAATGCACATATGTTTTTTTTGTTTTTTTTTTATTCAAGAAACAGATTGCCTTTGTGGAAAAAGCAGTCATTGATTTGGTGGGAATGCATTACTTAAAGAAACTATGAAAAACTTATGAAATTACCTCCCCCTTTACATGAAATGAATAGCTAAAAAATCCCGATATTGTCAAAAATGGAGTTGCACACAAGTCCAATTATGTTAACAAAAACTCCCCCCCCCCATATATATTGCAAGAAATCTAAGAAGTAAAAGAATGATAAAGCTGGTTCTTGTGACAAAAATGTCATGTCATTACATTAATGCAGATCACTGTAGATCTGTTGTTTTTGTCAGTGAACATAAACAAGTCAAGGTAAACATCAAACAACTTCCTCTTCAGTTTTGTGGTTTAACCTTTCCTCTGCTCTGTTGATAGGAGTTATTTCAAAAGCAGTTTTCAAAATAATTAAGAGTATTTTAAAAAAAAAAAACGCATTATTATTTACTTATATCTAACATTATTATTATGATTGAATTTATAAATTATATAAATTACTATATGGGTTCTATATTTTGTTCAGAATCTCTAATTAACAAATGTCTTGAGAAAAGATGCTTGAAGCTCCCCCGGAAAAAGAGGAATGGATACAATGAATTGTTTTAAATCGAACTCAGCAAGGTTTGCTTTAAATTTCATTTCCATGGTTACAATGTGATCTGTTTGCCAAGAGAAGAAATGGGAGACAATATCAATATTGTCTGTGAAGCTATGTGAAATTAGTCTTCAGGAGAGAATGTACCCCATTGTATCCTCAATAAATAGCTACATAATAAATATTACACCTGAATCAGCAAAGCATTGCTTAACCTTTATAGTGCTGGAACTAACTTCATGCTTATGCAAACAGGTTAGATACAGGCCAGCCGCCAAGTAAATTGGTGGCTGGACTGTGATCTTACCTGTTTGCTATTCAGAGTATCTTTTCTCATCAAAATTAGGCAGATATTCAAGGTTTTGGAACAGACAACACAAAAATCTATTTTTAAGAGAATTACCCAGCAATCTAATGATTATGTAGCATATTGCTCTTAATTTGAGTTCTTAAGTTTCGGATGCAATAAGTTTTATTCGATAAAGCAAAGAAAAAAGTATGTACAGTGCGAATTTAAGCTTACAATCATGTCAGTTGATTAAGCATATTTATATGGCCCCCTTTATGGGTGGGCTCAAATCCCAATTCTGACATTTGAATATCCATATCAAAGGACATACCAAGCTTACCAAGTCCTTTTATGAAGTCAAGTTAGGGAGTCTTCTTTCATCACTATATGCCGGGCATCTCAACATAACTGAAATAATGATTGACACATTGTAAAACCCATATTGATGAATAAATAGATATCATATTTATGATTCATAACAACTGTAAATGAATGGTATACATATGATTAATTTCAATTGAAAACTAGATTTATTTAATTCTACTTTTCTAGAGTAAGTTTCCCTTGGTTTACGTCTTTTCTTCAACAACTGCTACCCAATTATAGAAAGTGGACTCTATCTCTACATACTATAAAGCAGACATGATTACATCCAATTGTGTGTCCACATAATTCTAAAATGACTGTTTAACAACATGCATCAATTTGATTAGATACCAATTTGATGACCAAATACCACTTTGGTCAAAGCATTTTCAAATGTTTTGTGTAAACGTATTTGAGTTCATCTGTATCAGGATAAGGCCTAATTAGAGATAATTATTACTAATAGCCCTTGTAATTATAGAATTTGGCAGAGTTCCCAAATTTTAGAAAACATTTTCTCTATAATAAGAAAAACGCAGCAGTGGCCTAGTATCCCCCCAACTTGCCTTAATCTTTTCCATTTATAATTAAAGCTTGTTTAACTACATAGGAGCTTCCAGTATCCCTATCTTAACACATTACTCAATAGATAACCGTTATCCAGAGATACGGCATGTTTAATTAACCAGATAGGATAATATTATGACCTAATAAAACTATGATGAAAGATATATTATTAAGAAATTTTAGGGGATAAAATCCTTTTGTTAACATTAGAAACGAAAATGCTTGACATATCTTTTGTTCTAACACAATGTTTCAAACCGATTTGTGCTAACCTTTGAGGCATTATCCATGATAAAGTTCTGTTGGAGTAGGTTTAACTCTGTTACCAAAGAGGCCCTTATCAACTGCTTACTGGTGAAACCTGAAAGTGTTGAACAAGGAAGAGAAAATATTGCTTAAATAAATAAGTTCATCTTTCTTACAATATGTTATGTTCTACTTTATCATAAGTCTTTCAAATTAGGATTTATTAGCACTTGACATCAGTTTAAACATGGAATTAATCTAAAAGATTCAACACAATATTTGAATGATAGAATTTTGATGAAATGTTTTGTTGGTAACTTGACTTGACTCTGAGAACCATTGTCTTGTATATTCCAGGTTCATGCAATTCCACTGCGATCAAGCTGGGTGATGACTTGTGCCTATGCCCCGTCGGGGGCCTACGTAGCCTGTGGTGGGTTAGACAATATATGTTCAATTTACAGTCTAAAAACCCGAGAAGGCAATGTACGCGTGAGCAGGGAGCTGCCTGGACACACAGGTTACCTGTCCTGCTGTAGGTTTATTGACGACAACCAGATTGTAACTAGCTCTGGTGATATGACTTGGTAGGTACCACTATTTCCAGATGATTTGAGTCTGCTCATTTTCATTTTAACACATGCAAAGGGAGTAACGAATGGGGTTTATATATGGCATCAAGTTGGTCTTTCCACAGTCTATAGACCTAACCACCTTTAAAATGTGGTACATGTCATCATCCATTTGACTTGGAATCAAACAGAATGTAATGTAATAGAAGCAAATCTTCCACAGTTATGACAATCTAGAGTTATGTAACTTTGACTAGAGTTATGTAACTTTGATCTAATCCAATTAAGTAATGGTCAATGGTGTTGTTTCTTTACATGGTGATCGATATCCCACTGAGTCATGGGAGGTTGAAATCTTTTCTTTAAAGATTTAATGATTTAAGGCTCTGTGATACAAGAATGACATTCATTGATAAAGTCTTGTATGTTCTTTATATGTTTCCATTATATTTGATGAGGTGCTTGTATTTGGTAAATTGGTCATTTGTACTTTAACAACAAAATCTCAAAATTTCCAAAATAATAGTCACTTGTTGTATGTATATAGAGTTACAGAGACCACCAAGAGCCCTTTATGTACACTTTGTTCAGGAAGTATCTTATTGTGTCAAGCTAAGTGGCTTAACTTATGTACAAAACATCCTGGTTTCATCCCTTTATCATTTCTATTGGTTTAGCAATATGCAGCACGATACTGAAATCATAAATATGAATGTCAAAAGTCTGAATATATGTATAGATGGATTACATTTTCTTTACATAACATCTTGTTCATGTTAATATTCTCACTTCATCCGGACGATGTCAAATATTGTCGTTGCAAAATGATAGTATGAGGGAGAGGGTAGACGGGTTAGACATCATGTATCAGTTTGGTAAAGAACAATTATAATTGTTCAAGTATAACTGTTTAAGTTAAGGAGGCTCTACGAGGATTTGTTTACTAACTCATTGGCATTTTCTTCCCCATTCAAAATGTGGACCTCTTAGTCAATTATCCCAAACAATATGTGGGACAGGCCTCAATTCAAAATGCAGATAGATAAGGGCTGTTGTTTTTTTTCCTTCTTATATTGATTATACCAGAAAAAGTTGCCATTGCTTTTTTTAACAAGCAACTTTGAACAGTTTGAATATAGAAAGAATGATGAATTCATATCAAATTCTTTTCATTTTTCCACATGCATGAAATCGGGGACATTTAATTCTTAATTCTGTTGTTCTGTTTTACAAAAAACATGTAAAATCACCAGTTTTACTTAAAATTCATATATTTGCAATAGAACAAATTGAGAGCATTTACAGATATGTAAGGTGTCTTCGATGACCCAATAGTTAAAAGTGGCTGTGAAACCCCACTGGTAACTTTGGTTTGGTGAAAGTGTCCTTTTGAATGACACATCAGAGTCTTAGACTTGTAATGGTGAATTCAAGATAGCTGTAACATGAGTGAAAAATTGTTGAAAAAGAGTAAAAACCCATAAAACAAACAAAGGTTTGTAAAGCTGTCTTAAACAACAGTTTACATAAAAAATCTGGTACCAAGTCATTTTTACCATGATATATGTTATAAATACAATAAGTACAAGTTAGGCTAATGAAGGGAAGACTGAAGATTTTCTGCATTAACCCTTAGAATGCTGGGTAATTTTCTAGATATAGATTTTTGTTGTCTGCTTTCCAAATCCTTAAATGTCTGGTTTATTTTGATGAGGAAAGACACTCAGAGTAGCAAACAGGTTAGATCACAGGCCAGCCGCCAACTTAATTGGCAGCTGGCCTGGATCTAACCTGTTTGCATAAGCATGAAGTTGGTTCCAGCACTTTATGGGTTAAATTTGTGAATTTTGATAAGTATTATTTCATTATACTTACAGTGCTCTGTGGGATATCGAAACAGGTCAACAGACCACAGCATTTTTAGGTCACACTGGAGATGTGATGAGTCTGTCGTTGGCACCAGACATGAGGTCTTTTGTATCAGGGGCGTGTGATGCCTCCGCTAAAGTAAGTTGTCTCCCCTTAAACTACCCATTACCTCTGTAAAACTTCATATATGTATTATGGATTAGTTTAAACTTATTTATTTTACATGGATTGTGATGGAACCTTGAAGCTTGATAAATTCACTCTCAATGACTGCTTCCTGGATACTAAACCAGTACTCGCACCGCTTTGAGGTTTAGTCCCAGCAATATTTAACCTTGTCTAACGGGGATTGAATCTGGACCTACATTACAAAAGGCTGAGGCTTCTGCATGACTGTCATGGATAAGAACAATTATTTGACTATCTTTGGAGAATTGAACAGCTCTCTTTGTTCTCTTCTACTCTTAATGTTCTCATGACTGTATGAATGTTGAAAACAGCACTAAAGATATTGATACATGCTGAAGCCCATCTCTCTAAGAGGTTTGACTGATGCCCAGTTTTACAGTATCATGATAAAACACGCACTATGAAAAGGAACATATTTGTTGTAAAAACGTTTTCATGGTGAAAGCGTCACACTTTCATTTAATTATAAAGGACATTTTAAATAATTGGAAAACAGATTGACAAATTAACTTTGAATATTTGACTTCCGTAAATATTTGCCCTTAATGTCAACTGTTACAAAGAATCCAAAAGTCCAGAATGTTAACAGTTCTTGATTACATATTTTGTTTATTACAGCTATGGGATATTCGAGATGGTATGTGCAAGCAGACTTTCTCTGGCCATGAATCGGATATTAATGCCATCACAGTAAGTTTATCATCGTGTTGTATCCCTTTAAATTGATAAAGGAAAGGTCTATAAAGGTTTAAAGTTTTCATCATTGGGCTGGGCCCTCTTTAACTTGGTTTGGCTGCTTGGCTTGATCTTTCGTTTACAGAAGGGAACTATATCTGCTGACTAAGATAAAAGGTATAAGCTCAATCTTGTCTTGGTATATGTTCTATATCTGCCTACTACCTTGAGTGCTATTTTGTCATACGCTGATCCTTCCTTGAATTTGTGATAAACATGTTTTTTGTTTGCTAAAGCAGTACTTTTTCTGTTTCTGTCGTAGAGCACTGATTTTACTGCCCATTCAAGGGTCCTGTCTGGCCCAGTGGTTAAGGTGGTGGGCTAAACTCAGGGGTCCCAGATTCGACACCTCTGGTTTTATGGGAGTGAGCTTTGGCAAGTCATTTCAGAGCCCTAGCCTAGTTCTGGCTGATCCAGGAAAGCTGTTACACAACTGAAATATTGTTAATATGGCGTTTAACACCATACAATTCGAAAAAATTGCTGCCCATGGATTTGAATTTGATAATTGTTGAGATGTCTGAGAGTATTGTAACACTTCTACTTAAAGTTGGATGTTTTACCTCATCTTATAGCTATTACTCAAAAACAGGGCTTTTTTGTCCCCTTCAATTGAGAAGAGGCCAAAGCCTGTTGAATTTTGGAAATTTGATCACTGAAATTGCTGAATTGGGAAGCTTAAAAGCTGGTATGACTTTGAGTTTTGGGGAAAACTGCATGGTTTTTAAGAAATTTCCAATTGGGAAGGTGCCTGTTAAGGGAGTGTTATATAACGCAAAAAAGCCCTGATATATACGCTATGACAAAGCTCATTTTTGTAGCGAAAAACAACAACAACCAGTTGTTGAGAGATTCTTGGCCTCATCCTCAAATTTCGACTACATGTACATCATTGGCAGAATGGTAAATGCTTGTATAACTGTAAAGCTTGACTATGATCAGTTATTACCAACTCCCTTGTGTTTTCTGGTGGGGGCCTCTGTGACCTAGTGGTTAACACATCTTGAAACCACATGGCCTTTCTCCGCGTGATACCAAACCAATCCTGGTGACAGCATTCCGATTTTCATAAGAGGTAGTCTCCTGGCTGGCTTACGGAATGATAACGGTTCTTCCCATCACAGCCAGCCGGTTAAGTATTGGGTCTTCTTCCACCATTAAGAGTCGGGCATTGTAACAAAACTGACATAATGTGACGTGAAGTAAAACCCAATGAATATGTTCATAAAAAAAAAAGTTGTTCCATACATTTGATAGCTTGAATAACTGTCAAGTTGAGGGTTCAATGCAATACTATTGTAAGTGCTTCATGTTTATGAAGAACTTACTATAGTCTTGCATCGAACCCTCAAAGTATGACCTTCATTAGTTATTACCACCTCTCTTGTGTTATTTGATACATTGAAAAGTTCAACAGTCTTCTAATAGCTTCTGTAAATGTTCACAAATGGCCTTCAATCATCCCTGATAGAGAAAACAGTGCGGCACCCATCTTATGGTTAACATTTTACGGCCATTTTATTTTTAATTATCTCGATTTAAACGAGGTTGGAGAGAATCTTTGAAATGGTTTTAAGTTATTACTATAAGAAAAGAAATGAAAATGCTTGTGTAAGCAATTTCTCTGTTAAGCACACCATCAAGGCGTTATGCAACGCTTACTTTTAACCCTATACCAAATGTTTGACCGTCCCATATTCAAAGAGTTTGCAGACGACATTTTGAAATGTAATGAAATTGAAGGATAATCTTCTCAAAAGGCAGAAAATATTGTGAGAAAAGGAGAAATTGCTCATGAGCAATTTCTCCTTTTCCCATAATGTTTCCCGAAGTTGTCTGCAATAAACTGGTCAAAAATCATTATTGTTTGGTAAGCAGGCAACTTGGTTTACTTCATTTCAACCCCTCATGCCTTTGAACTGTCACAACCAGACAACTATCATGTGTTATAATCACATTGTCTCCGTGAGGAATTGGTCCGTCATTATGATGGTGTTATACGCTCTCATTTAGACAATTGACCAGTTGCCACTAATACGCCTGGAGTTGAATAACAGTTACTCGATGAAACTCTGTACAAAACTCCAACAAACCAATTCTCTGCTGGTAAATTTTGTTTCCAATGGCTCTATTTGTGTAAATAGATTGGGAGCGGGGTTTTGTTGACTGGTCAATTGTTTCATGGCCTGTGAACAAAAAATCCTCAGCTGCAAGTTGCTCATGTGAAGGACAAGAATAAGGTGTGTCAAATTTAGCAATGAGCAGAATGGCACTTTGATGGAATGTGAACCTGAACAATTAGCATTCACTGTTTACCTGTGATTTTACATTGTATCACTATTGTTGTCAGTTGTGTTGTATCCAGGGCTCATAGGAAACCTATTTTAACCCTGTTATCACTTCTATAGTCTTCCATTGAAACATTTATATTGGTATTAACAGTATGACTTTCACATTGATGATGGAGTTTCATAAAACAGTCATTTTCTCTAAAGCAGTGGGGGGGACACATTTGAATGTCATGTTATCTTGTTATGTACGTCTATTTTGCTGTAAACATTCCTCTTGCTTTAAAGGGTGTTTGTCTTTTCTATGCAATTGAATAGTTTCATTGAAAAACTGTAAGAAAGATCTGGTGTTAAAACCTGGAATCTCCTATCTAGTTCTTATTATTGCTCTTCCAGTTCTTTGACTTCTTTCTAACCTGGCTTGATTGATCAGTAAGGAAATAAAACATCATGTCATTGTATTTTCTAAATTACTGAAAAAATATGTGCAATGTCATAGGGTTTAACCCTTTCAGTGCTGGAACTGACTTCATTTTGATGCAAACAGGCTAAATCCAGGCCAGTCCATATAAGTTAAGAGCTAGAGAGTTGGGGTAATAAGCCCTAGCCTAGTACTGGTAAATCCAGGAAAGCTGTTACATAACCGAAATATCACTGATATGGTGTTAAACACATTATATGTAATAATGATAAACAAAAAGACAGACATTTAAATGACCAAAGCTATTATGATGGGCATTGTACATAAGCCTGTAATTTCACTTACAGAGAAACTTACCCTGTCTGTAGCCAAGTTGGGTAAAATGGTTGACTCCGTGCCGGTTCTGTGTAATGTAATAATAATGGATTTTAGGCATTTTCAATCAATATTGGAAATTCACAGTCATTGTGGAATGGAGGGGATATTGATTGTGAGCTATATGAAGTCCTGTCCTCTGTTCCATGGTAAATACACAGGCTTCTGTGGTTCTCCCCTCGTTCTGGGTCCCTTTACTCCATCTCTCCTCCTTATCTATTGATTTTTTAATCCTTTACCAAAACCCAAATTTTTTACTGTTGAAATTGAAAGAGTTTGCAGACGACATTTCAAAATGTGATGAAATTGATAATTAATCTTTATAGGGCAGAAAACATTGTGGGAAAAGGAGAAATTGCTTGTTAAGAGCAATTTCTCTTTTTCCCACACTGTTTTCCAGAGTCGGTCACAAACTGGTCAAATGTCGTTATTGTTTGGTAATGGGTTATTCGTTCTTTCATGTTTGGAGTTAGTTTTTGGTCCATTTTTAAAAGGAACAAGAGATGAAATTGATGAACTATAAGACGTGATATTAGTTCTGACTAACCCTTAGAGTGCTGGGTAATTCTCTAAAAATAGATTTTTGTGTTGTCTATTTTCGGAAGCTTTAAATATCTGTTTAATTATGAATGAGAGAAGATACTCAGAGTAGCAAACAGGTTATATCACAGGCCAGCCGACAACTTACTTGGCGACTGGCTTGGATTCAACCTGTTTGCATAAGCATGAAGTTGGTTCCAGCACTATAATGGTTAATGCATTCTTTCATATGGGAAGATAGTATCTGGTTCAATCAGGAAATGAACAGAAGATGAATTTGATAAAGTATTAGAGGTAATAAAAGTTTGGACTGAAATAAAAATCTTGGAAATATTAGTTGTGACCAGGAGTGCACTGCAAAAAAGCAACTTGAAACGAAAACTCTTTTCAACAAAACAAACTCTAAAAACAAGTATAAACACCGCATGTTATTTTTTTTTTACGTTTTATTTCGGTTATCACTGATACGTCGCATATCGGTTGAGAATGCATAGTTCATAATCATTCCACGAGGCACGACGTTTTTGCAGTTTTGCGTCGGCGGCTGGACTTCTTTGTTAATGAAAGAATTATCGTGCGGCATGCATCTGAACATAAGCGGAACAATGAATAAACTGTAGTGCAAATCCAAATCCATTCCGATCTCACCAAGTTTCGGTTTAAACCTGAAGTCTTCCAGGCTTCTGATTTTTTTCTGTTTCGGTTCGGCCATTTTGACAAAATGTTGGCTTATAATAACCGCGGCACGCGATTGGTTGTATGCCAACACAATAAACGAATTAAAAAATTTACAACAAGCGCCAGCTACCGGTGTCGCTCTACGGTTATTCCTGGTCAATTTTTGTCGGTTTGCGAGATCAAAACTTCCGATCGCAATTTTAAAGATTCGGGAAAAACAACCGATTTTCTGGTGATTTTAACCGATGAATTCGATCGGCAATCGGTTAATAATGACAACCCTGAGTATTACAGTAAATTTCATCTGAATACAAATGTTTATCCGACTTCTATGCAAGTACCTCTTCGGTAACAGATGTATTTACTCCCTTGGATGCGCAGATGAAGTGCGCAGTAAAAACTACCGAGAACGTCCTTAAAGGGACATAGTCCTCTATGACTATCTCCAGGGTTTTCTTAGACCCCAACTTACTTAGTAAATGACCCCCAATTTCTTGATATGACCTCTAAAGGTCATTATTTTCCATTCAAAATCACATATATTAGAGGTCATTATTAAAGGTCAAAGGTCCCCCAAATTAGCAATGATTAAGGGGTCAAGGGAAAACTCTGATATCTCTTGTTTTGTTAGAGTGGTTTCTTGATTAAATTCAAAGTTTTAATTGTCCAAAGATGGTTAAGTTTTCAGGTTCTTTATCCTCAAGCAATGCAATTGCTTCTTGAGGCGCCTTTTCTTGGTATGGTTGTAAATATTGAATACTAGCATGACTCGCATGCTTGTGATATTGAAACATCAGACTTGAATCGATTCCACTCTTTTTAAATTGTGTACTTGTTAAGCTCTGTAAATGAAATCTTTGTCTCTGAATTATCATTAAATCTGTTTTCACTGGGTAACATAGTTATAAAACAGGTTTTTTGTATTCATAAATATACTCTCTATACTTTCCATCTTCATAACTCTTGATGATTCAAAGTGCATCTAATGGTGTTTGCCGAGTTTTATGGCATTTTTCATGTCTTGTTGGATCATTTAGCTAAGTGTTTTCTATGCTTCTAAGCACTTTGTCCTTTTCCTATTTATCTTCCGTTTTTGTTAATACCTGGTCTCGGATAAAGTTTCGCCGTCGTAATCGAACAACTGTTAGTCAGTTGGATAAGCCTAATCAGTGGTTTCTGTAATAGCTTGCTGTTCTATGGTCTTTATTCGTTTAACCATTCACTTATGTGAGATTTGGGGACTTTCCAAATTAAAAGCATCTGCAGATGACAAAAACTAAGCATCTAAGATATTACCCTACGATAATTATCTATTCACCGTGGTGGGAATATAGGAATTTTGCCGAATGGTTTATGATGTTTGCTGCAGGTTGTTGAAATTAATTTGTGTTGGAAAATTATATTGGTTAAGATTAATGTAATCAATTCAACTTTGTAGGAAGAAAAGAATTTTATCCGCATGGTTCATAATGCTTGCTGCATATTGTTTTGAGTTAATTTATTGGATAGAACTGATGTAATCTATTTAACATTTTAGGAATATGAGCTTTTTGTACATAGTGGTTCATTCTGTTTGTTGCCAGATGTTTTAAGTTAAAGGCAGCAGGCAAAGTGTCATAGGACTACCAAAATAAAGAGTATTATTGATGCAGGTATAGGGTACAGGCTGCCTTGGTAAGAATTCACGTTGCTATTAAAATGGATTAAAAGAATAACATCTGATTCGTATTTTACCAATTACATGATAACATAACATTAATCTCTATGTCACCAGGGAAAAACATTTCAGTGTTGATGGTTCTTCTTTAGTGATTATTGCAAACATGGAACCCCAAGTTCATTGTCTGATTCATATAACATAGATAACATATTGAGAGACTTTATAAGATACAAAGGGACAACATTTCAGTGTTGATGATTCGTCTTTAGCGATTTTTGCAAACATGGAATCCCAAGCTCATGTCTGATTCATATAACATAGATAACATATTCGAAGACTTTCTAAGTTACAAAGGGACAACATTTCTATGTCGTCGGTTCTTGATTATTGTGAACATGGAACCCCCAAGCTCATGTCTGATTCATATAACATTGATAACATATTCGAAGAATTTCTAAGTTACAAAGGGACAACATTTCAATGTTGTCGGTTCTTGATTATTGTGAACATGGAACCCCCCAGCTCATGTCTGATTCATATAACATTGATAACATATTCGAAGAATTTCTAAGTTACAAAGGGACAACATTTCAATGTTGTCGGTTCTTGATTATTGTGAACATGGAACCCCCAAGCTCATGTCTGATTCATATAACATTGATAACATATTGAAAGACTTTATAAGATACAAAGGGACAACATTTCAGTGTTGATGATTCGTCTTTTGTGATTATTGCCAACAGAGAACACCAAGTTTTTTAAGCTGTTCTGAACTTCTGAACTCCCCTTGAAGCCGAGAAGCTTACCGATCATGACAGAGGTTGGGAGTTATGGGAGTACACAATTCGAGGGTTCAATGCAATACTATAGTAAGTGCTTCATGTTTGTGAAGCACTTACTATAGTCTTGCATTGAACCTTTGACAAATGCTCTGTGTGTTGGTGAGAAGGGCTCTCACTCCATGATAATAAAAGATGTCTGTTTCTATTTCTTCACAGTTGGCATTTGTTTTTTGGGGGGAAACTTGAGAGAAATATTTCCACTAATTGGTTCTTACTCTCTTTTCATTGGTGTGTAGGGATTTGTACCTGTCCTTTATTCCTTAGAATGCTGGGTAGTTTTCTGAAAATGATTTTTTGTATCATCTGCTTTCCAAAACCTTAAGTATCTGCTTAATTTTGATGAGGAAAGATACTTAGAGTAGCAAACAGGTTAAAGTGTAGTACTGGAACCGGCTTCATGCTTATGTGAACAGGTTAGATCCAGGCCTGCCCCGAAGTAGATTCTAACCTGTTAGCTACTCTGAGTTTCATTCCTCATCGAAATTAAGCAGATATTTAATGGTTTGGAAAGTAGACAACCTAAAAATTCATTTTTAGAAAATCACCCAGCATTCTAAGTGTTAAAGTTACTTAAACAGATAATTTACATTTTGAAGCAATCACAAAATCCATTATGCAGGGAATAGGATATGGCCATTTCTAGGGATATTGTGAACCTTTGTCAGGGTCATGGGTTGGCATTGTATGCAGCATACTACTAACTCTTGTTACCTTTCCAGTGATTTTTTTCTAAATTAGATCAATGGGATTTTTTGGCCAAAACTTAAAAATCAATGGGTTTTTATATAGAAAAATGATTAAAATGAAAGAAAGTAATGAGTTTTGGGGAAATTTTATGAGATTTTTTGGGCCAAAAATTATCACTGCCTTTCACAATCATTGAATATCTTTTTGTAAGATAACACTTTTGTGAAAATTCTGAAAGATTCTCTTGTATTGACCATTATAATCAAAGTGTAGAAAGTGATGGCAAGACAAGAGAAATTCTTATCTGAAGTAAGTCAAAATTGTTGAGTGACATTTTTAAGAAGCACCATCAGAAACCTACACCAAACATTTAAAGTATTGCATATCTTATTGAAATACAGAATTTACCATCAGGACAAAAGGAAATAAAGAGCATCATAAGCAAATAATTTCACTGCCCACTGATTCATTCTCAAATAGACATGTCAAATCTAATGCATAATTGTTTACCCAAAATAGTATGTATCAGGTTTGGATATATATATATTGTGAGAAGGGTAAAGTATTTGTTATAAAAGTTCACCCGCCACATACAAGAATCAATAATTGTCAGTTAATGGATGATTCTCTCAGAAAATTTTCTCTCCCCGCCATTCTCCCATTCTCGTCTAAAATGGTCCTGTCCATGCTGCCAGATTTCCTTAATCGAGGGCAAGTCTAAAAATAGTTAGGCCCATGATTGGCTGTAAGGATGATGTTGATTCACTCTTGGTATGACATGTATGTGGCTTCTCACTCTCAGAACCAAAGAGATACTGGACTTGTGTAACGATCAAGTTGTAAGGGACAAACGCATAACCTCATGCAGGACATTTAACCCTTAAAATGCTGGGTATTTTTCAAAAAATACATTTGTGTGTTGTCTGCTTTCCAAAACCATACCATGTCTGCTTGATTTTTTTAGGAATGATTCTCAGAGTAGCAAAATGACATAAAAGAAAGGAATCTGGTGCTAGAATTCCCTTTTAGAGTCTATTTAACAAGAGAGAATTAATGAAAGTAAAGTTGTGTATGAAGAAACTTGTACACATTACCCCATTTTCTCTTTTTTTTGACATGGTCAAAGAACAATGAATATGAAAGAAACATTTCTCTTATCAAGTTCTCTTAACCCTTATAGTGCTGGAACCAACTTCATGCTCATGGAAACAGGTTAGATCCAGGCCAGCCACCAACTTACTTGGTGGCTGGTCTGTGATCTCACCAGTTAGCTTCTCTGAGTATCTTATTTTTAGAAATATTCCCAGCATTTAGAGCAAGGGTTAGAATTATTTTATTAAGGCTGAAGTAAAAATGCGAGCATGGTTTATTTTCCTCCAAAGGATCTTGATATCAAGACAGTTGGTAAACATTTGTTTTAAAGGTCATGTTATATCCTGTTATTGGCTTTACAAACATGCCAGAATGGAATTGCATTATACCTGCATCAGTATTGATCCACGTAACTTTTATATCTGACTGTTACCATAGAAATGGGAATTTTCTAGTTCAGTTCTCTTGGATTTCTCCCTCATTTTATCAACATTGTAAGACCTCTTTAAAAACTTAGTAATCAAATATATATATTTTGTAGTTGTTTAGGCTTTTCATAAGAATGACATATGGAATCCCTTTATTGTTATTTTGTTTGTTTAACACAATTTACACACAAGTGCTAAAGGTTCATAACCTCCTTTTATTCAAATCAATTTCTTAGTTCTCCCACTAAAGGGAAAGATTGTAGGCAACCATGATAAAAGTATGATTATCCAAGACTTTGCAGCAAGAATAAAAAAAAAACTCACTACTATGCCACATTATATGCCTTTTCTGCTGCCGACCTTACAACTGGAATGTGACTAAGGTTATCACAAACTCTCCATAAAGCCTGCCACCATACTATATCCAACAAATCTCATGAGACGTGCTTTTTTCCTCTTTTTCAGTACTTTCCAAATGGATATGCATTTGCCACTGGTTCTGATGATGCCACTTGCAGATTGTTTGATATTCGTGCGGATCAGGAGATAGGCATGTACTCTCACGACAACATCATCTGCGGAATCACATCCGTGGCCTTCTCAAAGTCAGGCCGACTTCTGCTCGGCGGATATGACGACTTCAACTGTAACGTGTGGGACGTGTTGAAACAAGAACGTGCAGGTATGTAACTTTGATCGTTGTGGTGAAAGAAGGTGTGTTCAGGGTCCTTACTTTTTCAAAGATCTTTCTGTTTATCTTTAAAGGTAACTATTACAACTATTTTATTGAAATGGTTCTAGGGTATATGCAATGGGTTACAGAAAATATTAAGTGGTTCGCAACAAAAATGTTCCAGATATCTAGGCCTCAGATGATTTATGTGTTATATTTGCTTCTTCTAAGCCCGACAAATTGATGGAAGTTGTTTGGTATTCCAAGTTCATGCTTCAGTTCGCCAATGTGTGATGCAAGCCAATGGAACAACATCTCATGTGGAAGTCTTAATGCCTTAGTTGAAATACGTTTGAAACCATTTTACTCAAAAGGCATAATCATATGAGGAACTATTTACAGCATATTGTAGTATATGGAATTGGCTGGTTTATGCTTCAATATGATATCCATTTAAGTAGAAGACTACAAACTGGGCCTCCTGAGCTCGATGAGTCACATGTCAAGACTTGAAATATGGGGTTCCTTAGAAACCTGGCTTTGGTGATAAAGTTGCTGACAGTAAATGCAGTCAATGCAACATGACTCAAAACGTACTTGCTTTTTTTCCCAATTTCAGATGAACAATGTTATTTTTTATTCTTACAAATGTTGTTTACTCTTATATTCAATTCTCACCAGTCGCAGACATCTTGCCTGCATATACAGTGGTCCAGGGGTTGAGGGTCGGCCTCTGAACACAAGGGTCTTGGCGGCATCTGCTTTGCGACCTTTCATTAATCCACATTCGGCGCAAGTACTGGTTATGTATCCAGGAAGCAGAATCGATAGTGATTAATCTAAGTTGTAAGAAGATGTTTCACAATTGATGTAAAATAACTAAATACATTGTGGTATCTGGTTAACTTGTCCGAAACTAATAATGATATATGATTGTTTGCAGGAGTTCTGGCTGGTCACGACAACCGAGTGAGTTGTCTGGGAGTGACCGAAGACGGGATGGCTGTTGCTACTGGATCCTGGGACAGCTTCCTGAAGATCTGGAATTGAGGTTAACAGTGTGTGTCTGTATCACACATACATACAACAAACACATTTTTCTAAAGTTGCCTCAAATATTCTGTATAGTACCATGTAATGATAAAAAAAACTGTGAATTGTTACCAATTAGATGTTTCGTTTGGTTGGTGAACTGACTTAGTGTAATATGAACTACTTGACAAACTTTTGAACATATTGGAGCTATTATGTAAACTGAGTGTATTGACAATTCACTTTTCATACCCTTTTTTGTATGTCAATTTAATGAATTTTAGTTTGTATTTTGTAATACATGCATTAAAAAAAAAAATGTTGCAAATTGAAAAAAAAAAAATAAGCAAACATTGGCAAAATCATGTAGCAATTGAAATTTTAGATTGTGCTGGATAAATTAAATAATAAATTTGTATTCTAGTAAATTAAATTTAATGAGAAAATTCTACATTTTAGTAAGAGTATACGTTTTTGAAAATAATTGTCAAAATTTATATAAAGAAAGTTAAGGGGCTTCCCTTACTTTCACTTTGTCATACAGATGTACTCTTTTATGATGTACACTTTAATTTCGTTATGCTAATTCAACAAATTCTACTCAGACTGAACATATTACATACTAGTGTCTGTGTATCTTATATAGAGGATACACCCTGTATACCCAGACCAGATTGTACAAGTACCAAGTGCTTAGTTACATGTCAGCAGTTTTATGTACTGTTGAGAGTTCTTCTTATACCCAATTCCCGTAAACCAGTCCCTCAAGAAACGGTGTGAGACGAACAAGCTTGGCCTCTGTGCATCCAATGGATTTTCGATGAGCTAGTGGGGAAATAAAGGATCTGAAACTTTCAAAACCTTGATGTGACAAACAAGACTGTCGTCATATGCTGGGTTTGCTTTGTAACAGAGATGAGGGAACAAGGGAAATGTGTATGTTGACCAGCACTTACCTAGTGGAATTTGTCGAGCTTCGGGGCTTTGGGTTCTGACGAGTTTTATTTTAATCTTTAAACATCTGTATTTGTAATGCAGATCTATGTTTGTACTACATGTTAATGTGGAGAGAACACCAGCGGTCCAGATAACGGGGTGACTGTCTTCACCAAACAAGTAGACAGGGGTCCAGCAGTGTGGGGACTCAAGCAGGGGGAGTATTTGATGGGTACCAACAACACATGAGTTTGTTGAGACCGGGAGAGGTTTGAATGGGACAATATGAGAGAGCTCTGTTATCTGTGACCCTGGGTGTGCGATGCTGTGAGGGCATGAGAAGTCTACTATTGTATGTAAGGGTGTTGTAGTTAGTGTATTTATGCATCATTATAAACTAGTAATCTGAGATATGATCATGTGTTGTCTTGAGAAGGACATTTAAATGTGCGTACGAGGATGTTGATGCTTAGATGCCATCCCATTTGTGATATACTTTTTGTTACTGTCGTGAAAACTGCCGCTTTAATTATAAAGATGGGTCCAGTGAAGATTTTACCCCCATTGCTGTGTATGGTAAATGGGTTTTCCCAATGAACCATATCATGCGATGGGGTTAAACACATATACAACATATTATTCAATGGTTAGATATTACAAGCTTTTTGCTCAAAGTGTATCTGCAAGCAGGCATTTTTAAGGGGAATGCAGTGCTCTTTTGCCCTCTGAGAAACAGAAATGACTGATTGAAGACGAATGGGTTGGCCTTTAAGTAAACAGTGTTCTCGTCGGTCCTTTAACAGGATGATATTTCTGTTAGAGTACCATCTCAATAATAATAAGTACTATACTTCATTCACTACAATCATCCTAGTTGAACAAAAGATCATGATACATTTATGTCTGATTATTATACGATTTATCCGAAGTGTATTGGATAGCATAAAGCATTTGCTGGAGTTTGAAAACAATGTAGCATTAGTAAAGATTAGCATATGGTGAGTCATAATATGAGTGATCGATTTTTGTTGCTTGTTTAGTCATTAATAGAACCAAATATTGGATGTTCATGAAAGAAATATCAAAGGAAATATGTAATAGATAAGTCTCCTTAGAAAAATAAACAAACAATGTAGTGAATCCAATACATATATATAGCAAATGATGTATTTTATACATCTTTGTTGTAGATAAGTCTATAACTCCCAGAAAATATACAAACTGACGCCCATGAGACATTTCTCTTGCTACCTTAATGAATAATCAATAAGCCTTTGTTGTTGGTATTCACTAGGATACCTTTTGTTGAATTTGAAGTACCAACCAGGTTCCTGTGTGACCTAGTGTTAAGGTGATGAACAAGTAACTCCTTGGTCCTTGGTTTGAGCCAGTGCGATAACCACTGGTTCCATAGGACGTACTTCAGACTGTTAGAGTTAAAAGAGTAGTACTGGTGAATCCCAGGAAAGTTGGAAACTATGGAAAAATTGTTGACACTGCATTTAACCCTTTGCAATAAAGTTAAAATACCAACCACGCTATTTGTTTAAAGGAATGTCCAGTTATTGTGTGATGTGTTGGCCACGCCCCTTATCTGGACCTGGAATCATCTATAGTTGTGTATGGATAAGGAGTAACTAAGCTTGGGGCAGAATTAGAGGATATTTTATATTCAACCATTGAATTTGATCTTTGATTATGTCTACATCAGTTGTAATGATTTGTACAAAGCCTATTGATATAATATTTGGGTGTTTCTGTCTTTAACTGTCATCTCCAGATTGAAAGGCCTTTCTTCAACCCTTTTCCCAATACAAATTGCTATAAATGCCACCTATGAGAAAATCATTTATATGCCTCTTACAAGAAGGTAAATGAAACGGCAGTGAAACCGACCAATCAAATAGAGGTCTCACACTGAAAGTGTGTCACTGGAAGTCTAATCTTAAATCGCTGCTGTAGGACCAATGCAATATTTAAGTCCTTTAATTATTAAAATGTTTCAACTGTGGCTTTGATACAGGCATTAAGCTTGTATGTTTGAATTTTATATCCGTCTGTATCAAATGGTTTTTGTCTTGGGAAAAGGATTCATTTACAAGCTTTTTGTGTTATCTGGCATTTTCATGTAGTTTATACTATTTATTTTCTGGATTGAGTCTGTGTGTAAGTATGCATGTATGTGTGTCAGATTTTTACATTTATTTCTATGTAGTACACATGGTAATGTGTGAATGATGAAATATTTCTATATAAACGAGCAAATTAATCTGTAGACTATTGAAATACTCACAGGGCGTTAATATTCGTCACATTCAGAGAGGTCTTTGGACTTCACACTTTTTCTCTATATAACTGAAGTTTCAACATTTTATTTCTTAAATTATTACAAATGGTACAAATAAAGGAAGACTAAACAGAAAACATGATTTAGAAAAGAAATGACAAATTACTGACATATGTTAAAATCAACTTTAGTAACTTAACTGATTGAGTATTGTAACAAGCTGCATGATTTGAAAGCGTCCTGTGAGAGTTTCATAATCGACAGAGACAGTCCCTGTTAGCAATCATCATTAACAGGCTGTTGTTTTACCGAGCTCTTGTCTGCATTGATTACAAGCAAGCCTTTGTGAAGTAGATGTTACACACTTTAGTAACACTTCATTCGAGATATATTCTCATGGAGAATAACGCTCATGCTTTTCTCAAGTAATTAATGTTATCATGCTACAGCCCTGCTAATGTACAGATGGTTTATGTAGGCAAGAGTAAGGTAAAAGTGATACCTCAGCTAGCTGAGGGTGGAAACATTTAGCCCATTTCATTGTTTGACATTAATTGATTGGATAACGCTCTGTTGATCTCGGGAATATTGGAAGGATTCATTTAAAAAGATCTATAGATTGAAATTATGCTTTTAATGAACCTCAAACTTAAGTTGAATGTAACATTGATTGATAAGGTTTTGATTGTTTCACTTGAAACATCTATAAAACTTTCCATCAAATAAGATATGTCTTTTGAATTTTAAAACACCTTACTCCTAGAGACTTTAGCGGATAACAAGTTAAATCTTCAAAAGGTCATTTTCTCAACTCATTTGGCTATAACAGGAACAATGGAATGGGCAAATACTTTGTAAATATTCATGTGGAAATTTATTAAAAAAGTGCAATCATTATGATAGTGTTAAGTCCAATCTCGTGTAGTTCATAGCGTAACAGTGATGTGAGCTTTTAATTTCTTAATACATTTATATCATAAATAGTCCTCACCAAGAGAATCTTATTAGAGTGAAATTGATCAATCGATGGCATGGAGGCAACTGTTTACACAGCTGAACAACACCATGTTTGGTGTGCTGGATTGATTATATAAAACAAAGAACCCTCCATGACTACTTCTATCCTATAACATTATACCACAATATCAACAATATTTGGAAACCTAAAGATTTGACTTATTAAGAAGGAAAATTAACGATGTCAATGTCGCAATAGGACGTTGCTATAGTCGGGAGAAAATCTACCTTGATTAATAGACCCTATACAAGCATGCCAGCAGCTTCATTGACATACCTCACGAGGTTTCCAATGAGGTCTCAAATAAGGAATGCGCTTCTGTTAAAATCTCTTCATTGTAAGCTGGTTGGTCAGAAAGCATTCTCAATCGGAATCAAGAAAGCAAATAAAACATTATGCTATTGATACGTACAGTCACCATTGTTATACGAATTTCTTGCAATGCTGATATTTTGATGTTACACTATCTAATAACCACAGTATATTAATGGATTCTTTTTTGCAAAAAAAAACCTTTCATATTGTTTATTGTCTCAGAAAAATAGCTGGTATCTAACAACGTATTCTTTGAAATGTATTTAGTCGCATGTTGGCAGAAATATTTCATTTGGGTGGGAATGATACTTCATAACTTAAGATAAATACGAAAGTGTTTTTGTAAACAGCAATGTGTTACCCAATGAATTCTCGGAGAACTTTTTTCATTGGTGGCCTGTTGCAAACTACTCCAGACATGTATTGTGCCAGACATGTATTGTGTATGTGGGTAGTTTTCACTTGTCACTCCCAAGTTTAAATCGGTCTTGCTTGTGATTTTGTTTTGTACAAAAACAGAAAAATATATATAAATATATTCACGGTATACATTTATATAGAACAATACACATTTAACCTGTTCACTGCTTAGTTCATTCTTAACTTCGTCTCTTCAGCCTATTTAGGGAAAAATCTCATTAGCGTAACACTTCGCCTACAAGCGGACAGGAAGAACAACTCTTCCTTCTGTTGGTCAGGGGAGGTAATTAGTGTCGAATACATTTATCGACTAGTCTGCCAATGTGTGAATGGACGCCTATATACATGTACTTGTATCGGTTACTTTCATTTGTCAATAAAGCTACATGTCTTATATCGAGTTGTTTTTATGTGATCCATTCCCTTCCCATGTTCTTTATTAGTTTAACCATATTGTATTGCCAATTGAACATATAAAACACAGTATTCAACATAGTTAAGTAGACATAATGTCAAATTGGGCGAAAGGGTCTGGCCACAAGTTCTCACAACTTGGCAACGGCCAATTGTGTATGGTAAAAACTGAAAGATAATAGCAGAAAACACTGATAAAGAGCAATATACAAAACACTTTCATCGTTGATGCATTTGTGTCATGGATAAGAATCGAATGCTACATGATAAACGTATGTATGCCTATTGCTGCTCATTTGCTGTTGGGGAATGTGAAATAAAAAGCATTACTTTCTGTATAGACACTTCTATATCTCTGGGACAGAAGAGATTTCTCCCATAGCAAGCTTGTAGTTCGTTACCGAAAGGAATATGTTATTTATGGTATTTTATAATTACTGTCTGCCTATACTTGTCCTTGTAGTCATACTAGTTGAAGACCAGCGGCAAATGTCTATTTATCCAATCCCAATTTTCGCGCCAAAAACGGCATGCCATTATCACCGTTCTC
Organism: Cerastoderma edule; assembly: GCA_947846245.1. Lineage (NCBI taxonomy): Eukaryota > Metazoa > Mollusca > Bivalvia > Cardiida > Cardiidae > Cerastoderma > Cerastoderma edule. Next base: position 20,580,667 of record OX401417.1, read on the forward strand.
CACATGAAGCTTTGTGAAATAAGTCGCTAATAACGGAGAATAGGTCGTTATCTACAGATCTCATGGTCATGATTCGACCTTGATCAAAAAACGCTGAAGCTTGGAGTGCGGTAATATGTTATATGAATGAAACGCAAGAAATGTAGATCATATGCCAATTTTAAAATCTATCAAACCCTTATAGTGCTGGAACCGACTTTGTGCTCATGCAAACGGGTTAGATCCAGGCCAGCCGCCAAGTACATTGGCGACTGGCCTTTGATCTAACCTGTTTGCCACTCTGAGTATCTTTCCTCATCAACTTTAAGCAGATATTTAAGGTTTTTGGAAGCAGACGACACAAAAAATCTATTTTTAGAAAATTACCCAGCATTCTAATGGTTAAGTTATCCCACAAGTCTATTTGTTTTGACATCTAATGTCTGCAGCAATGTTGTCAAAGCGAAGAGTGAATTTTCCCTCAATCTTGGGCTGTATCGACACCTTGAGTTTAACTTGTTGCTTTGGTACAAACAAAGTTAACCCATCACCAAACAATAACGACATTTAACCACTTTGTTTCAGACAACTCTGGAAAACATTGTGGGAAAAGGAGAAATTGCTCGTTGAGAGCAGTTTCTCCTTTTCCCTCAATGTTTTCTGCCCTATCAGAAGATTATTTTCAATTTCATCACATTTTGAAATGTCGTCTGCAAGCTCTTTCAATTTTTGGGACAGTAGAAAGTTTGTTGTTTGGTAAAGGGTTAAGACGATTTGTAAAGGTGGATTTCGAAGATGTCGATCATCTTCATTAAGAATTACTTATTCTGGTCTTGATTTTTGTGAATCCGATGATAAACATTTATCTATGTGTCAATAATACTATTTATTAATGAGAACATGATACCTTTATGGGTGCACAAAAGTCATTCTAAATTTTTAAGATCATATTACATCCTTGTCGCAAATCTGGAATATCGTGTTTAATGAATAGCATTCCTATTTAGCCTGGGGTTGTAGCCCATGCAAACACGCACTAGTGCGGGGTATATGCACCGACAAGGCTAGCCTGTAGCCTAGCCCGTTCGTATACCGCAAATGCGGGTATGCGTGTACCAGGCCTCCAGGCTACGACAAGGCCACCTGCTTATTTTGTCTTGAAATGCAAGCGTTACAGGGGTCATGGCTAAACGAACGGGGGACTGTAAAGGTAATTGACATAGATATCGGAAAAGTGTTGATGGTACTTTTATATAACACCTGGTTTCCTATAGCACTATGAGGCTTATCGTTATATGGTTTAGACAAAGGATGCACTGGTTTGCCCTCGAGTTCGTCGAGTTGACAGAATTCGCACCTAAAATGAGATGTCATCATTATACAGTGATCTCTCGTTAATCCGAACACGTCCGTTCCCAACAAAATGTCCGGATTACCGAATCATCCGGACTGCTAAAGCAGAGCATTTTCTTATACACATTAAGACATAAACGGTCTGTATGCACGTGTATAATTATAGCCCTTTAGCAAACGGCAAATTTTCGACCGTCCCAAATTGAAAGAGTTTGCAGACGACATTTCAAAACGTGATGAAATTCAAAAATAATCTTCTGGTATGGCAGAAAACATTGTGGGAAAAGGAGAAATTGCTCGTCACGCGCAATTTCTCCTTTGCCCACAATGTTTTAAAAAGTCGTCTGCAACAAACTGGTCAAATAATTCCGTTCCCTTACAATTTCGTTCGGATTGCGAGACATCCGGATAATCGGGGTCCGGATAAACGAGGCTTCACTGTAATCTAGTTTATTTGTTTGTTTATCTATATGGGTTTAACATCGTGTCGATGTAATATCAGTTATGTTGTGATGCCTGACTCTTCATGATGGAGGAGGCCCCCATACCCCGTATCCCTTTACCAAACTTCAAATTTTCAAAATGTCCCAAATTGGAAGAGTTGGCAGAGGACATTCCAAAATGTGATAAAATTGGAAAGTAATCTTCTGATAGGGTGAAAAACATTGTGGGGAAAGGAGAAATTGCTCGTTATGAGCAATTTCTCCTTTTCCCACAATGTTTTCCAGAGTCGTCTGCAACAAGTGGTTAAATGTCGTTATTGTTTGGTAATGGGGTACATAACTGCTCATAAGGGCTGATTCAAACTGGTAGAACAATTGGCATTCCATGGTTCAGTCAGGGGACTACCTCTTTGATTATCCAAATGCTGTCACCGCGGTACCATTTCACTAAAGAATTTTTGCTAAAATTTTGCATGACAACATTCCCTCTTATTTCAATATTGGGCTAGGCAATATTGCAAAGTAACACATCATTGGAATCGTCTCTTCGAAAAATGACCTAGCCATACAGTCGACCACCAGCATGACTTCAGCCAATCTACTCAAGTTAACTTAGGAAAGGACAGTTTCAAATGAAATGCTCCGACATGACCAGAACATAATCGTCTAATCATCGCGGGATCGTTGCACTTTAGCTTGAATTGTTATCAATTTCGGAGCCACATATGGAGGGCCAATGCCGTCGTAATCATCGTTCCTTTACATTGTATCTCACATGGCCAAACGGGGATCGAACCCGAGACCTTTAGTACAATGACCGACGATCTACCACTGCACCAATATCGCCCACATGTAACGTTTAATAATCAGCAATAACAGACACATGATTCAGAGCGCCCATGTCAATATTTACAGGGTTGCCTTTCACGAGACAAACCCGTTGAAAACGACATGCTTCTGTCGCCGACCGCCCTCGAAAGGTGACCATATACATCATGAAGATAGATCTAAACATATCGAGGGTTCAGTGCATTATTATAGTATGTGCTTACAATACAATATTTTTATTCAGTGAAGAAGGCCTTTGGCCCATTACACACATATTAATTTACCATTTACAAATAGTACATGCGCCTGCAGTAACTGTAAATAAATAAGATAATGTAATTTTGTATTTATATGAATAGTACCAAACCGCTTATAATCGTTGAAGTGTTAAACAAGAAAAAAAAGAAAACCAATATTATGACTTTTCAGTTTGGGAGGAATAAATCACTCTAACAAAAGAAGAACCTGTTTGGTCCACGAAACCACGCAATTGCTCCCTCTGTCACAGCGGGCTTGAGTCATTTTCTTCTTTTGATGGGTACATCATTTTTAAGCCTTTTACACGAAGGGTATGGTACGGATTGAATTCCAGATAGATGTATCTAAATCAGCGTGTACATAGACGCAAACATTAATTTACGTTACGTATCGATTTCGTTTTCGCACTTCGTTTTTCCTTTCTACATGTCGAGGGTTCAACGCAATACTATAGTAAGTGCCTCATGTTTGTGAAGCACTAACTATAGTCTTGCATTGAACCCTCGATACACAGTGTTCTGTTGGTTTTTAGTTACTAACTCCTTTATGATTCCAATCTATGTTTCAGCATAAAGAACGCTTTTTAGTGTTGTACAGGCAAAACATTTTGTTTTATGTCGTAATGATTTTGTTTAACAAAAGAACTGCACAAGTGCTTGTGAAGCATTTATCTCGCTTTGGTATAAGGTAGCTTAACATCGCGATCAAGGTGTGGAACTGCAGTGGGGTAATGGTTAGCGCAGGGGAATAGACACCGGCTAACCCGGGTTCGATCCGCGGTGGCTATGCTCTATTTTCCCGTGGAGTGTTCTTTTGCGAGACACCTTACCAAGCCTAGAACTGGTAGTTAATGGAACATGTACTATGATGCTAAGGAGATGCTGTACATTAACATGGTGAAAGATGAAGAATTAAAAAAAAACCTGAAATCTGTAGTTCATTATCCTGAAAAATCATGTTTGCTATAGCATTATATAGGCAAAAAAGTCTCCAAAACCTGAAATTCAGGAAAAATCGTGAACACTTTCACCCATGCATTAATAAGTCAGACGTTACAAATTCATTCATTCACCGTATTTGTTTTACATGGATTGTGAAGGAAGCTTAAAGCATGTTCAAATCCACTCTCGATGACTGCTTCCTGGATACTAAACCAGTAATCGGGCCGGTTTGTGGGTTATTCCCGGTAATTTTCACCCCGCCTAACGGGGATTTGAACCCGGAACCCTCTGTACAAGAGCCCGACATGTGTACTATACTGGAAAAAAACCCGACTGAGATTCATCCTCATGAGTCCACACTGGGATGTGGTTAGACAGTTAGACAGGACTTCTCGTAACAAAAAAAAGATCATTCAATTCTATTCTTTTATCAGCGGGGAACCATCAACCGCGGCTTTTCATTCTAATTAATTAGATTCTCCATTTTTTTTTATCAACTTTACCAATCCTCTTTGAAATTGATCGTATCCAGCCATTTTACATATCACGTGGCGTATGCTTCTGTTCACTCAACCCTTAGAATGCTGAGTAGTTTTCTAAATACATTGTATACATTTTGTTGTTGTCTGCTTTCCAAAACCTTAAATTTAAATATCTGCATACCTTTGATAAGGAAAGATAATCAGAGTAGCAAACAGGCTAGATCACAGGCAAGCCGCCAATTTACTTGGTGGTTGGCCTGGATCCAATCTGTTTGCATGAGCATGAAGTCGGTTCCAGCACTATTATAAGGGTTAAATAGTTGTAGGGCGACGTGTTGAATGTGTGATCAGCGACTGAGGGAATAACACATCTGTAAACCTAACAGTGTCAAAATATCAATGTGATAAAAGGTTAAAGGGGGCTCATTCCAGGATTCTGGTATGTGGTTTGTTGAAATACGACGACAACGTTACTCGACCGGATAAATGATTACTTGTTCTGTTCGTTTAAAAGTATACTAGCGCTCAGATAAACTGCAAAACTGGGTAATATGAGATATAAATTATTATTGAAACACAGCAAAAAAAACACAAGATAATGACCATATAAAGCCTGTACTATTTATCATCTTTTTTTCAAAGAGCTATTTTCACAAATTTGGTGCCCACCAATTTAACTTCATTGTTCATTGTCGCGTAACATCTAAAATAGCAAGGAGCACTTAGATGAATGAGTGGCGATCATCTGGTTAAAAAAATCACGTGAAAGACATAAAAATACTGTCATTTATCCAAAATCAACAACGTAAACATTCGAAATGGAGAATTCTTTTTAGGTTTTATTGGTTCCAAACGTTTCTCGGCTGACCTTGTTCTATTGCTAATTGTAAACAAACCTTATAGTATTCGCTCTCTTAAAAGCATCATGTGAATGAGTAACAGTCTCTCTGTAAATGGGAATTTAAAGTACCTTTAAGTTAATTTTCGTTTATTCTAGAACTTTAACAATTAAAGTGTAATCGAGCGCAAGTATGGCTTTAAAATTCCCATAGATTTACATATTTAAGATATTTGGTATGTTTAATATGTCCTTGGTATATTCGGGTTTTGTTTGTTTGATTTGTTCTACAGCGATTGTGAAGGAAGCTTGATTAAGCCTATCAAAGTCACTCCCGATCACTGCTTTCTGGACACTGCACCGGTACTCGCGCCGATTCGTGGGTTTAGTCCCGGCAATTTTTCACCCAACCTAACGGGAAATCGAACCCGGGACCCTCGGTACAAGAGGCCGACGCTCAACTACTGTAGGCCTACCAATGTAGCACTGTCGCCCACAGAGATTTATATAACGTGTCTTTTCATGGAGCAGAGCCTACTCACAGTTTTATATCCTTAGGACATAGATTTCTATATCATCTTACATTCTCTTTTCACATTTTATGTTTGTCTAAAACACAGGTTTTCGTCATCTTTCAAACGCACAGCGAAAATGGTCTGTTGTTTTGTAACATGGATTATTGAAGTCACAATTTCAACAGTTTTAATCAAGGATTAAAATTCATGTAGATTCCCTTTGGTTAATCAACCTTTCCAAAATGCAAAACATTGCAGACGCCAGATACCTAATATTTACTAGTGGGACAATTGCCTTATAAATAACATAGATGTTTATTAGGTCTTTGAAGACGACAACTCTAATAAGCCTACTATGTTAAATCGAAAGACAACCGATTAGTATGATATATAACTAAATGATCGTTGATAAAAGGGAAGCAGGTCAATTCGTACCCAAACCAATTCGTAACCACCCAGATTTGGTCAATTCGTACCCATTCTAATTTTGAATAAGTCAATTCATAACCATCCTATAGTTCAGATCACATATCTTACTACAAGTTCCATATATTGTCGCTGCATAACTGAATAAAAGACCCTTTACGATATTCTATTATAAAAGGACAACCAACAATTTATTTGATCTTAAAAACGTCAATTTCTTTGTACGTTGTTCATGTTTTGTTTTTGAGTTGAATATGTTTCTTTCAGTTGATATCCAGATTACGAATGATTATGCAGCTGAAATTTATAATTGTGTGTTAGATTTTCTTGACATTTCCCCACGTTGTATTCTGTAAATACCTGGGTTTAATAAAATGTGTTCTGTTCTGTTCAGCTATTCAGTACTTTTCTCTTGCTATTCACACCTACTTTATTTTTCATTAACTGATATGGATTATCTTTATGTTTAGTGGATTATTTTCAACACGTGCAAACCGAAGAATGGTTGCAGGGCATGCAGCGTCAATTGTCATTAATTGTTCCATTAATTGGTGTCCTTAATTAACACGCTAATCATGAGCCAGTTACAACAAAAGAGGATCATACAAAATTATAACAAACTGTTATGTATAATTTTTTTGATAAATTTCTTTAAAAACAAATTGATACGGGACCGTCATGTTGTGATTGGCTTTAACCCATTTTCATAAGAGAAAAGAGAAGCTCCTTTTATATGTTGATGTTTTGTTAATTCTTTGAAAAAAAGTTTTTATTCTGTAATTCATTTATATGGTCGCCTATCGAGAGTAACAAGCTTTCAGCTTCTTTCACAATCGATTTAAAACAAATACGGTGAATTATACGGTGAGTTTGCGAGATTTGCGAACGGATAGCTAACTTTAGCATCCATGCATAAAAGCTCAAAGTTTTAGAAATATGTAACAATGTTCATTTACTATATGTACTATAATTCGTATTGAATTATAGAATGGTTACGAATTGACTTCTTAAAAATTAGGATGGGTACGAACTGACCGAAATGTAGGTACGAATTGGCCAAATTTGGGTTGTTACGAATTGGTTTGGGCAGAGACATAGATCTGGTTTGGGTAAGAATTGACCGGGAAGCGATAAAAGTAGGAACTTCTTGAGTGAAAGTTCGTCCTTTCTTTATTTTATTTTCTTGTATGCATTGTTCAGACAAGATAATTGTTCGATAATATGCTCTGAATACTTTTTACAGTTAGTGTTCTGAACTTCACGTACAGTTTATTAGACATATTAAAACATGAGTTTTAATTCATTGGAACCAGATCCACAATGTCTTATTTTCAATATGTTGACAGCGCAACTAACGGGACATCTACTGATGCAACAATTTTTTTTTATGGGTTTTACCAGAGACATAGATAATAGTTATCTATGTCTCTGGTTTTACTTCACATTAACATTATTTCAGTTATGTAGCGATGCCGACTCTTAATGATGGAGGAAGACCCCTTACTCAACTGCCCATAAGGGCTGGTCAAGGCGGGTAGAACCATCGGCATTCCGTAAGTCAGTCGGGAGACTGTCTCTCATGAAAATCCATATCCCTCATCAGGATTTGAACCCACGCGCAACTAGTCCGAATGATCCAGACGTAGATATTTCACTCACGCAGTTACAGCTTGGATAATCTGAGTTAACGCGCAACAAGTTTCAGACGATCGTCCCGGTTTATCCTTTCAAAGTGACCTCCCCTGATACGAGTAACCGCCGAACTAAAGGGAAGTCACTCTGAACTGTCCCAAATAATTATTATTTCGTAAAGAGTACTGCAGAATTAAAGCAAAAACAGAAATAGAGCACATTGTCTGGTAATATTTATGTTATTTCCTATCTTTTATACTTCTTCTTCTTCTTCTTCCATATGTACCGACTAAAGTAATGAATTTATGTGATTACTCCAATAAAGTCTTGGTATTTTACATAAAGTAGATAATTGAGCGAATTGGAAGTTTCGTATAACGAAGTACATCTACATCTACAATGCTACATCTAAACGATACTTCGATACTTCCAACAATCGTTCACGATTATTATTGGAAGGGAACACCGCCATCATCAGGACATAGTTAGGTGTCTAAAAGGTTAAAAAAAGATCTACAGGTGCTAAGGTTAAAAACAATTAGTACTTTATAATAGGTTTACAGTGCCCAGTCTTGATATAAAAGATTCAAGACTGGGGCTACACTGTCTAAAGATGGGAAGGCTATTCCAAAGCCGTATCGTCCTGGGAAAATAGGAATTTGAGTGGTACTGAGTGCGGGACTGTGGGATCAAATAGTTCAGATTTCGCGTAGGAGTAAGATGATTGTGATCGTCGCATACTAAATTATTTTTGATTTTGTAAAAGTAAAGGAGGGATGACTGGATGCGCCGATAATGTAACGAGTTCCAGTTTAGGGTTTCTAACATAAGGTTAACACTGCTTGTTTGGTCGTAGTTGTTACAGACATATAAGTGTGTGGGATTTTTGCCATGGGTGCCAGATTGTAGAGCAGTATTCAAGTTGGGGTCTAACATAGGTGTCATATGCTTTAGCCTTAACTTTTTTATTACTGGTCTTAATGTTTCTTTTAATAAATCTGAGGGAGTTATTTGCTTTGGCTGTTATGTCATTTATGTGAGTAGACCAGTTGAGATTGTTACTTATTGTGACACCTAGGTATTTGGCTGCAGTGGTTGATTTTAGTTCTGTTTTATGGAGGGTGTAAGGGTAGATGAATGGTTTTCTTTTCCGAGTGATTCTCAACGCCTCACATTTGTCGGGATTAAACTTCATGGAGCATTCTCTTTCCCATTTTTCGAGGGCAAAGAGATCATTTTGAAGGATAGCTGAATTTGTAGTGGATTTTACAGTGAGATAGACAATTGTGTCGTCTGCAAACAGTCTGGCTTTGCTATGGATACAATCAGGGAGGTCATTTATGTAAATTAGGAACAAGCAGGGACCTAGTACTGACCTAGCACCTAGTATCAAAGCTGTTCACAGTTATAAGGGTACGCCAGTTATAAGTGCGCTCTACACAATATATTATTTTTTCCTTTTATTTATCCTGTCACCAGTGCAATTAACGGACCAATAACAGGGTGCCATATAACTTTTGTGATATCTGGCACTAACCATATATCACACATTCACGTGTGAAATCATGACGTCATATGTACGTCATGGCATATGACGTCATGTGTGAAATCATTCGCTACTTGTTTTCTGTCTTTTGTTTCCTTTATTTTGTATTTTGTTTTCAGTTTGTTTGTTAATAATACTCCATGAAGGTAAAAGGATAACTAGAATAGATGGTTTGTGTCTTTGAATAGGAAACGTTATCGGGCTCGGCTTTGGATTATTATCCGTTTCGCCTGCATCTCACCGGATGATATTTCTACGCCTTGCCCCATAACATTTCCAATTCACGACACCAACCATCTATTCTCTTTTTATACTCCTAAAGATCGGAGTGCAGTTGGGAAGGATTGAATCGTGACGCCTATTGCATGAATCTTACACCTTAACCACGCGGCCAGACAGGAGCCTCTGTTTAAGTAAGTAAATTCCAGGGTACCGTTTTACTAAACAACTGAAGGAAAATATTTGCGTAAGTCATAATTGATACACATGGATAGTATCTTAAATAAAAGTACAATATTGCAATGTGACATGTCATTGGAAGCGTCTCGGAGAGACGATTCCAATGATGTGGTACTTTGTAATATTGCTTCTCCCAATATTGAAATAAGAGGAACTGTTGTTTTAGACATACGCAAATCTTAAGCGTAAACTGTTTAGTAAAACGGTACCCTGCAAGGCTATAGCCCTGTCCGATAAGTAATCGACCGTCGGCCCGCATTTTACACATATCCCGATTATCGATCTTAAACTACTTCCGGAGAGGTTTATTTTCAACAACAATGACGTCTAACAAAGAAAATCAACGAAGCGATCAGCGAAGTTTTGACAGCTTTAGGGTGAATGAACTTAAAAGTTTCTTGCGCGATCACGGAGAATATGTGACCGGAACAAAGGCAGAGCTTGTGAAAAGAGCGAAAGGTGTGGATATATTGAAGAAAACGCCGCTCTCGGAGATCAGAATCCAGGACGAGAATCGTACAAAAGAAAGGCATTTGAAGAGATTCGTGTCGCCGTTTGGTGAAAAACTACCCGATCCACGGTCTTTAGTTAGTGGTTGGACTACAATCATGGACATACCTGAGTTTTCAAAGAAAGATCTGTACAATTACTTGGTACTAAGCAAGAAAAGAACGGTGGATAATCAAACGAACAGTGCTAACCGACAGCTGAAGGCGAAAGTGTTTTACGAGGACAGACATGTACATTCGTTGTTATTCAATGACATTGAGAATGATTGTTCGCACTGCTATGTAAAGGGTAAAGTGATACCATCCCTTCCATCACAGAATGAGAAAGACAAACCAGACTACAATGTTTGGGTTTGTTTGTCGAAAGAAACTGGACATGTACATTCAGCTGGATGTAATTGCAGTGCAGGGTGAGTTCATGTACATAATAGTATGTCTAATCATATGAGCCATTTCTCTTTAAGTTGCAATAATTTCATGCTATAGAAATACCAAATTTGCATTTTTTATGGTTTCTTTAAATGAATTTTACTGTTTTAGAGTCCTCTGTATATTCTAACAAAGACTATAGAAAATGAAAAAGACAATTACCTGTACATTATTAAAAATCGTAATTGGCAATATATTTCTCGATTTAACTTAACCGAAAGAATATAAGTTCTTTTGGTATGTTTATACAGCATCACTAAACATATTGTCATTTCTGTTTACGTTCTATGTGCGCAACACGCTAAGTCATTTTGTGTCCCAAACATTTTTGTTGCCTAAAAAGGTGAAATTACATTGTAACACTGTACTAAATGCCTTTTATTAATATTTTTCAGGGAAGGGGAGTCCTGCAACCATGTTTCAGCAGTGCTTCATGCCTTGGTGGCTGTGTCAAGCTCTAAAAAGGAGGGATTGGATGCATCAACATCTAAGCTTTGTAAGTGGATCCAGCCAAGGAAAAGAAAACTGAGTCCCCAGAAGGTACAGGATCTTATTTTTAAGAAACACAAATGGGAAGAAGATGAAAGCACCAAAACAAAACAACCGAGGAGAAATTTAGACCATAGGTTCAATCAAATTAAACCTGTTAATTTAGATCATTTTTCAACCAAGTTAAGACAATGTGCACCCCATGCAGCTTGGCTCCTGACCAGAGAAGACACTGTTGTTAAAGAGACCGAAAGAGCTTTGACTCCAAGTTTACATAATATTAACTTTAACTTTTCTGATAGTTGTGACCTGTCCAGCAAAACGGGCTTTTTTAAGGGATACTTTGAAAAATTATCTGTTTGTCCTGATGACTGCATAAAAATAGAAACAAACACTCGGAAGCAACATAAATGTGAAGAGTGGCATGGATTAAGATTTGGAAGGATTACCGCATCACAGATAGGATCTATCTGCAAGAGAGACTTATCGATCCCCCCTACATCTATCATAAAAAATGTTTGTGGATATTGCCCGTTAAATGAAAATGTCAAGTATGTGAAATGGGGACGAGATCATGAACCAGCAGCACGGCGCCAGTATTCGAACATGATAAGAAAAAGAGATGAAGGCATAGATGTATCACAATGTGGACTGTTCATAAACTGTAGGTATCCACATCTTGGTGCAAGTCCGGATGGAATTGTGAAACATGAGGGAAAAGTAGTTGGGGTACTTGAGGTGAAATGCCCATGGAAGTGGAGATTTTCTTTCCTTAAAGATGCTGTTAAAGACTCTAAGTTTTGTTGTCGTCTTGAAAATGGGCAGATTCATTTAAAAAAAACACATATTTACTATTATCAAGTTCAAACTCAGATGGCTATAACAGACACAAAATGGTGTGACTTTGTATTGTGGACTTTAAAAGATTTTCATGTTGAAAGAATCGAGTTTGACAATGAATTCTGGAACAATTGTCTTTCATCTGTCAACAAGTTTTATTTGGACTTCTTATTGCCAGAGCTCTTTAGCACACGGGTAAAAAGAGGAAAGCTTTTGTATTGAATGGTCCACTAGTGACTGATATGTTGATGTATCCCCCCCCCACCCTTATGTCCCATGGGCAATTTTATCAACATTTGCAAACAGTTAGAATGCAAATCAGTTGCCAAATAATCAACCAACTTTATTGGCATTAAGCTGAAAATAGTGGAATATTTTACGACAGGTCTCAAAATATAGTCATGATATAATTAACTCATTCATCTCTGGGTATTCATAGAAATATCTTATACCTAATGAATATTTATTAGCTTAAATGACAAAATTAATCATGAAAAACGCATAATTTTGGTGTTCGCACAAAGAAAAATGTTAATTCTTGGACCACACAAGCAAATTTAGCATAACCTGGTCATGCAGCTACCGCAATAACTGTAAGATCAGGTAATACTTAATTTGCAAATTACAATTCAAGGCGTAACGAGGACTGAATGAGTTAATGACCGTTAGAATTTAATACAATTATTGTGTTTTTTTAATGCAGGGCAACAGTGATACAAAAAGCTCAGACAGGATATTTTTGTATCACAATTATCCAGCAACTAGCATCAACTGAATTTTTAATAATTGTTTTTCTCTTATTTAGAGAGAGATTGTTTTAGGAAAAAAATGCTGCCCAGTGAAACATTATTTAACTCATTCAGCCCTAGAAATTTGAAGAAAAAATTCATACCTCATGAATATTTATTAGCTAAAATGTCATAGTAAATATTGCGATTTGAATTATTTTTGTGTTGTTAGAGAGGAAAATGTTTATTCTTGAGTCTCACATAGGCAAAAATGTAAACCCTGATTAGACAGCTCCTGTCTAATCAGGGTGTACTTTATTTGCAAATGACGACTCAAATCGTCCCCAGGGCTGAATGGGTTAAGTGACCTAAAATGATACTTTTCTGATAGATATTAGCTGATCTTCACCAGCTTGATAAAATAGCCAAACAGTTTGTTTCTCAAATCAGGCCCAGAAGTGTGGAGCCTGACCTGGGATCCAATCTGTTTGAAGAGAACATTTACACATTCATGTCTAGAAATTATCTTTTGATGAAACATATCAAGCACATTGATTGGTCTATTTTTCAAAATACACCTATCAGAATGTCTGTTACTTGACATGCTAAGAGTTAAGCAGATTATCACAAATTCAAGATATTGAATCAAGATAGTTGGAATGAGTCCATTGACAACATTTATTTTTATTCTCATTCAGCTAGAGAATAATCATTTATTCTCTTATTGTTAAATAAATGATCATTGTTGTACATATTAGCATATGATGTTTGTAGGATGTATAAATATTGGTCTTCTAAATAACAAATAAAGATTGAAATTGAGTTTCTATTTATTTTTATTTTTTCACTTAGAAATAATCCATGTCATAGGTGAAATACTTTAACCCATTCAGCCCCGGCAATTTTCCGAAAATTTTGACTTGACTTAGCTTATCATATTATTGACGCTTGAATCTTTGTTTGCAAATGAAGTCTATCCTGATTAGACAGCTCCTTCTAATCAGGGTGGACTTCAGTTGCCTAAATGTTACCCAAGAATAAACATTTTAAGACATATCTTTAGTTTTGGCCCATGCAAAGGCAAAATGTATACACTGATTACACAGCTCCTGCAGGAGCTGACTAATAAGTATATACTTTATTTGCAATTGATGTCAAATGATGAATCTTGCATCTTGCATTCTATGATCCAGGAGCATTCTGAATAATAAAGAATGAAGTTTAGTTCCTATTTATTTTTTCACTTTAAAAGAATCAAGAGTCATAGGTCAAATACCTTAACCCATTCAGCCCCGGAATTTTACAGAAAATTTGGATACATCATGAATATTTATTTGCAAAATATAAATATTTTCATAACTTTTGGCTGGCCTTGACTCATTCAGCCCAGGTGACGCTTGAGTTGTCGTTTGCAAATGAAGTCTACCCTGATTAGATAGCTCCTTAGGAGCCGTCTAATCGGGGTAAACTTCATTTTCGTAGGTGTAACCCAAGAATAAACATTTTCCTTCTTGTTTAAATAAAAATTGTGCAAATCAAATCATTTTTTTTGTTATTTTAGTTAATTAATATTCATAAGGTATCAAACTTTTCTATAATTTCAGACATATCTTTAATTTTGGCTAATGCATAGTCAAAAAGGTATACACTGATTACACAGCTCCTACAGAGCTGGCTAATCAGTTTATACTTTATGTGCAAATGATGTCAAAGATCTTTCGTCTTTCATTCTATGATCCAGGAGTATCCTGAATAAGTGGGGGTTGTAGGTTTGACAAATTTACACATAAATGCCATAATTTGGAGACACAATGCGCAAGAGTAATGGGAATATCTCCTCGTAATATCCGAAAGTTTTTCACACGTTCAATAGCCCTTTCAACATCAATTCTAAGATTAGCTATGCGCCTTGTTTCCTCAATTTCGCGCCTTGAAAAACGTTTTGTCTTGAAGGGGGGGATTATAAGGCTTATCCCTAGTGGAGTGGTCAAATCGCTGATCAAAAATCCCTTGTCGGCCATAATAGCATCTCCACATTCACAAAGATCTAAAATACCACATCTCTGAGTAATTTGCTTGTCACTGATAGAACCTGACCATAAGTCTGATGCAAAAGAAATATATCCACTGGGAGTTATTCCTAATAAAGCCTTGTATGTCATGTGTGACTTATAATTGGAAAAAAGTAGGGATTTGTTTGAAAGTGATTGAGGCGTCTCGGTAAACAATTCTGTACAATCTATTATTACACGGCAACTTGGATATTTGGACTTGAATTTATTTGGCATATGTTTTTTTATCATTGCCTGTGAGGGCCATACAGTTAAAAAAGACAGTTTAACATACAAATAATTTATCCATCTATCACAAATCCCACCACAGGTTGATTTAGCAATTTTGAACCTGTCTGCAATGTCCTCTAACAGAAGCCCTAATCTCAATCGCATAAGAACGAGAAAAAATTCATCAATTAACCTCAAGCTTCTGGGACGACCCTTCTTTCCACGTTGATTGCTTTCAGTTCTTGTTGTTTGCTGGTGAGCATCATCCATCTCATCAAAAAGCGCCTCAAAAACCTGTTTGCTTGGAATACCTGTATAAAACATGAACTTCTGGTCAGTCTGTATGGACTCGTACGTAAAAGCTGGTCTGTTACATTGTACTTCTGCGTCGGCAAAGGTTTTACACTTTTGTGGCATGGTTTCCGTGTTTCCATTGAAAGTTTCGGTTTGTGTAGAAACAGAAGAAGTTTCCTTTTGATCTGTTTGGGTTTCAGTTGTCACTGAACGACTGTATGTTAGATCTGTTTGTTCTGCTTTATCCAGAACACTGGATACAGCACTGTTTTCAATCTGGCCGCAATAATCATGAAGGTTCAGTGATGATACTTCAAGAGACGAATTCATGCGCATGGTCTCTTGTACTTCAGCATACTGTTCTTCTTCTTGGTGTGTGATGCTCTCTGATGGTACTGTGTCATCTGTGTCACATTGGCCGATGCCATCAACCTGAAACAAAAAATAAAAGCACTGCTTATTAGTAAATAAATATTAAATCTTATTTGGGTAATAAAATCTGTAAGTAGATTTAGTGGATTCAAACAATGGACTGGTGAAGAGAATCGATTTTGAGAACCAGGTTATCAAACTAGTAATTGTCTACTAATTGATGAACAATTTAGATCTACATAACTATTTGTATGTTATGCAGTTTAAGTCTTTAAAATGTTCGATACATCGGCAATTTCAGTTTTAAGAAAAGAGAAAATGATGGGGTTATGCTGCAGTGAATATCGAGATTTCCGTCACATTTCTTTTAAATTGATGTAATTTATGTTTCATACTTAATGTCACGGCAATATTTAAATCATTAACGGATTCTTACTGTAGATGAATTGAAGATTTTGTCGCCGAACACCGATGGAACAGCATTTTTCACGAAGCGGCCGTCGATGAAGTGTTCTGAGCATAGACGCTGAGTGTCGTTGTATCTGAAACCTTTCTTTACAAGTTTTATGCGACGAATCCACGCAGACCTAATTTTCTCATGCATTGGAAACCTATGCAAAGAAACTTGACGTCCATCAACTTCTTTTCCCCGATAATTAGAGCAAACAGTGCAGTAATGCCGTCGTACTTTCATTTTCGCGTCCATTGTTTACTGCCTAGGGCTATACTCTCCGGAAGTGGCGACTCGGCGTATCTTATCTCCAATCGCTAGAGAGCGCGATAAGGGAGATTAATATTGTGATCTTATCGCGGCCTTTGTGGACAGGGCTATAGTAAGGGTTGAGCTAGTAGTGGATCGAAATTATGACGACGAAGTGGATAGAGTTTTGACGCATATTTGCGACAACGTTTGCGACATTGTATTATATAGATCTAAATCTTCCTCAGAATGAAATTGAATACTTTGCATCATAAGAAATCTTATGTGAAACAATGAAAGATATAAATGAAAAAAAAGATATTATTTATAAAAACATAATCCCTAACCCTAACCCTAACCCTAACCCTAAGCCCATTTACGTCACCAGGCCACTTTACGGTTGTGTTAAAACTCAATCCACTTTGTATATTCAAGCGATCCACTACTACGTCGTCGTATAGTAAGAGCTTTACATATCGCTGTTTCTCAATAAAATGAGCCAATTGATGTTCCAATGAATATTTTGCAATGTGAAGTATTTACTTAGTGAGTAAATCCTTTGGCAGGTAGTTGCCGACGTAGGCAAACACAGGCAACATATATTATGTTAATATGACCTGCCATCTTGACATTATAGAGGCAGACATGCTAGAAAATGAAACATACGTTACTGTCGCCACTCTACTATTTTACCTTTGAGAGGGTGACACATAGAACATGCAATGTTTGTTTCATTTCTTTGTTATTTATTTGAAAAAAGCATGTTTGGTGAGCATTTTGATATGACATTTATGGTGCTTTATGACTAAACCAGGTATATACGCATAATTTAATGATGTCGCCATTTTTACTTAAAGTGAATTCAGACAACATGCCCAGTTTGTTACATACACATAAAATATTCAAAATACCAGATATCATACGCATTTGTCTTTAAACAACAGTTGATATATCAAATTATAAAAAAATAATTGCATTTCTAGAAAAAAAATGGTACAAATTGTCTTTTTTTCTGAATTTGACTAGGAAAGGATAAATGCATTTTTAAGTATGAAACCTACGTGACATGCTTTTTAAAAGTAACTATTACGTCTAAATATATACAACGTACAGTAATCAACCTTCTTGGCAAATAGTTTAATTTTACACAATGGCATTGCAAAGAAACTAGAAATTCACATGCAAAAGCATCTCAAATGTGGCGATGTAACATACGTTACGAAACATACGTGACCAAGATTATTCCCAAATTAATATCCGGATGGAGTATCCATCTAAAACTGCAAAGTCATGGATTTATAATATAATGATGTCATCAGCAAAATGACCACCATGTTTTGAAGGCGCTCATGACTTGAAATTTGACGAAGAACGCATATGTTTGGTGACATAAATTTTGCGGAATACACTGTGTCAGGTAAGACTTAATATATCCAATTAGTGATTCGTGCATGTATTAATATATTGATTTTCTATATGTCAAGGAATTTTCACATGTTAACAAACATTGTACATTCATACTCAAACCACATGGAACAAAAACAGAGTCACAAAAACTAGAGAAACATACGTTACATCTGGTAACGTATGTTTCACTATATAATTTCATCCTTATAATAATTATTACACAGAGAAATATACCATAGTCGTTAATATTAAACTGTTTCGTCCATGCTGATTTACTTTGTTGGTAAAGTTTCTTGTAAAAAACATATTTTAATGAAGTTACCACAAAAAGAAGTTAAACTTGTAGAATTCCAGCGACATCATTTTTATGCTAAAAATTGCCTCTTAAAACCAGCGAATGATTTACATAATGACATGTGTTCAATAGATTAAGTCTATCCCATTGATGAAATGCCATTACTATACATAGGTCATTGTGTCTAACCATTTAATGTTGTACTTTCCTGATTTAATTTTGGTAACGTATGTTTCAGAATGCCTCTTTCTCGTGCCGAGATACAGCGACGATATAGAGAGCGTAAAAATGCTTCAGATGGTGAAAACTTTCTACAAAAGGAACGAAGAAGACAACAGAAGTACTACAAACCATCAGAAGATTTGTCAGCCTCAGACAGAAAGAAAAGAAATGAAAAGATTAAAACCTGTGTGCAAAAACACCGCCGATCTAAGAGAAATCAAGCAGAAAGTAATACTGAAAATGCTGACCAGATTGGTGCAAGTTCAAGTGGATAAGGCACGCAAGAATCCAATGCAAATCATCTAGTTGTTAAATTTCCTAACAGACGAATGGGCCCTAGAAAAAGATTGAGTAGAGCCCTTGTTACAGCAAACTCAAAACTTAGGAAAGTCATCAATGAAAATATTGAATCTCGGAAAAAGGTCTTACAGAGAAAATTACAAAGAGTGTTGAAATCCAAATCTAAAACAAATATGTTGACACCAAGATGGAAAACTTTCATCTTTATGGCATCGTCTGGTATTAAAGGAGACCATGTTAGAAAACAGCTTTTGTTTGGAAACATGCTCTTGCACCACATGAAGACTAAATCAAAGAGCATTGACAAAAGGCACAGAAACGGCGTATACGCCACGGTAGCTGGCGAAGTAATAAGAAAGTACCGCTGCATTTCCAAACTGGCATCCGAACTTAACGTTAATGGACACAACTTATCAAAAGTCATCAAGAAGGGTATTGATTTTGCCAAAGTCAGGAGGCGTAGAGTACAAATGAAACTAAAGGACAGTGTAACCAACTTCTTTGAAAGGGAAGATAATTGTAGGATTCAGCCTGGGAAAAGGGACGCCACAAGAAACGAAGGGGAAAAGATACAAACCTGTGTCCTTACTGATTACATGGGTAATCTTCACCAGAAGTATTTGGCGGAAAACCCAGAAAACAAATTGTCTTTGGCAACGTTTTGCAGAATAAGACCTAAGCATGTATTACTGACCAGTTGCTTAAGTAGAAATGTATGTCTGTGCACCAAACACCAGAATCTAGCACTTAAGTTACAAATGATGCGGAAATCAGGAATTGATATTCCACAGAATCCTGAAACGTTTATTCAAAGTGAAATGACAGTTGAGAAAGCACAATTTCAAGATCCAGTTATCTATTCTAAATGGAAAAGAGTTACTCTTGAGAACGGTAAGAAGAAAATGAAGATAGTAATGAATCAGAAGATAGAAACACCTTCTTTGAAAACTGGTTAAAGGAAGAAGCTGCATTTAAGGTCCACTACCAAACGATGAAGAACCAGTATCAGAATATTCGTAAACTTAAGGAAGCATTGCCAGAGAATGAGATAGTCATATATGTGGACTTTGCGGAGAACTATTCTTGCAAAACTGCTGATGAAATCCAGTCTGCATATTGGAACTCGTCGCAAGTAACACTGCATCCAATGGTTATATACTTCCGTGGAGGGACGGAAGTCTCCAGCATAGAAGTTACGTGGCAGTTTCTGACAGTATGTCACATTCATCAAGTAGAGTCCTGGCTATTGTCGAAAAATTGTTTGATAAGGAGATCAATTTGCCTGGCTGTGATGAATTACAATATGTGCATTACTGGACGGACAGTCCTACGTCACAGTATTGTAACAGATACATATTTGATACAATTATCAATCATGAGAGTTTGTATGGTTGTCAGGCCACGTGGAACTACTATGAAGCTGGACACGGGAAAAATGTGTGTGATGGGCTTGGGGGTACCGTGAAACGCCTCGCTGATGAAGCAGTTCGTTCCGGAAAGTGGTCCATCCAAGATGCAGACGACTTTATGAGATGGGCAACAACGTCAACCATGAAAGGTGTGAAGTTTTCCTTTGTGAGAAAGGAAGAATGCGACGGAATTGCCCTCATGTTACAACAAGTAAAATTGGCGCCTATCACTGGTACATTGCAGCTACACGCAGCCAGGTTAGACATGGATGGGAATTTCATGCTATTGTGACGAGTGCATTGATGGTCGTATATGTGACACATGGACTGTACATAACGCACCGAAATCAACGAGTACAGATATTGGAAAGCCCTCTCCACCAAGTGAATCTTATAAAGAAGATGACTTCATTGCTGTTATTTATGTAGGTGCGTGGTATGTCGGTCGGATCGTCGAGATAGATCCCGACGACGATGGTTTCGATTACAGAGTGACTTTCATGCAGAAAAAGAAAGCCTCGTTCCAGTGGCCCAGTAATGAAGATGTTGTCTGGCGTAAGAAGTCGCTCATACTGTGTAAAACAAGTCCACCTATTGCCTTTGGGAAGTCAGAGAGAATGTATAGGTTATCAAAAGAGGAACAAGAGGAAATAGAGAGTCGTTTCTCACAAGCATAAAAACATGGCAAAGTGAAACATACGTTACTCAAATTATAATTCAATTGTTTACAAAAAATGTGACCAAGATCTACCGTCTCGTGTCTCACAATTGATTGTAAATTAAGAACAGTTTAATCAAAACATGTATATGTACACGATATGTAGATTTTTGTTTGCAAAGGTATAAAAATTATATCCAATAATACTTGAACCATAAAACAATGTGTGTAATCGTATGAATATATTGCAAAGTATAAAAACATAGCATTCTGGTTTCTAGAAGAAAGCTATTGACTTTTACTAGGTAATATAAACATGTTGTAAGAGTTTATATCACTGTAGTTTATTTTCTTAAAATTTTCAAATAGTTAAGTGTTTTTTGAAACATACGTTACTGTTTCACCATTTCTTAGCACTGTTTTTCTGAAGGACAATTAGTTTACAATGACTAAATAGTCGACTGTTTACATTAGTTTGAAGTTCAAATGATCAGATGTTATTGTTTGTTTCTTTGTACATCATAATATTGTGAAAGCATACGTTTTGGCAAATTGGAGAAAAAAATATGCGAATAATAATTGGTTTTCAGGTAAAAGATTCATACTTCCAATTTATTTTATTTTGCAAATAATCAGAGAATGAAGGTTTTGGAACAGATGTTTATATGGCATATGCCTATGTTTTCAAAAGGTATAAACAGAGCAAAAGTGCTCTATCAAAAGCACATTTGTTTTCTATTCTAATATCAAGGGTGCTTTTGAAACCAACGTTACCACTGAAATTCTAGTACATGCTTGTAAGTAATCACCAATTCTACACCTGAAGGAATTTGTTAAAAATATTTTAGGAAAATATCCTAAGGGCCTACATCTTTTAGACAAAACGCAATACATTGATTATTGAAAAGGTTGATTTTCATTTATTTTCCTTCCTGATATGTTCTGTTTTATTGAGAAATAGCGATATGTGCATGTCTTACTATAGGTTTTAACTGAACCTTTGAACTAAACTAAAAATGGTTAAATGACAAAGAATTGGGTTAATAGCACTGCAGCTCATAATTGCACTAGGCCACAGTGACGGATTATAGTATTATAATGGGGAAAAGGCCCTGGAGAAGATCAAGCCATTTGCAAGGAGCACAGGTGCTTGAAACAATCTTCGATAATATCCCAATATTATATTATCGAAGATTGTTTCAAGCTCCTGTGGCAAGGAGGATATCATGAACAACTTAATTACTCTTTTTGTTGAGACTCAAAAAATTGCATTGAAGGCAAGTCAATTCTTTTGAGTACCAACAAACAGGGTTTAGAAATCGTGTAAACCCCCTTCCAAACAATAACGACATTTGACCCGTTTGTCGAAGAGGACTCTGGAAGACATTGTGGGTAAAGGAGAAATTGCTCTTACTGAGCAATTTCTTCATTTCCCACAATGTTTTCTGCCCTGTCAGAAGATTATTTTTCAATTTCATCACATTTGGAAATGTTGTTTGCAAACTTTGAATTTTGGACAGGCGAAATTTGGCAATTGGTAAAGGGTTAACATGATGTAACTTTTATGAATATTCATATCTGTGTGTAGTTCAGCTTAAGTTCTCAATCCATCATTTTTTCATGATGCTTTTTCAGTGGATGATCCTTGAGTTTAACACTAAACAATGGGCGTCCAAGGACTGTTGTCCGTGTGTTTGGAGAGACAAGACGAATGTACAGAGCCTGCCGACCTTGTACACATAGCCCAACAACGAGATGGTATTGAGCTCATGGTAGATTTCTACTCCTTTCAGCACCAGATAACATATAAATTCTGGAAGGGACTTTCCGCCCTCCGAGGAAATCCTTATCTCAGAATTCTCGGCGGAGAATACGGATCCCTTGGCAGATATGTAACAAAGCTCATCGGAGATTTAAAGTCGCTCGGGATCAGTCTCGTGTTTTTCGTGGACGGTGCAAGAGGAAGCTCTTCAGAAGCAGTTCGTCAAAAACTGGACACCTGGATCAAGCGTCACGATCAGGACTTTGAGAGAATGAGTTTGATACTAGACGTGTTTCGCGGTAAAATCAACATTGACGATCTGGACATAGAAACAAACATTCGGCCTGTGGTCCTTGAGGATCAGTTTGTGGCAGTGGTAAAGAAATGCGGATGTGAGTTCCATCAGATACCCGCCGGGGAGGCTGATTTACTGTTAATCCGAGCTCTTAAAGACCGCGAAAAAGCTTACGCCATTTTATCCAATGACTCAGACTTTTGTGTGTTTCCTGGAAGTCGGTTTATTCCGGTGCAATTGTTTGACATTGAAAATGACCTTCAGTTAGGTCAACCTGTAGAGGTGCCTGAGAAACCAGTAAGGTTAAAGGTCAAGGTTATCACAACTGAGAAGGTCATGGCGATGTTACAGGTATGGGAAAAATACATAGATTATTCCAAATGAATTTTCATCAACTATAATTGCAAGAAATCTTGTGAGTCTTGGAAAACTTTTGAGATAACTAATATTTTATATGCTCTGTATACATTACTTTTACCTGGACAGTTTTTAATGACAGTAGAAGACATTTTCACATTCTGTATAAACTTAATATCCAGCTTTCAGTCTTCCAGAATTGCAATTGATGAAAGCTGTCCTTAACCCACTGCTCTATGTTAGAATCTGTGATTGGATCAAATTGAAAATAATAGCAGGAAGACAAGGCATTTCATGTATTATACTGGCTAGAAAGCAGTGTAACAAAAGGATAAAGGATTGGATCCAGGGAGCATGGATTTTTTTCATGGCATTGTAATTGGAAAATAAATGTGGAAAAAAACATTAAACCCTTTGAAAACAAACAGAGAATGGGTCTCTGAATTCTCAAGAATATTTTTCTCAAATATTTTGGGTGTTACTATAGGACGTTCTTTGGTTAAATTTGGAAGAGGCCAAGGCCTGTTGAATTTGGGTAGTTTTATCGCTGAAACTGCTGAATTTGGAAACAAAACATCTGGTATGACTCTGCATGATTTTAAAGAAATTTCCATTTGGGAAGGTGTTTTTATAGGCCTGCAGGGCTGTCATTAAGAGGCTGCTGCCAGCAAATTTGACCACTTCAATTGACTTTTTGATGGGCTCAAATAACAAAATAAATAATAGGTATTAAGTAACACCTAATTTTTGTTGGGTGTTTGCTTTATTAGTCTCCTCAAATGGAAAGTTGGCCTCTTACTACAAAAATAATGACAACCCTGGGCCCCTGTTATATAGCATGAAAAAGCCCTATTTTATAACAAACTCCATTATCCCAATCTTCACACTGGCTTTGATACAAAAAGAGATATTAAACTCTCTTATTTTTAAATTTTTTTGTTTGAAATCTGTTTCAGCTGAGCAACCACAGCATGTTTGTTGACATGAGTATCGCATGTGGTAACGACTACACTGGCCCATTCATGCGTGGCCCACACGGCTACCACAATCGACTAGACGTACGAGGGAGGAAGAACGTGGAGAATATATGCGGATGGATCAGACATTACAAGAACTTCCAAAACCATCCATTATTATCCACGGAAATGGTGAGAAATGTGTTATTTACCCATTACCATGCAATAGGGACCTTTGACCAGTCTGTTGCAGACGACCGTGGAAAACATTGTGGGAAAAGGAGAAATTGCTCTTACCGAGCAATTTGCCCTTTTCCCACAATATTTTCTATTCTACTTACCAATTTCATCACATTTTGAAATGTCATCTGTAACCTCTTTCAATTTGGGACAGTAGAAAATTTTGCGTTTGATAAAGGGTTAATGCTTTACCAAACAATAATTATATTTGACCACTTTGTTGCAGACGACTCTGGAAAACATTGTGGGAAAAGGAGAAATTGCTCTTATTTTTCAATTTCATCACATTTTTGAAATGGCGTCTGCAACTTCTTTTAATTTGGGACCAGGGATTTATGGGACGCAAGATCTTGAGTCTAATACCAATAAATCATTAGGTAGGACCCCTCAATTCACTCAACCTGCATCCTCTGGGATGCAGCCATGTTTGGTAATGCCTTTCACTAAAATCCAAAACTATGCGAGTCCAAACTACGAAAGGCTAACTCTTTCTTTCTACCATAATGGTTAGGGCTTTCCCACATTTAATTGGCTATCTATAAATAGAAAGGTCATGAGCTCTCTTAGTACCAATCGTATTGAAGGGTGACGAAACAGTCCAATGGAATTTGTGTAACTATGTGCGCTATGCAGTCTCGTCATTTCTCGTTATGATTTAGACGCTTGTAACTCGACGTTTTTTCTTACAATCAACCACTCTAATGACATGGATGATATGACAGTCTGCTAAAATGTCAAAACAATGACTTGATGTTATACGATACTTGTTTGTCGGCAAATTATATATATATAAAGACGGGACCACCATTTTCAATGCTGGGACCCCCAACATAATCAAAATTGAGTCCCAAGGACCCCCAACCATTCAGCTTGATGTAAAACCCTGTTTGGGACAGTCGAAAACTTGACATTTGGTAATGGTTTAATGTGTATAGAGAAACTTGCCATCATTTATAATCATTTAAAGGCACATGTTGCTGAGGAGATAAAAAAAATATATATGACAAAACTGTTTCAAGTATTTCATTGGACAATACACCACCATAACAACTGACTTCCTTTCCCCATACTGCATGGCAAATAAGGTACATGCAAATTTCAAAGGCCAAATTTACAACTTCCCCTTCTCACAAGCGAAATATGAACTTGACATATTTATGACCCACAGTACGTTTTTTGTTTGTTTGTTTATAAAGATAAAGGGAAATCAAAATGTCTCGTAAACTCCTTGTCCCAAAATCAACAGACCTAGGCCAAGAAGTCAGAAGAGCAAAATTATTATAATTTGAGCATTCAGTGCAATACATAGTCACATGAAGTCACAGACATAAAGCACTTACCATAGTCTTGCATTTAACCCTTAAATGTTTGTAAAAGATGTTCATCACCTTGTCGATGATAGTAATTTATTTTATTATTGAATCAATCATTCCAGCATCGCAATCGCCAGTTCAGGGATGCAGTTTATTTCAGCCGGAACTTCTATAATGTGAGAGGTGAACCTGATACCCCACCCAGAAAAGGATACTATTCCCAGGTTAGTGAAAACAAGGCTTGGTGATCATATGACCAATATTCACGAAAAATGTCCAAACAAGATCGCTGAGCCAAAGGTATATTGGCTTTTTTCAGTAGATCAGTTAAGTTTGCAATTTTCCACTATTTTATATATGCCATGTTCCGACCATCAACTTTCCGGTTCTGATGGTATATGGTAACCCATGGCTTATAACGATATTACGTCACTTGGTAAAAAAATTGCAGTTGATAAGTGATGTGTTTGGGTCATTCGCATCTCTCGACTCAAAATCCTTTGCAGGGCTTTGAAGAGAACAGCCCGGTCAATCTGCCATGGCGCAAAAAATTGATCGACGGAACATGGCGTATATAAAATAGTGGAAAACAAAAGTCATCTGCTGAAAAAATGCATGAAAACCTGCTCATCAATGGGCGCCGCCATTTGCAAATCTGTTTTAAATCTTAAACATTGATCATGTGATCACCCCGTCTGGAAATAAAGTCCCTCCCAAATAGCTGCAACACAGTTGTGTTGATATGTTGTTACAGCAAAGAATCAAAGTCTTTCTTTAACATGATTACCGTAACATATGCAGAGGGACTCTTTTTCTCATATTAATCAATTATCTTAATTCATCTGCTGCATATTTGGAACAAAATTGACATAAACCCTTTACCAAACACAAAGTTTTCGACCGTCCCAAATTGAAAGAATTTGCAAACGAAATTTCAAAATGAGATGAAATTGTAATAGGGTAGAAAACATTATGGGAAATGAGCAATTTCTACCTTTCCTACAATCTTTTCCAGAGTCATCTGCAACAAACTGGTCAATTGTCATTATTGTTAAGTTATGGGTTATAACATTTCCACATGATTATATTCATTGCCTTTACGAATCTGATAATTCCAGTAAACTTATGTTTTATGACAAATTTTTGTCTGTCATAACTTCTTACAGCTGTAAAGAGAAAGAACGAAATAAGATTTTTATATATATATATATATATATATTTATATATATAGATAACTTATAGGCCCATTGGGTTGAGTGTGTCTTTTTTAAGTCAATTATTTAAAGAATAAGGAGAGATATACTACTTACCCGGGCAGAGTCGCTGTCGGCATCACACCTTGGATAAGTTTTTATGCGTATGTTTGTATCTCATGAACTACTGTATGGAATGGGTTGATATTTTACACATGTATTCAGGGTTATCATTTAAGGTCCCTGACCAAGTTCCATACCTCTTGTATTGAATTCAAGCAAACCATGCGGTCTTTTGTACTTAGAAAATCTTGGTTTAAGTTTTGTGTGCATTTTCGTTTCTCAACAACTATTGTAAGGAATCACTGTGTGCACCCTCATATTTTCGAAACAAATAATATTTCATTGACCTTTAACCATCTCTGATATTATCGAATAGTCGTGCTGTCTTATGGACATCTCTTGTTCTTTTCCTTTGACCATGTATTAATATATGTTTTATATGCACAAGTCACTATAATAAACTTTGTTATCTTATCTTATCTTTTAGTTGATTGAAGAGAGAATCCGGAGCGGCGAGTACCCGACTTTCATAATGAGTATGCACAACAACTTCTACTGGTACAAAACAGTGGTGGAGGACAACTCTCACGGACAACCTTGTTGTGAGTGTGCTCTCACTCCATTACGTGCCTATATCTACAGAATACTCCTCCCACGACAAGAGAATTTGGTCTACGAGTTTCGAAGGATTCATCATGAAAATTTGCGCAAGGATGGTGTAAGTACTATAGCTTTGTAAAAGACTTGTGCGTCTGGGTTTCAATGCAAGGGCTTTTGCTTTATTCTGACTGCTTTAATGTGATTTTTTTCTTGTTTGGTAAAATATATAGAATTTTAGAGTTCTGGGTAACTTTCTAAAAATGATTTTTTGCGTCGGCTGCTTTCCAAAACTTAGAAATATATGTTTAATCCTGATGAGGAAAGATACTCAGAGAAGCAAACATGTTAGATCTAACCTGTTTGCAAAAGCATGAAATCAGTTCCAACACTATAAGGGTTAAGTGTAAGGATTTCATATAAGAGGGTATCATGTGACAAACTGAACTTTTTTTCTCTTATGAGATTGTGTTTTTGGATGCTGGCCCTGCCAAAAATGAATGGTTTTAAACAACACCTCCATTATATCACAGTTGTTTCATCACAGCAGCTTTTCTGTCCAACTTAACAGTCCTCTGTTTCCCTTTATAGTTTCTTATTGTACAACAAGCAACTGAGTTAGAGTGTTGTCAAAAATTCGTTTTTACTGTTTTAGTAATATTTTATCAATATCTTAAAATTTTAGTGTGTTTTGTATTACGTAACTGCCTCACTCTCTACAGCATAGCAACACTCACTAAGGACAAGATGTAACCTCTGCGTTACGGAGCCGACTCTTTAGCTCAGTGGTTATGATCTTGGAATCTTGCTCGAGCGAACCGGGATCGAATCCCCACAAGGGACTATAAATCCATAGTGGATTTTTCTAGCTATGCTTTGTTGCAGACATCGTTCGTAAGAGTTTATATAAATTGCATATGTTTTTGCCTAGGTTATTGCTGTTGAAGATGGATCTATCCCCTCTTTACATCGCATAATACCAGACAAGATTTTCAATAACTTGAGGAACTTTCATGCCATCATGTCCCATCAGGAGAGAGGTATGGTATGAGTAAAATCATTATAGTTATAATTCATATTTTAATTATTATTTGAATTGTTGTTTCAATGATAAGATGTTTGAGCTTTTAATGTTTGAGGTTGGCCATTGCGATTGCAATCCGTTCATCATGCAAAATGAAATTGTATTGTATTTTACCTTAAGGATAAAAAATATTCAGAACCCATGCTGTTGCTAGCCAACTAGCCCAATTGTAATAGGAACCAAAATTGGATCAAGAAAATTACTTACGGGTACTTCCTGTTTCAAAGTTGCTTGGTAACAAACATAGCAATATTATCAATGGAAAAGTTCATGACAACTCACAATTGCAGGCTATATTACCATTTTATACAATGCTTTCAAACTTTCAATAACCATTGCAAGCAGTAGGTAATTGGAATAAAAACATCAGTTTGTTATTTCTCCTCAGGTAACTGTTCTACCAACTGGTTTGATCGTTATGGACGTAAGAATGGGTTTATCGTGTACCTACTACGCTACTTCCTCTGGGAAAATTGGGGTCAAAATTTACATTTATCGGAGAACGAGTACCTTGCTCTTGTTGCCATGGCATTTTCAAAGGCCAAAGAGATTGAGTACCAGAAACTTGTCATCCTACCAACCGTAAGATGTGTTACCATCGGCAACTGGTTCATGGTAAGAATTTCTTTCTATACACTTAGGGTTTTCCACCCCTGTTGGAAACTTGTTTTTGCTTTGGTTAAGAATTAATTGAAATATAGATAAGATAGTATTTATGATTTCAAAGGCATTCACCAAGCCACTTTTCCGAATTTGTCTGATTTTGAATTCATATATACAAAATGAATGTCAATAATTCTGTTATTAAATCCATAGTAATTACCTCCAAATAATTATCAATTTTACATTGTAATTAAATTACATGAATGAAAGGTGACAAATCAAAATTTCAAACCAATAAAAAATTCTTATAATAGAAAACTTCATTTTATAACGGAATCTGTTCTAATCTTTGCATTATTTTGACTTTACTCTATTAGGGGTGCACTACCTTGAGCAGGGCCAGTTTGTGAAAAAAATGTTAACTATCTGCTTTGGTATTAATCAACAGTCTGCTAATGGTTGTGTGATATTAACCAATCTAATGCTGGGAAATTTTTGAAAAATAGATTTTTGTGTTGTCTGCTTTCCCAAACCTTAATCATCTGTTTAATTTTGTTGAGAAAAGATACTCAGAGTAGCAAACAGGTAAGATCACAGGTCAGCCGCCAATTTACTTGGCGGCTGGCCTGGATCTAACCTATTTGCATTAGCATGAAGTCGGTTCCAGCACTATAAGGTTTAATCATCTTTTAAATCTTTGACTTTATTATTCTGACATATAAATCTGACTTTTCTCTATTAGGGGTTGAATACATGATGATGGTGTGGTTAAAGGAGGACCTGTTGGTAGTTTCTTGATCATGTTATTGTGTCTATGTTCTACATCGGCGTCAAAAGAATTATCATTCTTTGATCATTTTCTTAGATAGTTGACTTTGATTAGCCTTTACCAAACACCAAATTTTCGACTGTCCCTAATTTAAAGAGTTTGTACACACATTTCAAAATGTGATGCAATTTGAAAATAATCATCTGATAGGGCAGAAAACATTGTTGGAAAAGGAGAAATTGCTCTTAACAAGCAATTTCTACTTTTCCCACAATATTTTCCAGAGTCGTCTGCAACAAACTGGTCAAATGTTGTTAGTGTTTGGTAATGGGTTTAACACTCACACAGTAAACAACATTTAAATCTATTGTTGCGAAAGGTGAACTTGCTCATCATGGAACTATCCATTGATATTCCTTTGATAGGGGTTTGACAATGTTTTTGCTTTTGATGGGATATATGTCATGGACATTTTATAAATGTTATCTGCCCCACAAGCATTTATGGTGGTTCGTTCTTCACTTATGTAATATATTTAAGTATGCCTCACAATCCGTTAAACCATTTGAATTAATCAACCAATAATATCTTTTTTTGATGATTTATAAAACAAGGAGGCTTGAATGACATAGTTAAGTCATTATTGTTAAAGTTTTTGAACTGTTGTAAGCTAAGCCTACCTATTTTAACTGTATGGTACTTTTGTAACTCTTTACCACCTGGCGACAACATTGTTATTTTTAACTTGAAGCAGGCGACTTCAGAAAAGCTCTGTTAACATGATTAAAAACTTTCAGTTCTGCTATTGTGATATGTGAATTGAGTATAAAAGCATTGTGGCAAAAGGAGAAATTGCTTGTCACAACCAATTTCTCCTTTTGCCACAATGCCTTTTGAAAGTCGTCTTCTGCAAGAAACAAAAATGTGGCATAAATGATTAGGTGTAAATGTGTTAACTCATTACCAAACAATAACAACATTTGACCAGTTTGTTGCAGACCATTCTCGTTACAAAGAATTTCTCCTTTTCCCACGTTTTCTACCCTATCAGAAGATAATTTTCCAATTTTATCACATTTCAAATTGTTGTCTGCAAACTCTGGGACAATTGAAAATTTTGCGTTTGGTAAAGGGTTAAGTCTGATCACAGCTTTGTTTTACAGGACTTGTACAGACATGCATACGCGATGCTGGGAAGTTTGCTTCACCTGAAGCACGAATTTCCACTTCCTTCGGAGATATTCTGTGGATCCGTCTGGACGGCCATGTACATGGTGTGTGAAGACCAGTGTAAGTTGTCGAATTTTTGAGAAAGAAAAACTTGTCCTCTCATAAGTAGCCCATGAAAGGAGATGGATGCTATAACAACTGTATGTATATCATCTGGTAAACTTTAGGTCAGATTCTAATGGTTGTCATCCCATCTGCACAACTTAAACGTGAAAGTCATTGAAAAATAATCAAGATCAGACGTCTTTGCTTAACACATGTGTAATCAAAGAAAATGATATGAGTAGAGTAAATTATCTGTCATGTCAACAGATAAAATCAAATTTCATTATCAAAAAGACCAAAACACTTATGAAGGAGCATGTGATTTATAAGCCTTTACCCCTTATAATGCTGGCTGGAACCGACTTCATGCTTATGCAAACAGGTTAGATCCAGGCCTGCCGCCAAGTTAATTGATGGCTGGCCTGTGATCTAACCTGTTTTCTACGCTGAGTATGTTTCCTTATCAAAATTAAGCAGATACTTAAGGTTTTGGAAAACAGACAACATAAAATCTATTTTTAGAAAATTACCCAGCATGCTAAGGGTTAAATTATTGTGAAACAACAAAAGAAGATTTCATGAGAAATTTCACTGTTACTCTGCTTTCAAATGCTTTCAAATATCTAATGAGATTGCAACTAAAGTTGCTATGTATACAAGTTGAAGTGGGAATGGCCTGGATGAATACATTTCCTTATATGAAATGCTTTCACAGCTCCATTGTAAAGCTGATTTAAAGTCTTCCTGCTGCAGATTCTGTACTTAATATGGCTATAGATGTTCAAGTTTTTGATACTTGTATCTGTTATGACAAAATACAAACTTACTTTTGTTGGTTTATGGTCAAATGTTTTCTTTGGGAGATGTTTCATATGGTAGAAATTGTTGTAGGAAATTTTAAGAAATGATCTTCAACAACATATTGTAATGATATCTGTCTTATGGAATATGAAAACCGTTGGAATCTCCAAGATTCTTTTCATTATTTGTTTTCCTCAAATAGACCCCTTGTTTTGGAAAGAGCCGAGCTAGTGAGCTAGTTGGTAGAATATTTTACAAATGAGTTTCTTTTCGTCAAGCACAGTCTTGCTCTAATAAACTGATATGGACTTTAAGTTATTTAAAGAGGAGAAGAAAATGCTCACTGGTCATGCTATTTAATTTGACTTCTATTTTGGTTTAAATCAAGTCATTTGGATTGATGATTACTTCAGATAACATGCTTAAAGTCTTTTTGTTCACTGGTCATTTCATCCAATCCAACTTTTATGTTGTTTTTAATTTAACCATTTGGACTTTTGTTTTCTCTAGATAACCAGGTAAAATTTTGTTTTTCAATAGTTTTAGATGTCAATATGTTATGGTAATTGGTAACACTGTTCTATTTCAGCGTTTCGGATTGCTGCCAGTCAGGTGCCTGTACAAGAACTTTATAAGGTACAAGAGACAATGAACACGGTCATCAAGGAAAAACGTCACATGATACGACATTTTGTGGAAGGGTTCTTTCCCTTTGAAGATAGGTGAATAGTTACTCAGATGATCTAAGCTGTAACTGTGTAAATGAAATATCTACGTCTGGATCATTCAGACTAGGTGAATAGTGAAAACTATGCAGCTTTTAAATAAATTCATTTGTCCAATCCATTGGTCATTGTGAAGTGACAAAATGTCAACAAATAGAGACTTGAGTCACACTAACCACTAACTCGGATGATCCGAGCTGAAACTGTGTGTAGAATGAAATATCTGTGTCTGGATCATTCGTACTAGCTAACCACATGCTTTTTTTTATTTTTTTATCAAAATACTGATGAAATCAGTATGGCAACAGTTCAACTGTTTTTATTGGTGAACATTATGAATATGTATCTATGCAAGCATTTTGTGTGTGTTATGTATACCATAACACTCTATGTAATCAATCGGTAACCATCAAAGGGAAATGCTTGTCAACCATAATCTGTTTTATGATTTATGTGAAATAAAGTTGACAAACATCACATCATTGTGCTCTCCACCAATGATTCAGATCGTTGAGGGAAGTGACCTTGACCCTTTACCAAATGCAAAATGTTCGACTGTCCCAAATTGAAAGAGTTTGCAGACGACATTTCAAAATGTAATGAAATTGAAAAGTAATATTCTGATAGGGCAGAAAACATAGTGGGAAAAGGAGAACAATGTTTTCCAGAGTCGTCTGCAGACTGGTCAAATGTCGTCACTGTTTGGTAATGGGTTTAACAAGGTACATGGTATAACCACACGTAGACATGTTTTCGATTCATCCTGTGAGCTGTGTTTAACGTAGGGTTTGTTTCAGGGATGGGGGATGGAAATAGAAAACAAAAACGTTTACTTGGATAACAATTTATTTCGTTTTCAAACTAACAAAACAACGCTTAACTATAAGAAAGTGTTTCGAATAACGAGATTGTCATGAATCCTAAATTAAAGAAACAATGCCAAATTGTTAGTTACCTATGAAGTTTGGAGTATATCTCGTTTAATCATTTCTCGAATACACAAAAAATATTTTGACAATTACATGTACTGCAGTGCAAATGTTATAACCATCCCAATTGTCGCAAGGTGTTTGAAGTTTATTAAACAACCATGTTGGTTTTAAATATCATAATTGTTTTTTCTCTTAAAGACCTCTGTGGGTTTTCACCGATTTTCCATGTCCTTTATAATTGCTGTTGACATAGTCTACTTTAGAATTCTCGGATCAAGAAATATCAAGTTTTAGTGTACATGGCCTCACCGAATGTGAACGGTGCATACGACGTAAGGAACGTACTCTGTTGCATCTAGTTTTCGATGTAGCTTATTGAGTCATGCTTGAAACTTGATAATACCAGTGTGCAGTTGTGTAACTGCCGTACAGATCTAGAATTACTCACAATGGGAAACACAAGCACTAGGTGCAATAAATGACGGTTAATCTATACCTTTCGACTCATTTACATTTCAATTAACCAAACATACATCGTAGTGCATCACACTAGAAGTGTTGACAATATCGTCGATGGGAGTTGTACAGATATAGATGTAAACATATTAAATTAAATCTTCTACATCATTTTGTGCTGGAAAAGACTCCCTACGTCAGTGTTCACTTGCTGATCAAATGTTTTTATTTTTTGCTGCAAGCTTCTTAATATCGTTTTTATTCCTTAGATCAACCTTAGATAAACAACGGATTATCAGAATAAATAATCTTCTTACGCAAAGGTAGTTCGAATGATATTTCAGGAAACGGCATTGGGAAATATATTGTTGAAAATAGATTATCCCATAATTGGCAAGAATTCCGTACGAAATGGTTTGTTCATAAATGAGCATGAAGGTTCCACACTACATTTCTTACATCGACCGATATATATTCTGACAATAGTTATCAATGTCGTCTAAACGCCACATTTTCGCTTCTTGCAGCACAGCAGCAGACGTCTTTAAAAAAAGCGTGATGGCCAAAGGAGAAATTGCTTGTCACAAATCTATTCACGTATCAAAACAGTAGAACCGAACGATTTTTCAAATGTTAACAAAACTTTTCTTCATTCGTCTGCTTCAAGTAAAATAATTTTGTCTACATGTGGTAAAGAGTTTAAAGAAGAATGAAAATACTGTATGACTCATTAACAACCACCACTATCAAGACAACGAACGGTGGTATGCAGACCAATAACGAATGATTCATTGTAAACAACAAAATGTACGGAAAAGTCATCTAGCTACATGTCCCTGAATATACCAACCACAACTAACATTATTTCGCCCCGGCGGCGCTTTTACGGGATCGGTTTATTTCGTCATAAACGACATATACCAATCATGTACAGACGGGATCTTCCCGCGAGACAGAGTGCGGGACAGCGGATTTCCGTTTGACCGGAACCCTCGAAATCCGCCATCCATATCCATAACTCTAAGGAGGCCATCCAGATCACCCGCATTGTTACCCCTGGCTAATGTCGACCGCAAACGTGGCCGAATCGCGTTTCCGTTCGAACTCTCTTCTGCATTCTCGTTTCGCGGCGAGACTTTCCATCTGGCGCCTTGCCCAAACCGCCCTTGTCTTCCTCCGACGCTCACCATGTTGTCTTCGCTGGTTCCGATGTTGCCGTTGCGGAATCTTCGTCGTGACTGTGACCGAAAATTAGGGCGTCTTGCAGTCGACACGAACGCAGTCTTCTGTCGTTGGATACCGGAATTGATACCTTGGTTACCGGTTGTGAAATCTCGGTTACCGGAAGTGATACCTTGGTTACCAAACGACCGCGGTTGATTGGCTCCAACTGCTGGCCACTGACCCGCCCCGTTGTTGGTGTTTCCATACTCGTTATCGACATGGCCGTACTCACTTCCGCTTGTTGCCTGGTTACCGCTGAACGCTTGACTCTGACTAGCCTGGTTGTTTGTTTTACCATATTCGTTGACCACTTGACCGTATTCACTTCCGGTATCTCTTGAAACGCGCACTTCCGGTGTTTCAGTATCGGGGTTTCCGGTTGATTCATCTTTCGACGATTTGTCCATCTCCATTTCCGTTACGTACGGTGTTGTAGTATGAGTTGTAGATTCCTCATGCCCATCGCTACCACGGTCGTCGTCGACGGACCGTCCAAATCTCCGCGGACCGAATCCACCAAAGCCTACCGGAACCGCTCCTGGACCGAAGTTCCCGAAGCCGATGCCTGTACCGAGGTAGTACTCTGATAATGGTGGGCCAGCAGCTATGAATCTTGGCGCCCCTGGTCCAATTGGTCCTGGTGGTATCCTATTACCGTTCCTCAGGGCAACCGCGCCAATTAACGGAAGTAGGCCGAGCAACAACAACAGCTGCCTGTTGTTAGTGTTGCTACTACTAGCGGTGATTCCACTGGTTCCCGATAGGACCTGGCCGACCTGGTTCCCGGATCCATCGATAACTAATCTTTCTGTGACCCCACCACGGCTGGAAGCGGTCGTAACCACGGGGTTCTGTGTGGGGAATCCTGGCAAGGGTGGGATCGTGAAGATTGGCACCTGGGTGGGTCGGGCCGTGGTGCCGCTTAGACCGCCAGGAATGGGAGTTGTCGCTGGGTAAAGAAAACGATACAGAATTATTTCTATATGATTTAAAGCTTATCTATGTTTCCACTGGATGTTTTAAAAAGATATGTCCAGATAATGCAGTGGTTAATTGCACCAAAGTGAGACACGACCTGGAATGAGTTATGTCTTCCCTTGTCAGGGATGTTCCTTTACAACATCAATGTACACTATTTTGACTATTTTGGAAAATGAAATGTAAAGTTCTCTATCCAATGTTTATTAGCGACGTAGAAAACTTTATTCCTTGGTCATCGAGTTCCAAGGACCTATGATGTTTGGCGATTTCTTGCCGGGTTTGGGAATATCGCTATTCATCCATAAATGTTGTTGACTAGTGTGGTAAAATAGTTTGGCAACTTTAATTTTTACCAACTGTTGAACTATTCTTTACCAAAACATTTCAAAATAATCGAAATAACCTATTTCATTTGAACATGTATCTTGATAAACATGTTACAGATCAATGAAAAGTAGCTTACGAACTCTGCCGCCGATAGGTTGCGTTGTCAAGGTTGTAACGACGTCATAGGCACTTCCGTAGTCGGCGTCGGAATACACTGGGTCTTGGATGTAATTCGGTTTGGGCTGTCCTACTCGTCCAATAGTCACGTCGGCGCAGTTGTAGTACTCGGATTGATAGCCGAGACGGCACCAGTTGTTACTGTTGCACCCGCTGCTTCCTGTAGAAAGGTAATAACGGAGATGTACTCTCTGGCAATCAAGGAAGCTGATGACAGTCGTATCAAAAAAAAGCCTAAGCCGTAATAATTTCACGAATTCGAAACCATTTACCCATATATTTGCAAACAAGTTGAACAGAAAAAGCGACATAACTATTTAAAATACACCAATGTCAGTTAAAATTGTTTTCAAATAAGCACCCACTGGGATCGGAAATGTAACAAAGAATAAACGTTTTATGCGCTGAACGCATTTGATCAAACCTGAAAACGCATCATATGCATCAATACCTTTATCAACGGTCCAATTTAACAGATGGTCTAAGGATGAACCCTTTTGACAGGAATGTGAAAATGCGGCATTGTCAATTAACGTGTAAATCGACAGGTTATTTCATATTCATCTCTTGAACATTCTACCTCAAAGAGTTACTAGTATGTCATCACCGTTTAATCAGAAAGAGAACGTTAACTCAACAAACAATTCGGACAGTTTCCCGGTACCCCACCTTTACTAAATCTCCACTGCAGGAGGCAGTACTCGCACGTGACCCCGACCGGAAGTTGAACGTGTATCATGTTGTAGCCTTGTTGACTGGGTACGACCATGCTGGTGGCGTTGGTGTCTACAATCGTCAGGAGATGCTGGTCCAAACACGCCTGGCTGGGGTTCAGGGCGTCCGTGCACAACCGGAACTCGTAGAAACCCGGGGAACCAGGCAGATTGTTCCATATGGATATGTCCGCCTTCTGCCCGGCCTCGTAGTACCGTGTACGTATGATGGGATTGGCGTATCTCCCGCCCAGCTCGTTGGGGCGCGGGGGTCGTATATCGAAGTCGTCACCACACAGTCCGCAGTTACGGGAACTGTCCGCCTTCACCTCCACCTGTAGGGAGACATGAACAATTGTGACTGATAAATATTGTAACATGCATTTTAGGGAAGCATGGACAACAGTTATTCCATGTTTAGAGACATGTTTAATAGTAATATGAAATACCGTAACATCCATTGTGGAGAGACATGTACAATAAATAGTAACAAGATAAATTCCGTGGCATACATTGTAGGGAGACAAGAACTTTCGTATCATAATAAATCCCCTAACGTACATTATAGGGAGACACGTGAAGTTGTAACATGATAAATACAGTAACATTCATTGTAGGGAGACATGGACAACGGTAACATGATTAATGAAATGGGTGAAAGTATTCATGATCATTCCTGAATTTCAAGCTTTTGAGACTTTTTGTCCCTATACAATGCTGAAGCAAGCATCTCTTTTCAGGGTGATGAACTACAGATTTCACGTTTTTGAAATTCTTCAACTGTTCACCCATATTATAAGTTTGTTTACCTTTTAGTTTAGTTTATCTCATTTGTTTAACATCGATTGTGATGGAAGCTTAAAGCTTGTTAAAAGCTTCTCTCAATGACTGCTTCCTGGATACTTAACCAGTACTTGCGCCGTTTTGTGCGCATAACGGAGATTCGGACGCAGGACCATCGGATCAAGAAGCAGACACTCTACATCTGCCTTACTGTGGCCCAGTTACATCCGTCAAAGTGAGACACGTACAATAATAACATGAAAAATCCCGTAACATACATTGTAGGGACACACGTGCAATAGTGGCATGATAAATCCCGTAACATACATTGTAGGGAGATAGGAACAATAGTAACATGACAGACCACGTGACATACATTGTAGAGAGACACGTACAATAGTAACATAAATAAATCACGTAACATACATTGTAAGGAGACACATGCAATAGTAACATGATGAATACCGTAACATACATTGTAGGGAGATAGGAACAATAGTAACATGATAAATCACGTTATATACATTGTAGAGAGACACGTACAACAGTTACATGATAAATCACGTAACATACATTGTAGGGACACACGTGCAATAGTTACATGATAAATCATGTAACATAAATTGTAGGGAGACACGTACAACAGTAACATGATAAATCAAGTAACATACATTGTAAGGACACACGTGCAATAGTGACATGATAAATCACGTAACATATATTGTAGGGAGATACGTACAATAGTAACATGATAAATCAAGTAACATACATTGTAGGGAAACACATACAATAGTAACACAATACATCCCGTAACATACATTGTATTGAGACATATACAATAGTAACATTATAAATCCGTAACATACTTTGTAGGGACACGTACAATAGTAACATGATAAATCCCGTATCATACATTGTAGGGAGATAGGAACAATAGTAATATGATAAATCACGTAACATACATTGTAGAGAGACACGTACAAAAGTGGCATGATAAATCACGTAACATACATTGTGGGGAGATAGGAACAATAGTAAAATGATAAATCACGTTATATACATTGTAGCGAGACACGTACAATAGTAACATAATAAATCATGTAACATACATTGTAGGGAGACACGTACAATAGTAAAAGGATAAATCCCGTAACATACATTGTAGCGAGACACGTACAATAGTAACATAAATAAATCACGAAACATACATTGTAGGGAGACACGTACAATAGTAACATGATAAATCACGTAACATACATTGTACGGAGACACGTACAAAAGTAACATGATAAATCACGCAACATACATTGTAGGGAGACACGGACAATAGTAACATGATAAATCACGAAACATACATTGTAAGCAGACACGTACAACAGTAACATGATAAATCCCAAAACATACACTGTAGGGAGACACGTACAATAGTACCATGATAAATCACGTAACATTCATTGTAGGGAGACACGTAGAATAGTAATATGATAAATCACGTAACATACATTGTAGAGAGACACGTACAACAGTAACATGATAAATCACGTAACATACATTGTAGGGAGACACGTACAACAGTAACATGATAAATCACGTAACAAACATTGTAGGGAGACACGTACAATAGTAACATGATATATCACGTAACATACATTGTAGGGAGACACGTACAATAGTAACATGATAAATCACGTAACATACATTGTACGGAGACACGTACAATAGTAACATGATAAATCACGTAACATACATTGTAGGGAGACACGTACAATTGTAACATGATAAATCACGTAACATACATTGTAGGGAGACAAGAACAACAGTAACATGATAAATCACGTAATATACATTGTAGGGAGACACGTACAATTGTAACATGATAAATCACGTAACATACATTGTAGGGAGACAAGTACAATAGTAACATGATAAATCACGTAACATACATTGTAGGGAGACACGTACAATAGTAACATGATAAATCACGTAACATACATTGTAGGGAGAGACCGACAATAGTTACATGATAAATCAAGTAACATACATTATACATAGGGAGACACGTACAATAGTAACATGATAAATCACGTAACATACATTGTAGTGAGATATGTACAATAGTAAAATAAAAAAGCATGTAACATGCATTATAGGGCGACAGGTAAAATAATAACATCAAAAATCACACAACATCAATTAGGGCAGTACTTTATTAACTGCAATTACTCTAGAAATAAATGAACGTGTATTTATTTACACAAAAAATTGATTTTAAAATCAGTTAGTTCTGCATTTCTATTAATAATGTAGTTTTAAGAGAGGATGTAAATGTTTCATGTACCCTATTTAAGTGTGTGCCTTGTTGACCAGTAGGAACGGAATACATATGTGTGATTTAAATGGGGGGGGGGAGGTAATAAAAGACATGGAGTGTTGTACATACATGTACAAAGAACGTAATGGATTGTGTTGCTTTCACGAGATAGTCCAATATAAGAGGTTCAAATTAGAGACAGTAAATGGTACAATATGTGTGTCGATTTCTGGATCGTTGTAAGAACTCATGAATATCGACACTGCAGTTGTTATTAGACCCCATACAATAGGATGGAAAGAAGAAAGAACACTGCTAGCCAATGACAATATGAACTCATTGGCTTTATCCAATAAAAATGCCTCTGAAATAATATCTAAGTCGCCATATTGTTTCTCTTGAGACTTACGTCATTATATTTTCGTTTCCAAATATAGTTCTTAAATGTGAAATCTATATAGCCATTTAATTTGATCAAGGAAACGTTTATCTATACAGTCAAACTTGTGTTAAGAGGCCAGCCTATGGGACAGAGTAAATTGGCTGTTTAAGACAGGTTGGCTGCTTAACACAAATTGAATTACACTATAAATCTAACAATGGGACTTTCTGTAGTGGCTGTTTAAGGCAGGTTGGCTGCTTAAAAGGGTGGCTGCTTAACACAAGTTAGACTGTATCACATTCTTTTTTCACTATTACGCATGAGTAACTGATAAAACATGATTTAAAATTATGTTCAACACTTCCATAAACATTGAACTACTTAACATGGACGCGTATAGGAAATGTGTAATAAGCCGGGGACGATCTATATTCTATGTGTATTTCTCAGTTTACGGAAATAGCCGAGTAGTTCCGATTGAGCCAATATAGCACGACACTCACATTCCCTGACCCTCTGGTGTTTAAGGTTTGAGTTTAATTCCGTCGGTATTAGTTTACCAATAAGTTATCCTGAATAAGTACCTTAGAACATTCAATCATTGAAAAAGAAGAAAAGCATATTTTGAAATTAGAATGAAGGGGAGAGCATTCATCGTGCAAACGATCCCGTACCCACAAAATAACTCTTCTATGTTAAGTAAATGTTTAAAAGTCGATCAA
The DNA here is from genome assembly GCA_947846245.1 of Cerastoderma edule. Lineage (NCBI taxonomy): Eukaryota > Metazoa > Mollusca > Bivalvia > Cardiida > Cardiidae > Cerastoderma > Cerastoderma edule. The sequence continues at coordinate 20,622,342 of OX401417.1, forward strand.
GTGTTGGTTTATTTCGAGTTTCTTTTTTCTTATCTTTAGTGTACGTCAAAAGGGGAAAGTCGTCAATCAGTTGTCGATTGAAAAACTCTTTGCTCATTTTGATGAAATTGTGTACATTTGACGGGATGGTCGAAGGTTCGAGCCCCCATGAGGCGTTTGTCCGGAGAATGTTTCCCGTGGGACTTGTTCCGAAATGGCCGGTTCGTGAGCCGCGAGCTAGTTAAATTTAAGGGTTACGGACTTATATCCGCTTGTCAATTGGCATAGTGATGGTCGTTTGGAGGTCCTTGGTATAATCAGTGAAAAGTGTCTTATAAGCCAAATAGAGATCACACTATGATAAACAAAACATTTACCTTTACCTAACATTGCGTTTACTAGAAAAAATAACAACTATGCCAACACTGACAATGGATTCTACTACTCAAGGCGTTCCTTCCAAAATCGGAATATATGTTATTTGAAAAAAGACATGCATTGTGCATACATGCTATCGGTTTACAATAGTAATAACCGATTGCTTAATTTGTGCAAATTCTCTGCTTTATAAGAAAACATCGATACATGGGTTCGTAACATCAAATCGTCCTATTTTTTTCAATATGGTATGAAGAAGAATCTAAAAAAAGATGAATTTTAATTCTGGTTTCAGCAAGATTTTTTTCTATTTTAAATTCTAATCTTTAACCGATTACCAGACAATAACGATATATGACCAGTTCGTTGCAGAATACTCTGGAAAACATTGTGGGAAATGGGGAAATTGATCTTAATGAGCAATTTCTCTCAATGTTTTCTGCCCTATTAGAGGATTATTTTTCAATTTCATCAACTTTTGAAATGTCGTCTGCAAAGTCTTTCAATTTTGGACAGTCGAACATATGGCGTTTGGTAAAGGGTTGATAATCTTGCATTATCCTTCTCATTCTAAAACGATCTTGGATGTTCTTTAGTCCATTCTTTACCCTCAGACACCTCTAGAAATACACGTTAAGATAAAGGTTTGAAGTATGCCTTACCGGTTTTCCCCCACAGTCGAGATTCCTGAAGTTGTAGTTAACGGGTGCTTTGATTTGATAGTACCATGCTGCCGATCTCGAGGGCGGGTCCTGTAACCAGGCACTACCCGTAACCATTGGAACCAAGCATACAGAAAACACACACGCCAATAATCCGAGTCTATCAAACATCCTCATTGCACTTGATCAAATATCCAAGTCGAATGTCATAATCCAATTAAACTTTTTTTTAAAATTCAATTCAAAGAATGTCTGTTAATGTTAATTTCACGAAATGATGATGCAACGTCGTTCCATGTTAAATGAACATCTTCATTTCTCAGAGAGGATTCCGAAATATTTACGGATTTTTTTTTCAATGACTTAGAATTTCGGAAATCGCCCGCGATCCCTTCCCTATTTGAACTCAAAGTGAACAAAATGTCAGAAAAGGACCGAAATAGTATATTGAAATTTTAAATTTACACCGATCCGTCATTCTGTCAATTAGTGGTCAGTTATGGTCAATGATTGGCGAGGTCAATCGCGTGTATTGGACAAACCTTAAATGCCTATCGTTCCCCGGGGGCTGAAACGTTCGAACTTCTTCCGGTTATAGTTTATAAACCTGTCACGTTGATGCACCAGCGTAGAGCGTTAGGTTTAAAGGACACTGTTATTCCTTAACCCATTACCAAACAATGACGTTAAAGTTACCACTTTGTTGCAGACGACTCTGGAAAACATTGTGGTAAAAGGAGAAATGGCTCGTCACGAGCCATTTCTCCTTTTCCCACAATGTTTGCATCAGAAGATCATTTTCCAATTTCATCACATTTTGAATTGTCGTCTGCAAACTCTTTCAATTTGGGACAGTCGAAACTTTGGCGTTTGGTAAAGGGTTAAGTACATACGTGTTGCGGCAGTAAAGGTGGCACTCCTTCCTTTTTGCAAAGCGTCGTCTAAGATTAGACTTTACTTGACAGCATTAACTAACCAAAGACGTAATTTTCTATTGCTCCCGATGCCCTATCTTAACTAGTAGAGACTTAAAAAGATTGTTTATAGAAAGACTCGAAACAATCCGCAAGTTTGAAAACAAATCGTTTGCGCACATGTTGCCTGAGTTGATACAGAGAGCGAGACTGTATCAATATATCCAACGAAGAGACATATCGATGTACCATGTGTTTTCCCGGGTTAACGTTTGATATGTAACAGGACACAGCCCTCAAGAGATTCGACACTATTCGCGAGATAACGCATTCAACATCCAAATATATTCTTTTAACCCCCATTAAAAACTACGACGATCTTAAATGTATATCGAATAGATAAAATCAGTCTGTGTTTAATTGGAGCGATTACTTTCTCCTTTTGTCAATACTGTTTAAAGTAAATGATTTTTTTTATATGGGCTTTACATCACATCAACATTATTTCAGTTATGTAGCGATGCCCGACTATTAATGATGGAGGAAGATCCCCATACTCAACTGCCCATAAGGTCTGGTCAAGGCGGGTAGAACCATCGGCATTCCGTAAGTCAGTCGGGAGACTGCCTCTCATGAAAACCCATATCCCTCATCAGGATTTGAACCCACGCGGAGAGGGGCCATGTGATTTCAAGTTCTTTACTCTAACCACTAGGCCACGGAGGCCCCGACTAAAGTAAATGAAGTCTTCGAAATGAATGTAATGGTTTATACACGTAGAAAACAAAACGTATCATTAAATAAGGTCTGGTCAATAACTTTTTCAAACGAATGATGATAGATAATTCATTCCAAAAACAGATACTGATATGCATAATAAAAGCTGGGATCAGATGCACTTTAGAATAAAATAACTTTGTCAGTCTTGAGTTCTGTTGACTAAGAATGTGGCATCATTACCCAGCTACTATCTGACTTTCGCATGAATATGCAAATATTTGTTGCATAGAAAATACATAAATTACGGGAAAACCAATATCGTTTTTATAATTTATGATCGTCTACTTGTCTAAATATGACGCATTAGAAAAATCTCAAAGTTATGAAATATCACTCTGGTAAGGAAACAAGCAATGTGCATAGAAAGATTCGTTGAATACCGAAATGTGACTGAAACTCAGAAAAAGACTACGTAGAATAAATCAAACATTCATTATATCAACTTCGACCCGAGTGAATTGGTTCCCGCTACGCTTCCATATCAATATCTGAGGTACGAACGATAACTCTGCATATTATGTATCTTGAAGCGAACGACCTATTTTCCCTGGGCTTTATCGGACAATTCGAAAAAAAATAAAAAAAAATAAAAAAACTTCCTCGCAGAAAAGTCTGTCGCAGCAAAAGGAACTCGTTTTGATTGTTTTGTGTGGTTTGTTTGATTAAACGTTTACACCATGTCAGCAATATTTCAGTAATATCGGAATTCCAAGCTCATAATGAGTTGAAGAGGAGTCCTTGCATAACTTTTCACAGGTTCTGACCAAAACAGCATTCAATTAGCCAATCGGCAGGCAACCTTTAATCAAGCTCAAATCAAATATTCTAATTCTGTTTGCGATTTTGAAAGATCCCCATTAAACCGAATGAAATAGGGGTGTCGATTTACAAGGTAGATTTAAGTGTTTATGCGTGCCGGAAAGCTCAGCCGATAGATCATTTCACACGGTTTGCAGAGGTCTAAGGTTCGAGTTCCGGTCTAGCTTTATGAATTTTTTCTCACCTTGGTAACACGAAGAAGATGATTTGTTTAATGTGCAGAAGACCGAGGTAGGAGACCTAAAACAGTCAAACCCAGACTTTTTGGCTCAATAACCCTCTTCGTAACGACATCGTTATTTCGACTGGAAAGCGCCCTCCCTCCCCCCACACACATTATAACATTACAAAGAGGATTTTTTTGTTTCATACTTTATAATTGTCGTCTGATGCTGCCTTTATTTTTACCAAACAAGATCGTATATGGGGGAATGTGTTTGATATCTTGCACGTATCAAACCATGTATTGCGACGGGGTATTGGTGAAGTGTTTTATCAAACCGCATTGAGATTTATCACATATCTGCGGGTACTTTGCAAGCTTTGATATCCCGTATGCCTGATAAAGAGCCCTAAATTGTCGCAACACTTAACTAAATATGGACCGATACGTGTTATTTATTGCATATGAGCCAGGAAAATAATGTAAAAACAAACAGAAAAAAACCCACTTAAATACGACGAAACTCGACATTTATCATCTAGATATAAACAGATAATACTCTGTTCTGTCATTGTACGTTTGATCCAAAACTGGGTCTAGTTTACAGTTTTATTGTCGCAAATGTTGTATGTTGGGTTATGTTATATTTTTTTAGAGAACGAATTATTCCTTATCAAATACTGTCAGTTAAGACCTACCTTAAATTGAAAGGAAAACCTGGAGAGACCGAGTGTGTGCTAGAACGAGGGGGGTAGGATAATGAACTGATAGGCAACTCCATTTATTCATCAGCCTTGTAACCCTACACAAGTTGATTTATAATGTTTGAAGGATAAACACATATATGTGAGCCGTAGGCTAATCAGGGACCCTTGAATATCTGGTACAAGTCAACTGGTAGGTTATGATATGCTTTTTTGTTAATGGTACAATTTGATATGTTAATGCATTAATGTAAGATCTTTCTTTCATATTTCATTTCAAGTTTCATACATCACACACAAAAGGAATATATTCGATCAAGTATATACATGTGTGTGTGTGTGAATGTGCCTGTTCACAGAAGATAATATTTGAAATTCAAAATGAAATGTCGTCGCTGTTCAAAGCAAAACGGTTTTTGGATTGTTGTTAGATATACAGATGTAAGTAGCTTTTGCAAGCATAATTGATTCGGGAAGCGTCAAATTATTTAAGTACGTACTGTGTATATGCTGTACATCACAAAAGCGATGCCACGCTTTTTGATTGAAATACTTGTTAACTTGCTGTATACCAACTTTAAAAGAATTATTTCTCTTCCTTTGCTTCAATTAGTTTTCTTCAGTTCGTATCACATGACAGTAAAGCTGTTGTGCAGACTCAAAGATATTAATGTTATCTTCCAAATTTCCTCTATTCTGTGAACAAGAAGTTTTAATTTGTATTGTTAGATGTTCTGTATAGATGTCGTTCAAAAATCTTCATAAGTAACAATAATTGTTCATTGTCCATTTCTTTAACTACGAACAATTCCCCATTGGGAAACTTTGAATTCTGAAAAGTTGAATTAATATGTGCATGCATGATCCGTGTACTTTTTGAATTATGTCACCATTATAATTTCTGAAATAAATGTCATCTATAGTTTGTGCTTTGCAATTTTGATTTCTTACAAACTCCAAAATGAGGTGGGATTTGTTAAATAGCTGTATTTTGATGTCGTTGGAACAAACGTACATGTCAATATAAAAGGATGACAAATCATTGAGGCGGTGAAGATGTTTGCAACAATTAACGTCCTGATCAACCTTCAAACCATATGTACACTATTTCCTTTTGTCTGCTGCGCCAGAAGTTTGTTTTTGGAAGTGTTTCCCGTAAACTCCCGCGATAAGCAACAGACAACATCGTCTGTTGAAGGACTATGCTCAATAATCTAGTATTGAACGGTTACGATTGATAACCAAACTATTCCGCATGACTTTCCGTTTTATCATATTGATACCTAACGCCACACTCGTACGTAGCAGACGTCACACACAATTTCTCCTTCTGCCACAATGTTTTTTCCCCAATCTTTTCCCTAATCACAACAGGAGAACTGAAAGATTGTCTTTCATGTTAACAAAGCTTTTCCCAAGTCGTCTTCTTCAATTAAATGATATCTTCAAGTGGTAAGGAGTTGTATCGATATAACGTTTCAGGGAGATAAACCATCTGAAGATGCGAGAGTTTGACCTTGAACACGACCGAGTGGTAAACCGGATGTACAGCAGAAATCGCCTCGTTTTGATTGGCTGCCTCGTTCTGGTATTCAGTGCCCTTATCGGTGTCATCATCTGGCAGGCCTCGGGGTCAACCCAGGGTGAAGGTCCCGATCAGCCAGTCAACAACGCACAACAGTTTGCTGGTTGTCCGACAGCTATCTCTACGTCTGTATCTCTGAGTCCATCTTCACTAATGACGTCACTTCCGCCTTCAGTGTCCGCCTTACCTGTATCGATTGGTAACCTCACAGTTGACAGGGATCTACACTTTCACTTTAAATACAATTCTGAACGCAATCTTAGTATTCATGCAATGTTTGATGTGTCTCCTGACCGCAATGTACGCGATTGTTTCGCTGGAGAGAACCACACAGAAGTTGAAACATGTTTGGAATGGGAGGGTGATAGAAGACTGGTTATCAAACGTAATACACACAACACTGGTCTGTCGACTAACAATTCGAGGACACAATCTTCCATCGATTGTTACGAAATCGAATGGCGTGCGTTGAGTTGTCCCAAACAAGTCCTGCAGAACTGTCTAGATATATCAACGTCCCATTGGTATGGCGGCTATGCAGATAAACACCAATACTGGCCTTTTGACAAGAATACGAGAAAGATGGCGGCATATATCGTGAACGACTCCTATGTGGGGGAGATAGGCGGTGTTGTTGACCGGTATTTCGTCTCGTCCTCGGGTTTCGGGGTCTATGTCGATGAAAACGTTCCTCTCTACTTCAGCCTGAATCATCCTGATAACGGTACGATGTGTCTAACAGCAAAGTTCGATACGTATCCGTACTTTAATCTGGATAATGAGTTACCGTTCCTAAAGTATACTGTTTGCCATGGCGACAATGTGAAGGTCGTTCACAGAGGAATGTCGGAGTTATATATTGACAGACCTCGAGGTATTCCGGATGAGATGATGTTCCGGTATCCCATCTGGTCCACGTGGACACAATTTCATAAAGAGATAAACCAGACGAACGTCCTAGCCTACGCCCAAGAAATTCTTGCTTACAATTTTACGCATGCGCAGATAGAGATAGACGATGATTGGACGCCCGCCTATGGAGATATGATATTTAACCAAGTAAAGTTTCCAAACGCAGCCGATATGGTTAGGGAATTAAATGGTATGGGTTTTCGCGTTACAATTTGGGTCCACCCCTTTTTTAACGTCGATTCCAAATCGTTCACGGAGCTAGCTACAAAGGGTTACCTTATACGACAGCGCGACAGTCCAATTCTAGCGTTAACACCCTGGTGGGATGGAAAATTGGCGGGGATTCTTGACGTATCGAACGACATGGCGGTGGATTGGTATCTGAGCCAACTTAAAAACCTCACTCAGCTGTACAACATAAGTTCGTTCAAGTTTGATGCGGGAGAAACCTCCTGGCTTCCGCACGTTTACTCCGCCCAATATATGCCGGCTAATCCCGCCCACATGTATCCGGGGAAGTGGGTGGAGTTAGCGATGAGGGCGGATAATATAACCCGGCATCAGGAGGTCCGGGCGATGTATCGAACGCAGAGGTATCCAATTTTTGTTAGAATGATGGACAAAACATCCGACTGGTCACACGATAACGGGTTAAAGGCCATCATACCATGTGTCCTGACCTACGGTATCCTTGGTTACCCGTTCGTTCTACCGGACATGATCGGCGGGAACGCTTACAAAAACCAGCCGGATCCGGAACTATTCATTCGGTGGATTCAACTCAACGCGTTTCTTCCCAGTCTCCAATTCTCTATAGTACCGTGGACATACAATGAAACTGTGATAAACATCACTCGGAGATTTACGGAATTACACGAACGTATTTCCGATTCGTTGGTTAAATTTGCGCGGATTGCCACACAGACAGGCGAACCGATAATCCGTCCACTATGGTGGATGGCTCCAACCGACGAGGACGCACTGACCTGCGAGGATCAATTCCTATTGGGCGATGAATATCTGGTCGCACCAATCGTAGAGCAGGGTGCACGATCACGTGATATATATTTCCCGCCCGGTGATTGGCTGGATGAAACCAGAAATCACACGGAATCCGGACCGCGGTGGATTTATAACTACACGGCAGACATCGATGAGCTTCCATACTTCAAGAAAGTTGTGAATTAATTACATTTCTTTAATCTCTCAGGTACAATATGTACAGCATGAGGTATAAAACAATTAAAATCAAGGGCCAAAGTTACACGTAATGTAGTAGGGAAAGAAAAATAATATATATAGATATGCATTTGAATTTTAAGATATTTAGGTGTTAACAGATGAGAAAGTAAAGTAAATGGGAAAAACATTTACTGCAATAAAGGAAAGATTCATATATCTACTTAGTCATCTCCCAATGTCTCTATGTCTATGTAAAACCCATATAAATGCCGGACAATGTGATCATTGAATAATATAAGTATTAGATAGTTAACGGCCTTTAGAAACATTCGTTTATTGGGTCTTTGATATAGCATACATGAATGATCGCTTCTAAAACTGAAGATGGGTGGCTTCTGAAGGATATTACATTCCTTAGCTATAGACTTGCCGAACGCAATTAATTAATTTATCCTTCTATACTCGTCCAATTATTTATCCTACTATACTCGTCAAATTATTTTATATAGGATGTCTCCAACGTGACTTAACAATTACCTTTGTATTATTTTTGTTTGTGTACCTATGGTTCGGTTTACCGCCTTGCCTTGTGTAAGTCCTATAAATGAAACGACCGTAAAATCATTTTTTTGGGTTCAACTTTGTGGTTGACTTTATCTCCAATGCACATATGCCACATGTTCATATATTTCCTTTTGGTATACGTTCATATCGGATTTCTTCTTTCTCAAAGTTACGTAGCCTTTAACTACCATGAAAGAACGAAGTTCGAGCAACATTCAGCCTAGCACCTTCAAATAGAACGGATGGTCCATCTATGTTATGATTCAGCATGGAACAATGGTCCGTTGATTTCATACAAGCCATTATTGGTACATTCTATTATAAAATTATGTCAAGATTAAGTCTATCGTACCGGATAAGTATGTAAAGAAAGCTCATTTTCTGTTAAAATATGTGTTTATTATTTTGTTTTAACCCTTTACCAAACGACATTTTCGACTGTCCCAAATTGGAAGAGTTTGCAGACGACATTTCAGAATGTGATGCAATTGAAAAACAATCTTCTGACAGGACCGAAAACATTGCAGGAAAGGAGAAATTGCTCGTAACGACCAATTCCTTTTTTCCCCAGAATGTTTTTCCAGAGTCGTCTGCAACAAAATGGTTTAATGCCGTTGTTTTTGGTTTGGTAATGGTAAGCAGAAGGCATCGTACAAATGGAGACTGTCGTCCGAGGCTTCGCCACATACTAGCCAAATCTGGCTGGCATTAATGCCGACATTTTATGCCTGATTCTGTTATGAAATAGTTAAACTTGGTATAGTTCGATGCTGCAATTTGATAATTATGGAAATTGTATTTCTTCATAATGACTCACGAACAAATCGTCAAAAGAAATCACAATTTGCTTAATGCACAAACTCTTTCCATCAAGTACAAAGTTTGTCCCTATCGGTTCTTTTCATTGCTTCGAACAAATTGTGCAAAAATGCTGAATATGTTCTTTCTAATTACATTTATTCGTATCAATAATTTGTTCATCCAAAATGTACATTCGTTGTTGATTACACACATCTTTAAATTGTTGCTTGTTCTAAGGGCTCTTCGATTACACCCGTAACATAAGCCATTACAGTATGACAATTCCTGTGGTAATTATTACCCATTTCTGCCAGGAACGCTTTCTGTCTATTTGCCAACAAAATGGTTGCCAATGCTTATCATTTAGCCTAAGTTCCCAGCTTGATGAATTCGGATGAGGAAACATTATTAATGCATAAATATACACATGCTTACTAATCAAAGCTATGAAATGACACCAGTGTATTGCTCGCCTACCCCTTAGCATTACAAGAGGATTTTAGCTAGTCACGCGCATTACCTTTTGTTATAGTTATTCTTCAGCCTTTTTTTCTGAGTTAATCCGAGAATTCAAGACGTTAAAGGTTATATCAAGATAAAGTCGTTAAACTCTGTACGAAAAACTACACCCCAATCAATAAAATTGGTATGGACAGATATGACGCAATATTTGACGAAATGACGGAAATCTTACTATGGATAAGGCCATTTTGACATGCGGAAGATTTACGTACACTTGTACATGTAACACACCTATTTGATATCTGAATTCACGCGTTTGACATGTGTAACTATATTCAATTAAAAAGTTAACAACCTGATTTAGTGTACCAAAGTTAGGTAAATAATGATTGATATGAGGAGTTTTACGAGGCCATTAAAAAATTGTTTAAAAAGTTAGGATTATTCCTTTGAACTCAAATAATGTTTGGCCTGAAGCAGCTATCTGACTTTGACTGTATTTTTCAATTACACGCTCATTTCTTGACGTATAATAATTATCACGTGCACATTTACTTCTGTGCATACGAAAATTGATGGAAGCTATCTACGTTTTGCATAGATTAAAGTCAAGGAGGCTGTGCTGAGGACTGATAACTCGGTTGTTGAATTACAGATCAGTATGAAATACTGAATGCTCATAATTCCACAACATTTCGTCTGTTCTAAAGTCCCAAAGCATCTTTATTTCTTGTGTTTCAGGGCAAACGTTGTACTAATGTTACGTTAATGATGCCTGTTTACAGATGAGAATTTTTCAAAGTTATGATCAAATGTTGTTGAAACAAAACAGGTCTTTTTCTTACATTTTTGTATGAAATACAATCAACAGTATTTATTCAAATCGATGTTAGACCAAGGAGTGTCAATATCTCTAGGTATGTACATTCCTTGTTCCTTATTCACTGTTTACAGGTTCTAAGAACTTTTAGAAATACGTAGTTAGTTTGCTTTCAATGGTTATTCTTCACTGCGAGTTAATCAACAGAACAGCTGCTGAACTGCTTAAATGAAACTAAGTTCAAACATCCAAATTTCCTCACATCTATGAACATGTACCACAAACAGTTGAATAGACAAATAGGTAGAAAGTTAAATGTACGACCTTTACTGTCAGATAACTAAAAGGATGCACTCTGGGTTACGGTTGTCCACATAGAGACTTTACTCTTACTCAATCTTTGATGTCCCCCATCCCCTGAGTATTCATGTCGGCGATTCTTTCCCAAACATATAGGAATGTTACGTTTGTTAAACCACTGTTCATGTTTTCGTGTACATTCCATACTACTGAGCTATAGAGATGCCGAGAAAAAAATGTGAAGTTCGTTGATCTACATTTATATTTCGTGTACATAGAGAATAGATGGTTGGTGTCGTGAATCGGAAATGTTATCGGGCAAGGCTTAGGAATATTATCCGGTGAGCCAAAGGCGAAACTGATGATAATCCGAAGCCGAGCCCGATAACATTTTCCATTCAAAGACACCAACTATCTATTCTATTTACCCGGTTACCTTTATGTATTCTTTAAAAGAAAAAAAGATGAAAATAAAACACGAGAAAAAAGGACAAAATAAGTAGGGAATGATGTAAATATGACGTCATGTCGTTCCTATGTCGTCATGATTCGTCACGTGCATGTATTATATGGCTAGTGCCGGATATCACAAATGTTATACGGCACCTAGTTATCGGTCCCAAAATGACGCTAGTGACAGGATAAATGCCAAACTGCAGAGCCAAAAAAGAATCAAACTAATCAAACTGTGGACAAAGTAAGACCAAGTTTACATGTCGGTCACAAAACGAAAGCAAGAAGAGACATATATTCGTTGATAAGATCAATCATGTTTTATTGAATTGCGTTTGTACTTCACACTGTTTAACATTTTGGTGATGGAGACGCAGGAAGATCTCCCTTGATGGCAAAGTGGTATAGACCTGAAATGAGACAATTAATAACAGTTTCGTTATATCGTGTACACAAAAGCACCTTAATCATGTCCTGAATATACAACATGCCATTGAGTAATACAAATTCATATATAGAGAGAAAAAACTCGTGGAGAAGAGCCTTTAAACTCTAAATTAAACTAAATTATACATAAAAGCCTATTCATTCCTGATGACACAATTACAATCAAAATAGTGACGACTTTCCCCTGTAAACTAACTCGGATGATCCAAGCTGTAAGAGTTTGTTAGAATAAAATATCTACGTCTGGATCATTTGAACCGGCGTTTCATCACAGACCACGTTGTTGTCCGTATCACGTTGCTGACAACCTCAACTCACACATACATATCAAAAACAGTCATCTTAACCATTTTCCAAACGCCAAATATTTGACTGTCCCAAATTGAAAGAGTTTGCAGACGACATTTCAAAATAATGAAATTGAAAAACAATCTTCTGAAAGGGCAGAAAACAAAATGGGAAAAGGAGAAATTGCTCGTTCAGAGCAATTTCTTCTTTTCCCATAATGTTTTCCGGCGTCGTCTGCACCGAACTGGTCAAACGTCGTTATTGTTTGGTCATGGGTCAAGGGATCCAGACATTAACATATTGGGTGGCATCATGCGCTAAGATGTCATAAGCACAGAATACTTCGTTTTTATGCTCCATGGAATCTAGCAATATAAAAACGGGCCAACTCGTTCTTCGTATCAACAACATTGGCCTATACCACAAATCATATTCATCTCAAGAGTTCAGTTTATTGAATCGATGTTGTCTTAAAGTTTTACAGACCATTTCGTTCTTTGTGCATCTTGGAATCTGGCAATATAAAAAACAAGCCAACTCGTCCTGCGTGATGCTTTGACAAACACATCGTATCAACATAGGCCTATACCGCAAATCATATTCATTCCAAGAGATCCCAAGAGTTCAGTTTACATGCCGCCGCTCCATGGAATCCGGCATTATAATCACAGACCACTTCATTCTTAGTGCACCTTTGAAACTGGCGATATAAAATCAAGCCAACACGTTCTGTGTGATACTCTGGCAAAAACATCGTATCAACATTGGCCTATGCCGCAAATCATATTCATCCCAAGAGATCCCAAGTTCATTTTACCTACCTGTCGATGTGGCCTATACCACCTATGTTCATCCTAAGAGATTCTAAGTAAACTTTACCTGCCGCCGCTCCCTGGAACCCGGCATTATAATCACAGGCCACTTCGTTCTTGGTGTAGTCCTGTCGGTCATCGTTATAGTTATCCCCCTGGTCAGGGCCCCCGACAAGACCGCCGGTCAGCTGATTAACGTTATCACCGTCAGGGCATCCCCAGTCAGCACACGAACTGTTATAACATGGATGGTACCATTGAGTATGATTGTTTATAGATATACATAGAGCTCTGCTATTTAATCTGATAATTCGACAGTAAAGCTGTTTGTTCACAAGACTTGAGAATTTTTATCAAAAAAGATTATTCTATACAGCTACTTTGCAATTTGAACCTTTGTATGACGCGTACTAAAGAATAGCTATTGGAAGTGAAAGATGTTGGTATTTAATTTTTTAGAGCCTTTATACAATAAATAGATATATATTTCAGACTCGATTACCTGCCCCTGTGATGAGGTCGCTTGGGGAAGTTGTTCCCAAATCCGATCTCGAAACTCATGTGTTGTTTGTTATCTCCCAGGAGGTAGTTCATCTGTGTCATGGCCCATTTCTTAAACTCGTCCGAATTGATACCCTCGTCGGCGGCCACGACAGCAACGAATGCGGCGTTGGCTGAAAATCGGAAATAAACAGAGTCCTGGGTACCGTTACTTAACATCTTATAGTAAAGATTTGCGTAATTTCAAAAGAACATTCCCTGTTATTTTAATACTTGGCTTAGCAATGTTGTTAATTAACACGTCTTGGGTTCGTCTCAGAATGACGTGTCACATTACAATGTTGTACTTTCGCTTAGGAAAAAATATCCATGATTATCAATTATGACTTACTCAAATAACTTTCATTAGCTGTTTAGTAAAACGGTACCCTGATCATAAAACGTACATCATAATGAAATCAGAGTTGAACTCAACTGATACCGCTTCTGATTTGTCAATGTTCGACCCATTAGCTCGGAAATTGTTATTCAAATGATCATTGTTAAGTTTGGTCAATGATTTTTAAATCAATAATGGATAACGTACGAGAGATTACTCCCTAGTTACAGATATATTAAGCCGAAAAACTGTGAAAGTCAGAATAAGATATCGTTAAAACATCTTGTATGACATACAATTGAAAGTAGTTATCTAAAGCATAATTAATTCAGAAAGCATCGGTATATATAATCATTTAGCGTCCTTATACGAAATACCTTAAAACCGTTGGACAGCTTTTTGGTCCAAATACCTATTTATTCACGGTATACAGGCTCTAAGAATTGAAATACAAACTAGTATTACTTCCAATGGCTATTATCCTGTGCGCATCATACACTAATGTCGTCTGTTGTATAAATTAAAAGGAATCAAGTTTTAACTTCAAGATTTCACTACATCTGCGAACAAGAGACTGTAATGGTTACTGCTTCACTTACCTGCATGTCGGTTCGAGCCCCACTGGTCTCTCCATGCCAGACCACACGGCGTGTAAGGGACCGAACCTCCGGGCATGAACGACTTGACGTAATCAACGATCTGTTGTCGGTATTTGTTATCTCCAGTGATTTCGTACAGCAGTAGCTGTAAACGCAATGTAATCGTCACAGTAAGGTGTTTACATGTTATGTATACAGTTACGGTAGTTTTCGTTTGTAAAATGCTTTACAAGAACTGAAAGGGGGATTTGATATTTAAGTAACATGCTATAGAATTAAAAAGAAAAATAAAAAAAATGAAAAAATCCCGTCCAATGCTTATCTGTAAAAGTCAAGGTTTAAAAACAATTTTTGTTCTGACGAGCAGACTTGTAGAAGATGGATATACACTGATGTACTTTATCAAATGTTTTCAATGAGGATCTTGGCTTGAGAGCATTATTTTGAGTATGCTCTGGTGAAACGATCTTATGTATTCCTCTTAAAACTGTTGATATTTATCTTAGTCATGTATCCGTATGGCACGAAATAAACAAACAAGAACACTTGCAATGTGTCGTGTTTTTTGTTTGTCTTTGAAAACGCCAAGTCAACTTAATATATGGCCTATCAAGACGTTCTTGTGAAAAGTTAGAGTCAAGTCGTTACTATTAAGACCATTCTGCAGTTAAAGACAACTCATAGATAGAGTCGTCTATTTCTATTGTCTAAATCAGAAAGAACCACCCTAAAAGTTCAGTATAATCAAATCAGCCAAATAACTTGCTCGTGTAACTATGATGAACTTTAATGACTCTTCACAAAAAGAGGCGCAATACTTCTTCAATAACCGGGTATATTCGTCCCCGGAATATTACGTACTGTTCCTCCCATGGTTTTATCCTCCCACGACAGATTCCACGGTGTACCATCCACATGACCGCTCTTGGCATCATTCAAGTATTTATCTTCCTTGGTGGCTAGATACATCCAGGCGCCCGCCGTGAACTTCTCGTCTTTATCGGAGGAATCACTGGACACATTGAAACGGTTTGAATCAGTCATACATATATCAATCGACAAATCCCCAAACCCTGTTTGGGGTCGATTCGAAACACGACGCATTTCTCTCGATAATTTATTTACTGGAAGTTTGTGTAACCGCTCATTAGTAATCCCGTTATAATAAATGTCCGTTCTGATATGATATGTCATTGATCAGTTGTTATGAGATATGTTACCTAGCCGACCTCTTCATTTTACGCGTTTTGAACATCTGAATTTGAAACTTCCTGTAATAATCCATTATCAAATGCTTAATGATTCTTAAACTATTCATCCGTTTTGCTCTGGACTTTTTGAAATCTCAAAATCCAGGAGAGCTCAATCCTCGGTTTTTAAACAATGATCCAACAGACGCATTCCGTAATTTCTAAGAAAATGGCTTCGATGTAAACTTGTAAATTGCCGACTTGCTTGCTTTAGTTTGCGGGTGAAATTCCACGGACCTTTTGAATCATAAATTTGCGTAAGTTCAAAATAACAACCCGCTTATTTCAATATTTGGCTATGCAATTTTGCATTGTAACACATCATTTGAATTGTCTCTCCAAGACGCTTCAAATGACTTGTCACATGACAACATTGTGATCTTTTTAAAGATACTTCCCATACGTATCAGTTTCGACCTACACAAGTATCTTCCCGTAGTTGTATAGTAAACTGGTACCCTGACTTCCAAAAACTCTGAGAGCCCCAATAGGACCGAACTGAACACGTTTGTCTTTGTCTTTGTCTTTGTACAAACCTGTCAGACCAAAGATGGTCTCTGTCAGACCTCAGGGATTTCAGTCAGTCAAGGGCCTAGGGCCTATGAAGTTTCGTGAAGTCTGGCCTGGTCAATAGATAACGAGATAGTATAATGATAGGGCGTTACCCAGTCACTTACACATAGAATGGAGCGGAACCACCAAAAGGACCGTTGTTCTTCATTGCGAAATCGTACAGTGTTCTTGCAGCTCCTAGCAGCTGGTTAGCAAATCCGTCATCTGGAATCAATTTATCGATGCGTAAAAAATGTGCGTCAAAACTGCATATGTAAATTATTTACACAAGAATTAATAGTTAACATGGTCCATGGTTTAAACCTTTCAAACCCATCACTAAGACCAAGTCCTGTGGTCATATAGACTTTAGTAATTTAATCAAAACTTGCTATAATGCTTTAGAATTTCATCATTTGTTTATAATCCCCATATATAATAAATGTATCGGTACCATTTCTAAATACAAAGAAGATATGACTAGAATGATAGCAACATATGACCCCTTACACATCCCACCTCGAGTTTTAACAACTATACACGGTTATGCATTTAAATCTTAATTACGTTCAATGCTACATTCACAATATTTCATGCATAACACAACAAAGGGATCACATTTTATGCATCCTGATTTATTGCTCATAGAATCCCAAAATGACGAATATCGTAAACCGTTGAGAAGAGAAAACCCATGCACCCACATCTAAAAAAAAGTGAAAATAACAAGTAGATCATTCACCTCCACATATCTCCTTAAACACGAGGTACCCGGATGCGAGTGCGGAGGTTGTGTCCGCGGCGATATCGGCTCCCGGCTGACCATTGGTCATCTTGGCGGCTGGCCTCCACATATCTCCGGGCATGCTCTCCGGTCGGCCCCAGTATCCGTGGTCAACGTTACCGTCTCCAACCTGCGGGGGAAATATCAGGGTTTAACTTTGTCTTACTTTTTAAACTCCCTACTTCAGTAAACATTACTTTACAGCATATGCTTTAGAACTCTTGTAAATGCATTTTGACAAGAGGAATCACTGCTTGTAATAATCGTCTTTTGCCGAACTGGTTTCTTACAAACACCACAAAGGAAACATATTTTGATAAAGTGTTTTGTCGTCTGCTGGGGTTTCCAACTTGGATAAGTCCAAATACCTTATAAGGTGGAACGGATTTAACAAAAAGTGCTTCAAATTGAATCGTGTACTTTGTTAAAATAAAGAAGAAAAGCATAATGCAAATACATATTATCGTTAGTTATTTGAGTTTATTATCGTGATTTAAGCCAATTTTAACAACCCTGGCCGTCCGATCTCAGGTCCAAGACGTTAACTACTTTGCCTCCGGAGATCCTCTGTTTTTATCGTATAAGTAAGGCTGATATTGTCACGTGTAAGGTAGATAATTGAACCATGCTGCATGTTCTTTAGATATATATTATGTCCCTTTGAGTAGTGTATCGTCTAACGTTTACCATACATTCCTGACGGTCCTTTTACGTAACAAAGTTCTGTCAATCACAGTCTGGATATTTCATCTGGTACGCAATATGTGTTGCTTAAAAATAGGCGGATGCCCCATATAAACTTTCTGTTTACTTGGTGAGAGGGGAAAGGTGACTTAATTTCACGTTGGAAAGAAAATAAGCGAAGGCAGAGTTAAAACTCGGGTCTCTTGCATTCATTGCAGTATCCACCATTGAGCCTTTGAATGGAAACACTACTTTCTGTAGTAAAGAGCTGATAATTGTTCGGTTTTCTCTATCTGTCACCAGAGAAATATGTTGGTCTTGAACCCATACCTAACCTGTTACCAGAGAATATGTTGATCTGGTACCCATGCCTGACCTGTTGCAAGGGAATATGTTGGTCTGGTACCCATGCCTTACATGTAGCCAAAGAATCTGTTGGTCTGGTACCCATGCCTTACCTGTAGCCAGAGAGTCTGTTGGTCTGGTACCCATGCCTTAAGGAAATACTCGAGTGGAGTTCTCACAGCATCACACATCATTTGTGTCTGTCCCTTGTCGGCGTAAGCGTCACGGAATTTGAGGAAACCATAGTTCAACATCCAGCTTGAATAGGCCATTGGTAGTCCAAACTTCACATGGTCGCCGGCTGTAATGGTCAGATGGATGGCAAGTAACGATACTTGTCTATATGGCAAGGAGCATGGCTTCGAAGCTTTTGAGCTAAATTAACTTTCTAGTTTCAATATACACCTTTGTTATTGTTCAAATATCAGGGCATCAAAACAGTGTCAATGTTAGGCTGGTACTTCACTAAAAGTAGACATTATCAAGAATGCCTTCAAATGTTGTAGAATTGTGTAAATTAATGTGTTAAAAACATGTCTTCTTGTACTTGATTCAAACAAAAATACACGAAAAAAATACAACACTTCCCCTCTAGTGTTGGCTCGTACATCACAACTTACCGTCATACCACCCTCCTGTCAGATCATGGCCGTCCCCATTATCTCCCATAGCCGAGTCGCCTCTCCAAGGAATTGGGTTGTTGGCGGGAAGTTTTCCTGATCTTTGGGCGTCATAAAACAGGATGGACAACTTCATGGCATCTCCATAGTCATGACGCATTTGGGACTCTACAATATTAAATAAAATTAAGAAACATATGTGTACAATAGTCTCTTAAATTGATCAAAGTTCATCGTTGAACAGTTCCTTACATGATGTTAGAAGAACTTTTTTTTATAGTGGTATGCAGTCTTTGAAAAAGACACCTTAAATATTGTGACAAGATAAATAGAGAATAGATGGTTGGTGTCGTGAATCGGAAATGTTATCGGGCAAGGCTTAGGAATATTATCCGGTGAGCCGAAGGCGACACGGATAATAATCCGAAGCCGAGCCCGATAACTTTTTCCATTCAAAGACACCAACTATCTATTCTATTTATCCTGTTACCTATATGTATTCTTTCAAACAAACAAGATGTAAATAAAACACGAGAAAAAAGGAAAAAATAAGTAGAGAATGATGTAAACATGACGTCATGTTGTTCTTATGATGTCATTTTTTGTCGCGTGGATGTGTTTTATTGTTAGTGCCGGATATCACAAATGTTATACGGCACCTTGTTATCGGTCCCAAAATGACACTAGTGACAGGATAAAATGGAAACGTTTGCTTTTTCATTTGTCTATTTCCAAGGGCACTTTTAGAAAGATTTGATGATGAAAATGTTGGGCATGTCTTTGTTCTGAAACGCAAGAAAATTCAGCGATTGGTTCTTGGAAATGCTATGCTTACTCGATCCGCTTCCGCCGGGAGCCGGAGTAATGTCCCCGCCCCCATTTCCGGTACCGGGACTTCCGCCAGGTGCGCTGGTGACGGGATTGGTTCCCCCAGGAGCACTAGTTACTGGACCGCTTGTGGCTGGACCGCTGGTTCCTGGATTCGAACCACCGGCTGGAAATCGGAATGAAAAAATATACAACATCTCCATCACAATTAACGTGTCGGAGTTTTCTTTATCAAGTAAATCGACATTTTATGCTTCATCCAGAATGTGATATATCAACTAATGGGTAGGCCTACCAGATTCTTTTCGACCATATGTTTGCTTTTGTGTGTACATGTAAACAAAAATTTGGCCAGACAAGCTGGCGGTTTTTATTTTGACACGTTTACGAAGGCACGTAAGAAGGCAGTAACTGTTTTGGAGCAGCATAGGTTTTGAAGCTTTTCCCTCCATTTTATGATGAAAGTTTACCAATGAAATAATGATATACAAACTAATACAGGAATATTGATTTGACATCCGTTTAAAACATTTTCTACAAACGGACGTATCCCGATGTTTTACGAAAACTTCCGGACTACTGTTGAGGCTTACCGTGGAAAGTGACGGAACCAGTCAGACACGTATCCCCAAAGATACGGACAAGATAACCGAAGTATCCCGATGTTTTACGAAAACTTCCGTACTACTGCCGAGGCTTACCGTGGAAAGTGACGGAACTAGTCAGACACTTATCCCCAAAGACACGGACAAGATAATCGAAGTATTCCGATGTTTTACGAAAACTCCCGATCTACTGCCGAAGCTTACCGTGGAAAGTGACGGAGCCAGTCGGGCAGTCCCCAGAGACACGAACAAGATATCCGACGTCGAGATCAGAGCCTGACGCCAAATCTGCGTCCCACGGTTTGTTCACCACTTCAAAGGTATTTCCAGACGAACTTGAAATGTCGCCTTGAAATATCTATTAACATAAAACGTTTTGATAAACATAACAAAAAAGCGGACCATTTAAGACGTCGGCGCATGGGCTCCCTTTCCAATTATGTAAGCATTTAAATGCCTTTATATGATGGCACTTAAAGCGGTCTTGACATTTCTCACGCTGCTTTTCAACGCT